>OY856409.1:1044719483-1045179483 GCA_963693085.1 Alisma plantago-aquatica
TTTTCCCTCACTTAGGGTTTCTAAGGGTTTTAATCAACATATTAGGTTTAAAACCCTAATCCTTGCAATTCCATTGTCAAAACAGGTTACAATCTATCTTAATCATTAAACCAGTTAATAATGCTCGAATTTACACACTTGCACGATTAAATCTATTTTCGATCATCAATTAGGGTTAATACCCCCAAATTAATACTTTTTACCCACATTAGATACTTTTGCAAAAAGATACTGATTTAGGTTCCCAAATTATTTTTTATGTATCCCTCATATTTTTTTATCATTTTTCATGTATTGAATTCCCTCATCTGAGTTTTCTAGCTCAAGATATGATTTTATTAAGAAAAACCCTTTTTATTGCTTTATTGACTAATTCAGAAAAATGAGGAGTGTTGGATCCGTGGCCCGCTGGTCCACTGAGGATCCAGTGACTAGGATTCCATGCACCTCATGCGATCAAGATCAGTAAAGGACGAGAATGTCCTTACCAGTAAAAGAGATGCATAGGGGTATTATTGTAAATAACCCACGCCTTCGTCTTCAACCTCGCGCGAGAATAGGGTTGTTGTGACGGTCAACTAAGGAGTTGACTTCGAGATCTCGTCCTCCTTTGCTCATGCTGATAGGCCAGGGAGCTCCACCTCCCTTTATCGAAGTCGTCGAGGGCTTCAATTGCTTGCCCGAGCCTTGCCAAGGCCGTCCCCTACTCGCCGAACTCCGACATGTTTTGCGGTGACGACGAGGGTGAAGGTCAGGTCAAAAAGAGCAATTAATCGCACGAAAATGATCATTGGTCTCTTCCGTAGTGATTGGACTAGTAAAAAAGGATGTTGGTTCCCTCCATAACCCTCCCCTATTTATAGGGTCGAGGTCAGGTTTGTCGGAATTGGGGGTTTCCCAAAACGAAGGCCAAACATGTGCAAACCAGGGATGATTCCCTGCGATTTCGTCTCCTGAGTCCAATGGGACTATGATTAGACGACCACTCTCTATGGATCTCAAGAAATTCAGAGAGGAAAATCCTCTGTATTCTCGCAGAGTCCTAGTCCCAGTGGGACTTAGACGATGACTGATTGTCATTGGATTAAGATCCAACGGTCCGTGTTATCCGTGTTTGATCAAAAAGGAAAATCCTTTTCCTAATTATGAATAAATCCAATTTTTAGCAATTTCTTAGGAAATTTGTATATCCTAAACCCTTGCTCTTTTTTAACTCAAATTTTAAGGGAAGGTTCCTATTAATATTTCCTAGCTTTGTAAGAAATTTGGGAAACAAATTGTAATGGATGAGAAGGTTTCCTTCTCTCCTAAGTTATCTTATCCAATTAATAAATATTAATTAGTAGTAATGACTTAATCTGCTTCTCTGCCAAATTTGAGTTCATTATCTAAAAGAAAACGTGTCTTTTCTTTAGGTGCAAGATATCACTTAATTATATATATATATATATATATATATATATATATTTCTCACCTATTTTCTCTTTCCTTTTCCATTAAATTATTATTCTGAGTTCCTGGAACCCAAGAGGCACGAAATCCACCTTTGGATAACATACTTTTGCCTTCTAGAGGTTTCCACATTTTTCTTTTCTCCATTTCTTATTAATAATGGGGTTCCTTATGTATTTTCCTTGTTATTGGGCCCAATAGCCAATAAATCCCACAAAACAATCATCAAGGCTATTGTTAATGAAATCCATTTATTCAAAACAAATTATATCTTTATTTGTTCAAATATCTTTAATATGAGAAATTACATTTCTCACCAAATGAACCCAAAAATTGGGGTTGTAACACGGGTATTGTGGGGCACTGGGATCCCATGATGGATATTACCCCTGGAAGTTTGGATCATATGGGGGCATCGGTGGTGGCTGTTGGTAGCCCCCGAAGTAACCTTGATTCCAATAATGATCATAAAATGGTTGTTGTTGCTGCTCGATCCTCCCCAACTGGTCATAGACCTGTTGTTGATTTGCAAACAGCTCGCATTCTCGAAGATGGCTTGTTGATTCACATACAACCGATTTGTGGTATCCTGGATATCGGCGAATGACACAGTGTGATGTTGTTGCATCTCCTGGATGCTCTGAAGCCTGTTGTACATTCCCTGTATCGAATAGATGTCCTCTCCTTCCTAAGAGGGTTGTGGTGGCGGAGGCTGCGAGGATGATGATGCACCTGGGTAGAAGCGTGGCTACATCTGCGGTGCCACTCGTTCCCAAAGAGGAGTGAAAGTCTCCTCTTACTCCTCATTTTCATCTCCGTCGTCATTGTTACCCGCGTCTTCTTCACTTTCTGAATCGTCGACTGCAATAATGGGCCACCTGAAGTGCTAGGCCCCTTGTATGTTGAAGATAGGGTCTGGAAGTGCACACTCCTGATACTCTTTATTGATGTGGCAATGTGCATATACCACGCCATCATGAAATGTGAGAAGGTTGGAGCAGTGGAAGTGAGCAATATTGACGGAGATCTTACTGACCATCGGAGGGAGAGTGGAAAGATCTAACCCCAGGTAGATGGCTAGCGACGTAATAAGCCCCCCAAAGTGAATAGGGGCTCGTCCGGTACTTCTTTTTACTACCATCACACGCGTCAAAAAGAACACGCCCCGATTGAGCTTCTCCCTCTTCAGTAGCTTGTGAAGGAAAAATAAATCCGTCTCCTAAAATTTGCTTAGTGATAGCTCGCCTCGAGCAAAGAAGGTGATGCAGAACATATTGTGTAAAACCCACATGAATGGATGCTTGAAGTCGGCGATGGCTGCATTATGGTAGCTAAGCATCTTGCCCGCTGGAGTGGTTACCAAATCCACAAACATGGCATCATAGTCGGTCTGGTTGTCCGTCCGTCAGTGATGCTCAGGTCAGTGCCACCAGTAGTAAATGGAATTGAACTGCTCGAGCGTAATTGTGTAGTTGTAGTTGAACATCCAGAAAGAGACCTGGCCCTTAATCCACTCCTGATCAGTGGCGTTGATTTCATTGGGCACGACGCAGATGTCAAGCGATGCCATGAACTCCGCCACTACTTCCTTGTAAGTCGGTCATTCACCGAAAAGGGGATGGCCCGCTTCATGATAGGGAATCCGCTCTTCGTTCATCATCCATCTCCCATATTGACCATGGAGGACAAAATTGAGGTTGTCCTCGAACCTAAGGTCGTGAATCATAGCCCGATCAACATATCGGGTAGGCTCTATTGGACGCTTCATCAACTCGTCAAAGATTTTTTTCACTTTTGTCGAGGGATGGGCAATCCTCGGATGGGGAATAGAGCCTGGCAGTGGTGGAATGAATGTGTCAATCTCCATGGGAGCAGCCCGTGAGGAATATGGCATGACGTTCCTCACCATGATGAAAGAAAGGAGACAGAAGAGTGGAGCTCGGTGAAGGTAGGAGTAGATCGAAGAAGATGATCTCCAATGTTGATGAAGAGCTCGGTGATTATTTCTCGATTGATAGATGCTCGATGAAGATTTCTGGTTGCTCAGTAATGCTCAGCACGAGGGTTGAGGGGATTGGCTCTGAAGGTGTGAGTAGAAAAGAGAAACTATCCCTCCTTTTATAACTGAAATCGACGCCACTATTGCTCTGTCGATACCATCAACGGGGTGTCGATGGTATCGACACTAGTAGCACAATCTACCACTTCACGACCATTGATGGTCATCGATTGTTGGATGCAGGGGCCTGGATAGGTGACATGTCGATACTATCGATTGGGGTCGATGGTATCGACCCATCCCATGGATTGACTTCTTGATTTGGTGGGCTCCGTTGATATCTTCTTGCGGATCGGTGATGTGTCACATCGATACCATCAACAGCTGGTCGATGGTATCGACCCTTTCTATTTCAAATACCCTCGCGAGGCCCAGGCACCGCTTCCTCACTGCTGTCGGGTCGATACCATCGACAGGGATGTCGATGGTATCGACTTTACTGAGACGGATTTCTATGAAAATTTTTAGGGATCTCGCGAGCATCGACTTCTTGGTCGATACTATCGACCAGACGCTCTTTTTTTTCTAATGTCGCTGATGGTAGGTTGATACCATCGACGAGGTCGTCGATGGTATCGACTCAGAATATTTTCTGTAGCCTCTTGCCTACACCCACATCGCTACCATCGACATTGTTGTCGATAATATCGACTTTCTATCAGTACTGTACACTGATCAAACTTATTAGGGTGTCATTTTTACACTAAAAATGAAATTAACCAAAACTAACTTGAAAACACGACAGAAAATAAAATAACTAGAAAATTGTGAACTACCGATGGTTGGGTTGCCTCCCAACAAGTGCCCTACTTTAACATCTTAGGCTAGACGCAATCAAGCTCATCATTCATCCTTAAGTGTCATGAGTTTAGCCTCATGCACCTTTCTTGTGTAATCCTCCCCATAGTAGAGCTTCAATCTTTGACCATTCACTAAGAATGTTAGCTCTCCATCTCTCACCATAATAGCACCATGTGGTCAGACATATTCCACCATAAAAGGTCCACTCCATCGGGATTTCAGTTTCCTGGGATGCAACTTTAATCTCGAGTTGAACAATAACACGTGATCACCCTTTTTGAAAACACGCATTTGAATGTGGTAGTCGTGGAGTTGCTTTGTCCATTCTTTATAGATCCTCTGGTTCTCATAAGCATTCATCCTAAGCTCATCTAACTCATTGAGGTCTAACATTCTCTTCTTTCCTGCATCATTATAGCTCATATTAAGCTTTTGTAGTGCCCAGTGTGCTTTGTGCTCTAACTCGACCGGCAGATGACAAGCCCACCCGTAAACCAGCCTAAAAGGTATAGTGGCTATAGGTGTTTTAAAGGCGGTCCTATAAGCCCATAAAGAATATGGTAGTAGTGCACTCCAATTCTTCCTAGAAGATGCCATTGTGCGTTCCAATATCTTCTTGATCTCTCGATTGGAAACCTCGACTTGGCCTTGCGTATGTGGGTGATACGGGGTACCAACATTGTGTTTGACCCCGTATTTACTCAATAGTGTAGCAAATTTCTTGTTTATGAAGTGGGTTCCTCTATCACTTATAATCATCTATGGCACACAAAACCCACAAAAAATATATTCCTTCACAAACCTGCACACTACCGCAGCATCATTAGTCCTTGTGGGTATTGCCTCTACCCATTTTGACACATAATCAACGGCAAGCAAAATATATAAGGCAGAATTTGAGGACACAAATGATCCCATGAAATCGATGCCCCATAAATCAAATACCTCAACCTCTTGAAACACATTGAGGGGCATCTCTTGCTTCCTTGAGACGTTACTCGCCCTTTGACATGAATCACATCTTTTCACATAGTCATAGGCATCCCGAAAGAGTGTAGACCAATAAAGGCCACTCTCCAACACTTTGGTCGTTGTCCTTGTGCTCACATGATGACCGCCAGTGGGTAGTGTATGACAGTGACTGAGCACACTATCATATTCACCTTCTGGTACACACCTGCGTAAGATGACATCCCTGCATTGTCTCAACAAAATGGGGTCATCCCAAAAATAATATATTAAAGAATGGAAAAATCTCTTCTTTTCTTGATAAGTCCAATCGTCCGGTATTTCCTTACATGCAAGATAATTCACAATATTCAAAAACCATGGATCCTTAGATTTTATTGAAAGGATTTGCTCATCGGGAAATGTCTTAGTAATGGGTATATTGATATCTCTCTCATCTACCCGCTCTAACTGAGACAAGTGGTCCGCAACCATGTTTTCAATGCCCACCTTATCTTTAATTTCGATGTCAAACTCTTACAAGAGAAAGATCCACCTAATCAATCTAGGCTTGGCATCTTTCTTTTCCATTAAGTATTTGATGGCAGTGTGGTCCGTCCAAACCACAACTTTTGACCCCACTAAATATTGCCTAAATTTTTCAAATGTGAAAACCATGGCAAGAAGCTATTTTTTAGTGGTGGTATAATTAAGTTGTGCATCATTTAAAGTTTTAGATGCATAGAAAATAACTACAGATTTATTCTCAAAATGCTGCCCAAGAACAGCCCCTACAGCAAAATCCGACGCATCACACATAAGCTCAAAGGGATTAGTCCAATCCGGCATTTGGACAACCGGTGCAGAAATTAATTTCTCTTTAACGACATTAAAGGCATGTATGCATTTCTCATTGAAATCAAACGCATCATCCTTCTCAAGTAATTCAGACAATGGTTTAGCAATTTTGGAAAAATCTTTGGTAAAACGGTGATAGAAAACCGCGTGACCAGAAACTCCTCATTCCCTTCACCGAATTTGGTGGAGGTAATTTGGCAATAACCTCAATTTTTACTGGATCTACCTCCATTCCTTTGCTAGATACCTTATGTCCAAGGACGATTCCTTCTCTAACCATCATATGACACTTTTCCCAATTTAGGACTAGATGTGTGTCCTCACATCTTTGTAACACTTGATCCAAATTATACAAGCACTCATCAAACGACACACCATAGACGGAAAAGTCGTCCATAAAAACCTCTAGGTAGTGCTCCACCATATCAGAAAATATAGCAAGCATACAACGCTGAAAAGTGGTCGGTGTGTTGCATAACCCAAATGGCATGCGGTGATATGCGAAAGTCCCATAAGGACAAGTAAAGGTGGACTTCTCTTGATCCTTAGGGTCTATAGAAATCTGATTATAGCCAGAATAGCCATCCAAAAAGTAAAAATGAGAGCGGCCAGCCAGCCGCTCTAAAATCTAATTAATAAATGGAGAGGGAGATGGTCTTTTAAAGTGGCAGAATTGGGCGACGGTAATCAATGCACACTCGCCACCCAGTTACCAATTGGGTAGTGATAGGTTCATTCATAAGATTCTGAGTTACAGTGATTCCCCCCTTCTTAGGGACTACCTGTGTTGGACTTACCCACATTGAGTCTGAAATGGCATAGATGATGCCTGCAGAAAGGAGCTTGATCACCTCCTTCTTAACAACCTCCATCATACTCTGGTTGAGTCGACACTACGGCTGAATCACAGACTTGGCTCCTTCCTCGAGCCGGATCTTGTGATGGCAAAGAGTAGGGGAAATCCCCTTAATATCAGCAACTGACCACCTGAATGCACCACGGTGGTTCTTCAGCACGATCATCAATTATTTTTCTTCATCGACACTTAGATATGCCGAGATAATCACCGGTAGCTTTTCACCATCAGCTAAGAAGGCATACTTCAAGTGAGGGGGCAGTGTCTTCAGCTCTAATTCTGGTGGACACATCAATGATGATTGAAGCGGTGGTGGGATCGGTCCAAGATCCTCATAGTGCTTGGCATAATAGTAAGGGAGCACTTGAAGCATCTTGACACATTCTTGTAACGACGTGCATCTCATCCAATCATGCATGATGTTGACAAAGCAAGCTTCAAGGGGCAATTTTGGATATGAATCAAGCATAGAAACTGCTACTGCATCATCCTCCGTAGATAGAGGAATTTCCTCCTCTTCATCATTCGGATAACCCACAGCTTTACAAAGAGAAACAACTTTTGTCTATTCCATGATATCCACATCCAGTGTCCCCTTATCTACCTTAGTCATCACATGAGCCATATCCAGAAATGGTTTCCCTAAACAGAGAGAAATGTTCTGATCAAAGTGCTTCACCATATGACATTGCTCTTTTGTCTGTGATTGTTTCGTACTTGGTGGCATGACCATCTCAAATATGTCATTCGCTATACCCAATGTCGACGGCCTCTACCCATTTCCAGTATCATATCTGTAGTAGCCTGTAAGGGTCTTCCTAGGAGTAGCTCATTCCCTTGCTCATCTTGCGTCTTCATTACTGCAAAATTAGCTGGAAATACAAATCTGTCAACTTTTACCAAAACATCCTCACAAATACCATATGGTCGTACCACAGAATTATCCGTGAGTTGAATTGTCATTTTTCTTTGTCTAGATTCCTTAAGACCCAGTTTCTTGAAAGTAGAAATGGGCATCAAGTTTATACTTGCCCCAGAATCGCACAATGCTTCGCCGAATTTCACCTTACCAATATAACATGAAATATTGAAGCAGCGCGGATCTTGTCGTTTTGGTGGCAAAGTGCCCAAAATAAAGGTGCTAACCTGCTCTTTAAGAACTACCACCTCAGTATCAGGAATCCTCCTCTTCTTGGTAATTACATCCTTTAGAAACTTATCATAAGAGGGTATCTTCTCAATAGCCTCTAATAAAGGGATGTTAACTGAAAGTTTCCTAAAACTATCTAGGAACTTTTTGAACTGAGCATCCACCTTCTTTGCCTTCAGACTATTTGGATAAGGAACTGGGATGATCTGTGCCCTATGATGTGGTGGCACATATGGCATCCTCTTTTTAGTCTCTTCCTCTGCAATGGGCTCTTCTGTGGCCTTCTCTACAGCATCCTCCACTATCTCTGTGATTGTGTCTTCCTTTGTGGCCTCACCTATGGCTTCTGGATGGGGTGTGCTTGGTTCATCGGCCTTAGAGTTTAAAGTCTTCTTTCCACTCCTCAACAGAATTACTTTGGCTTATTGATTCCCTCTTGGAACATTTGTATTTCCTGGGAAGCCTTGTTGTGTTGGTTTCTTTAAACTTGAAATCTCTGCTGCCATATGTGCTAAAGACGTCTCAAGTGTCCTCATTTGAGCCCCATGACTTTGCAGAGTTTGCCCAAACTGATTCATAAACTCCCCTTGTTGCTTGATTTGTTGACCAAAGGTTCTCATCAGCTCTTGATTCTGCTTTATCACCTGGTTGAGCAAATCATTGCTCTTGTCCTCTGTCGTGGGCTGTGTCTTAGCATCCGGATCCTAGAGAAAATTATTTGGATCCTTCCATGAGAATTTCTTATCTTTCCTCCAAGAGTAATCATTATTCTTGTACCCTTGTTGTTGATGCATGTATTTAACTTGCACATCTTCATTCGTTTCCTCCTCTTGTGCAAGTAGCCTTTTAGCAATTAGGTCCATCTTTTCATTGAGTTCTTTGATGGCTTTGGCATCTCCCGCAACCTTAACCTGTTCTGGAGTATCTCTATCACCCCATGACTGGTTTTAGCCATGTTTTTCAGAATTTCCCAACACCTTGTATCAGTGTTATTCAGGAAGAACCTCGATCCTGTTGAATCTAGATTACCTCTATCATGCTCAGAAAGAGCAAAATAGAAAATCTTGAGTTGCTTTTCTTTGTCCAGCCCATGATGTGGGCATCTCCTCATCATTATCTAGAATCTCTCCCATATCTCAGAATATGTTTCACCAGCTTTCTGACTAAAGTTATGGATTTTTCTTATGAGATCATTTGTCTTCTCAGGTGGGAAAAATCTCTCGAAGAAAACTTCAACCATGTGGTCCCAAGATTCCACATACTCGTCGTCTAGATTATGTAGCCATTCTCGAGCATTTCCTGCTAGAGAACTGGGAAATAACTTCAAGTAGAGCATCTCCTGTAGAAACTGGTCTATCTTGACCATATCATAGTTCTCCACGAACTGGCTTATGTGGGTCACTGAATCTTCATTTTTGAGCTCGTGAAATGCATTAGACTTGACCAAATTAATTAGGCTTGGGTCAATTTTGTAGTTAGGAATGTTGATAGCCTACTTCTTAATTGGCCCCTTAGATGCAGAAGAGGACGACGCCTTAATTTTCTCCCAAATTGTTTGTTCCGCAGCCATTTCTTCGGGTTCAGAATCTAAATTCTCGTTCTCGAGTTGATTTTGGGTGTCGTTCTCCTCGTAGTCTGATCCCAAAAATGGGACCTTCGGTGATGATTGTGTGTAATTTGTGTTACGCGTACTCACCATGCACTAGTACCTACACAGTAATAAATTTAATTAGGCACAATGCTAGACGATTACGGATTATAAAAGATAGACGATTAATTTCTAGAATTTAAAATTTTAAAAAAATGTGGCCTAGAGTGGCCGCTTGCAGCCCTCGTAGTGCTAAAAATAGCCGCCTCCCCGGCAACGGCGCCAAAAACTTGGCACGCATTTACCGTGCGTATAACGCAAGTGCACGCGTCAATGTAATATAAACCTTTGTGAGGCCCGAGTCAAACTCAGGGAATGGATTTTCAGTAGACTACTACTAACTGTTCGCAATCAGCTAGACCAATTAAAATGATTTGAGAGTTGATTGAAAAAGAAAAAAAAACAATCGATTAAATGGTTGGTTTAATCAATTAAAGATAGAATCTTTAGGATTGCGGTTTCATTGTAGGTTCTCATTGTACTAATTCCTACACAATTATCCTGATTCATCTCCTATTCCAGGTAGTGGTCTGTAGTCAGAATTGTTCATTGTCGCGATACAATTCACTACCTAAATTTAGGTCAGTTCCACAGTAGTGGTAACCTATACCCTAAATTAGGTGCATGAAGATCACACTCTGGGTTTCCACCATTAACTGTACATCGCCTTGTTCAAAGGATTTATTAGTTAATGTGTTATTCATCTCTTTTCGACCATTAATTCTTCTTTCAAAGCAATTAAAGGTATTAGATTATCATTAGGGTGATCAATCATAATGATATAATGGAGAAAACAAAATCATACCATGAATTTTAGAGACAAATTATGATAACTATGTCAAAACTGTCATACATTGATTACTCAGGCTACTCCCAGTCCTAAAGATAAAGGGGATTAGCCCCGCATGTTCATCTCAATGAAAGACATGATGAGAGAAAGGGAAAACATATGGAAAATGTGAATAGATGTGATGTAAACCCCTAAACAGAGGAGACCTGGGCATTCCCCAGTGTAGGATGAGTGATCTACAGCCTTTCAGTAGTGGGAAACTCCTTCCACGACTCTCAGAATGATCGGGGTGTGGCTCTATGCTTCATTCTTCTCTCCTTCTCCTCCTCGAGACTTGTGCAATGGCTCCGGACATGATCGATTGTTTAGGGCCACCATAATTAGGTATATGCACCACTTTAGGTCACCCCTGGATCACCACCGTACAATTAGACACGATATTTAGCAAAACCTGATCTGACGATGTCGATACCATTGATGCGGGTTGATGGTATCGACCTACATGAGGCATCAGTGCTTGCGCGATTCTTGGGGTTCTCTCTGATGTTGCCTCAATACCATCGACGGTGTGTCAATGGTATCGACACCTTAGGCATCGCTTTTCTCTGGAATCTAACGATGAAGCTGATTTTGCTGAGGCGAGGTCGATAGTATCGACTTTGGGTCGATAGTATCAACATATGGAAATCTGGCTCGTTGACGCTCTCTCGATACCGTCGATAGTCCCATTGATGGTATTGACTTCTGGTTGCTCTTATCCGGCAATGCACTATGACTTGGTCGATGGTATCGACCATCCGTCGATGGTATCGACGTATTCAGATATCTGAATTGCCTGAAATTAAGAGAAGAACACCAATCAAATCCAACAAATATGATCTTTTATACATAATAAGATGAAACAAGGTAAATTTGATGCAAAATGAGATTATAGACTAAAGGTAGTGAATCATGTGATATTAATCACAAATATGATCAAAATACACATAAAACGTATGCAAAACCAGTCTATAAAAACAACTCAAAACCCCTGCATCAGTAGGGTCCAAGATCTGGTATGTTACAGCACTCCGCCCCTTAAAAGGATTTTGTCCTCAAAATCTACAGATCCAAACATAAACAACCAACTACACTCCACCCCTGAAACGGTTTAACTTAACAAGTCAAACTAAACAACTTTTTAGAGCTACCCACATCTCTAAGTTGTGAAAGTTTTAGAGATTTATGTTTCTCATGTATCCAACTATCAAGTCACCATCTAGGGTTGAGTTATAAGTCCTCGTGTCTCTTACCTATCTACCCTACATGAACATCTAAAAAGTCATAGGGTAGGTCAACTATACCTTTATATCAATCCTAGTCAAAAACTATGATTAGATTATACTCAAACTAGAGTTTCTCTTCATTGTGACTTAGTTTGAGAAAACATCGAAAAACCAGAAAAAAGTTTTGTACATATAGTAGTATAATTGAAAATATATTTTTGTCGATGAAATCTTTTCGAGATAAAACAAAAGGTGGATCCAAACTCAATTGTGGAAACCAAGTCACAATATTTACATAACAAGATCTCCTAACATACTCTCATCCTCAAAACAAACCTTGTTGCACAAAGGATCATCATTGATCAAATCAAGGGTCGACATCTCACTAAGAGCTAATTAGCAAAGTCAAGGGTTCTACAGGGAGACAAAATTGAAATAGTCAGATTTTGACTACCATGGGCTCTGATACCATGCTGTAAAGAAGTGAAAATGCCTCCTTACTAAAAATTTGAACAATAAAACCTCCAGTCCAAACACACACAAAAGGTATGATGGAGTGGGTGTAAAATTTTCAAATCTTTATATATTGGTAATCGAAAGACCAAAGTATAGCAGCAGAATAAAAATATGACTATATTCAATTATAAACAGGGGAACATCTTAAACTTACATCATAAGGATCCATGTACAGGAAATCTAAACCACCTCAAGATTGTCTCCAAGCTTTAACTTCTCAAGCTAAGTCCAGGTCAACATGCCAAGTCCACCATATCCTTCACCTAGGGTTGGAAGCATACCCCACCAAGAAGAGAAGAAAAGAAAACATCAGCAAAGGCTGGTATGTGCATACTAAAAAGCAAATTGAGAAATTTATAAAGAATAGGGGACATCAACATAAAAGGCTTCCCATGTAAGAGATAAGGACTACCCAATCGGGCATAAAAGAAAATAATCATCTTCAGATGTTAAAAGGAGATACTTGCCATAAACAAAACTATAAAGATTGTGCAATACTAGCACAAAAAGAAAGTAGGGCACACACCCCTTAATCAACATCAATAACCTACATGCATGTGAGATACGCATAGCCCTAGAATAATATAAACACAAAGGCGGCAAAGCACAAACTTGAACCTGATAGAGAAAGGAATATTGTCAATCTCCCAAATATATAAAATTGAGTATGGATTACTGCCACACTTGATTTCAAAGGAATGGTATACTGCCACCCTCCAAATAAATATTAAGGGATTATTGCCCCAAAACAAAAGTAATTTACACTACTCAAGTGCTATTGAATCACATAGCATGTTTAATGTAGAGGCAAGTAGAAAATTATGCATGGTCAGAATAATACGATGTTGCCATCACACAATGGACAACACAAACATATAAACATCCACTTCAAAGTGGGCACATAACATTATTCAAAACCAACATGCACCAAGGTACAAGATAAGATATCAAGACAATATTCAAGACAATAATAAGAAAGATAGTTCACATGAACCATGATATCAAGAAAATAGACATATGTTTAGTCCAAAGTCAAAATAATGATAAGATAGGTGAATTGCTCAACATTGAGTAATAGGGGATAAAACATACATCAACTTTAGAGTCTACTCTATCCAAATCCAAGTCTAGGTCCACGCCTAGGCCTCCAAAGAACCTATGATGTATATGTGTGGAATTAGGGTTAGGATTCCATTACTTATTGAAACCCCTAAAAATCACCTTTTTATTATTGGTGAATTAGGTTGCCAATACTACACCATGTTTTAGGTTATATTTTCCTGAGTTCAAAACATATTTTATTGTATTTTTATGGCTTATAAATTATTAGTTATGAATTATACAATTTATTATCTTATTTAATTAGATCCATTAAAAACACCTCTTTAAAACATAATATTTAGCCATCAAAACTTATACCATTAGAAAGCCCTTTTTTCTGAATCCAATGAGTATTTTTCCATATTTTTTTGATCATCCATTAATTAGTTATTGATTTTTAAACGTTATCCAATTAGAAAATTACACGTCAGTAGATTGATTGTAAATCGAAGAGAGAGAGGGAAAGTGGGTCGTCCCCACATGACTTGGCCCAATCACGGGTGGACAAGTCACGGGTCAAAGCTCGCATGGCCCCGGTCAGATAAATAAACAAAACTGTCGAAAAGATGACAATGCCCAAAGTTGAGAAAACACAGAAAGAAGGTGAGGAGAGGGGTATAATTGTCAAACGTCAAGGGGCATTATCCCCAATCTCTCGCACCAGCCATGGCGCAAAGTAGTAAACCTTCTTGCTAGTAGCAAATTGGGTGAAACCAAAACATGCCACTGAACTCGAAGGCAAAAGTCAGAAAAGAAAAAGTGAGAGAGGTCGAACTCACCCGAGCCTCCAATTTAACTGAAAGAGTTAAGAACAGCGAGAAGCGGCCACTGCAACCCAAGGAGAAACACTGATCGGCGACAGCTGAAAGATAAACCTATCAATGAATTGATGGGTGGATAAGTTCATGCGAGGTTTGTCGAAGCCAAGGGTATAGGTATTTATAGGGGGAAGGGTCAGGCTTGAACAAACCCTATCATGGATGAGAGCCTTGGAGCCCAAGGTTTGGGCGGTTCCCAAACTCTCCACAAAGTCACACGTGTTATGCCTCATTTTGTGTGGAACAATGAAAGGAAACTACTGGAAAAGAAATCAGAAGAAAAGGATTAGAAACAAGGAAGATACGTGGAAACTAAAATCGACTTACTATTCACGGCCTGGTCGGTCTCTTACTCGAGGTAGGAGATGACCCTGATGCCATCCAAAGCCAATCCAACAGTCATGATCGTTCGGCGCATAAGCAAAAATCTAAAAATTGTGACATGTGACAAAATCAAATCCGATTAAACCAAAGTTGGGAAGCATTATTTCCTTATTTTCTCTTTCCTATTTTAGGGGTCCTATGCTTATACAAATTAAACCAAACTTTGCACACAAGTTAAGTTAAACATGTAGATTTCGATTCTTCGATTAGATTTCACTTTTGGCAACTTTAGATGCATTATTTTATATATTCTTTATTTCTCTCTCTGGGTGCATTAATGACACATGAATTAACCAAATTAGGTGAAACTTCATACACCAGTCATATTTAATGGGTTGAATATGAATTTTCCATCAATTTTACATTTTGGAATTGTGTGTATATTTATTTAATATTTTGAAGGTTCTACACACTTTCTCTCTCCTGATTTTACTTTTTAAGCAAACTCTCTCCTAATTGGATGAAAATTCATCCAAAGGCTATATTTATTATGTAGATTATGAATCTAAGATTATTTTCCTCTTTTGGAGTCATTTATTATTTTATTTGATATTTTGGGGAAAACACACATCTTCTTTTCTAATTTGAATTAAATGGGTTATTACTATGTGAATAAAGTGAAGCTTGACTCCCAAGGTAATTGGGACCCAAGGAACATGGTTTTAAAGTTATATTTTACTTTTGATATTTATTTTTATGAGATATGTCATATGGCCCATCAATGGCCCATTAGAGGTCCATTAACTTCATTAATCATTCAATTAAGTTATTTATCATCTTATTACCATCCAAATGAATTATGTGACATATTAGATTACATTATTCATGCATTAGATTATTAGGATCATACTAACCTCAACCTTGTTTGATCAATACCAAAAGGTCAAACTTCCAGGGTAGGGTCCAAGATTTGGTATGTTATAGTAAGTGTGTAAGAACTGAACTAATAAGGTCTTAAATTCTCCTATTGTGCACAACAACTTCAGTTTAATGTTGCTGGACTTGAGATGAAATATCTTCAAGATTTACCATTTCTACCATGTACAATTGTTGAGGCTCCGTTGTACCAAGCCATTATGCATGGATGAATCCTTGTTGAACACTTTGAAATGTATCTCTAGTGTGGGCCCGATCTCAGATACCTCTTATTGGATGGTGATCCTGCCTTTTTGAGTAACACTTGAAGTGGATCTACTTGGTCTTGGAGGGGTGGCGGCAAGACGGAGAGTAGTGTAGGACTTTGACTACCTAGTGTTATTACTCTGTCCAACTCTTGATCTCACTTAGATACGAAGGTCTAAAGATTGTCGACATTCTCTATCCCTGTAGCAGCCACCCATATGTGTAGTACAATGGAAGTACATGTTTGATATGTATATGGGATGTCCTCCCAAGAACTCTTCATGTGATCATATGATGACCCTGGGGGTGAGTATAGTTCAACTAGTTGGAGTGCACAACTTTCAATTATTTTCCAACAGTTGTAACTATGGAAAAATTTAGGACCACATGTGGGCAAAATGACTACCTTGTTGAGGCCATATCCATAACTGTTAAGGAAAGATAATAAAAAGGATATCAATGTGTACGGACAAGTATTTGCAACACAAAGGGAAAATTGTGCATATATTTACAAGCCTATGCTAACTAAACAAAATATCTAGACATTTAAGATTAAGATGGAAAACCCACTTCCCCGAAAATGACACCAAAAGTTGATACAACCCGAGATCATGCTTTTGGAAAATAGAGGCAGATTTCAAGGAGTGATAAGACTTCAAAATTTACAACTCCAAACCCTTGGGACACCCACAACTCAATAAGGGGTTGAGACAGTTATACATGGTTGAGCACATGGATGTGGGTATGTTTAGTCCACTAAGATTCATCTCTTAGTTTGTTAAGCAAAACTTGTGGTAGATAGATGTTTAGAACCAGAACGAATTGAACAAGACAAAACAAAGCAAAGTAAAATAAAGAAAGTAGATTCTGTCAAATCCTACTAATTGGGATAAGGAGCTCCATGCAATGTTAGGGGTGAGCATAGATCCAAAATAAACTGGACTGGATCAAACTAGATCAAGGACCGAACTTTACAAAAAAAATACAGATCACAAATCAAACTATTTCAAAGTAGGAACATACCGGGGTTGGACTGTTACAAAGTAGGACATGACTGCTTCAAAGTAGGTCCGGATTGGGAGTAGACCGTTTGGATGTAATTAGAATTTTTTGGTATTCTACAACTCATTTAATATTAAAAATTAGATAGTCTTAATTACTTCCAACAATTGTTTAACATTAATGTCAAACATTTACACTATGATTGTTATAGTATGTGATTTTTTTAGAAGTCATAGGATTTTCATTCATCTTTCCCCTCTCATGAAAGCAAAACCATTCAAATCATTACAATCTACATCGTACAAGACATAATTAAATATGGTAGTACTATTACCATTACAAGACTCTAGATTGATGGCCTCATACAGACTACTAGGTGGTCTTATATAATGATAGAATCCACTTTGGGTTTTTTGGTGAGCTTTAGCTACCAAATCGGCTGCTTTGTTTCCTTCTCTTTGAATGTTAGGGTAGTGCCAATGATTTCTCCATTTCCTTTTTACAGTACTAGTGTTTTAGTATGTGATTTATTTATACTTTTGACATAATACAATTTTATATTTTGAAGATATTTTACATATGAACTGGTCATTGGTCCGGTCTAGACCTTAGATTGAATTTCCAAAACTTCTAGAGCGTGGAGCGCATTTAATTCAAACTGGTCTAGGACTAAATTGGAGCAGGCTAAGCTGACATGTTTAGTCTAGTTTTATAGTCCAAACTGAAATTTTCTCACCCCTAGGATATGTAACAATAGACTATGCATTATGTATACTTCATTCTCGTGTGTAGAAAAACCTTGAACACCCTACCAAGCATCTAGTGTTCCAACTAAACATGTACCATGGTAGATACTCATGTGGGTGTCATCCTACTTTCTCTCACAAAGTGTGACTAAATCCCATCGACATTCCTATACCTATCTCGAGGATCATGGATGAATACATATAACTATACTAGAGTACCTCTTGGGCCCAAAATGACTAGGAGCATTAGGAGTGGCAGACAATCAACTAGGAGCCTAAATCATTGTGAAATCAACATGGTTTCATGGTGTAGAGTCAGGTCTCCCTGACATCAGACTCATAATGGTTCCTCCCTTAGACCTCATCCTCTTAGAACTCAGTCCAAACTACCTTTTCTACCCATATTTATCACTTATGTCTTGAGGTTAGAAAACATGTAAGTTCATGTAGGAAAGAGATCAACCAAATTAACAATAACAACCAAATACAAAATATAGAATAAAGATGTGCTCATTCTGAATAAAAACTACTTGCTTAGATACAAAATACATAAATATGCCCAGAATGAGCTACAAAGCCTAGAAGGAGCTCAACAAGCCATATACAAGTATAGTTGGCACTGGACAAAGATGAAAATACATCGTTTATACAGAATCAAAGGAGAATAGTAGAAGAAAAGAGGAAGAGGAAGATATTAGCTCATGGAGGAGAGTTGGCTCATGCTCCTTAGCCTCATAATGGTATAGATCTCATCCTTTGCATCTTCCCACTTGATCCATTGGACACCTTGGCCTCCTTTCTCTTTGATTCCATCCCAAACAATAGTTGGTTTGGATGGATGGAGATGGAGGTCAATGGAAAATGGAGGTAGAGTGATGGGATGGATGTAGGG
Organism: Alisma plantago-aquatica; assembly: GCA_963693085.1. Taxonomy (NCBI): domain Eukaryota; kingdom Viridiplantae; phylum Streptophyta; class Magnoliopsida; order Alismatales; family Alismataceae; genus Alisma; species Alisma plantago-aquatica. Next base: position 1,044,737,892 of record OY856409.1, read on the forward strand.
GTGAGATCCTCCTCCCTCTCCATTCTTGGATCATTAAGATGGAGGTCTAGAACTCAAAAAATGTGGAACCCCATAGTATGGTGGCTAAGAAGGGGTATTTATAGTAGTTGGCAAAATGTCTATAATTGGGGACAAAACCACCCCACTTTTAGTGGAACCAGGTCAGTTTCGTGTCGTTGGTCTGGCAGAGTTTGACTTCCATCAGATGTGATCGTCGAAGGTGTCCATCGGAAGACATCACTAGACTTTACCATTTGACTGGGTCCATCAGAGTGGACCATTAGGTGTTTGCTGACGAGAGGAGGTTGATAGGTGTTAGTTGTGAAACTAGGTCAATTTCACTTAATTTGACCCAGTTTTGCTCTGTCAGTGGTCAGTTGATGATGGGTTCCCTTAGTCAAAGTTATCCTTTGGAATCCACGATCGAAGTGGGTCAACAGTTGAGGCCATTGGAGTGGACCTTTGGGTAACGTTCAACAGAAGGAGTTGATGGAGTGTCTGTGACTTTTGGTGTTCAAGGGATGAACCTGACTTGATTTCTTTGTGCTAAACTAGGAGGGTCGATGCTATCTTCAGTTTGTCACCTACAAGCCCCAAAATTGTCTAGTTGAGTGACTATATCTTCAAAAAAAGATAAATAATGGAAATCTAAGTATCTAGAGTTATTTTGTGTGTACTAAGCCTACTACATGCACGAAATTATAGCTAATTGTTTAACATTAACACCTAAATTTGTGTGTTATCAATAAATCAAAATGAAATACAATTTCATACCTTATTTTTACCTTATCTAGCTTCAAGTCAAGTCTAGGATCCAAACATAAATGTTTGACCCATTAGCTGATTTATTAAAGGTTGCTTATAATCAATTACTCCTTAATAATATACTGATTGTCAAAACACCTATGTTCATTCTGAAAATAAGTTTAAGGCATGCACTAGGGTTTAAATGATCAATATGATCACTTACTATAAATTTGAATGTGTTTTTGAAACATAACCTATGATTATTCCTTAGTTCTTTGAGGTACATAGTTTGCTTCATTTCACCCCAGATAGGGTTTCAAGCTATAAGAATACCCTATACTCAATGTTGGTTATGTTTCTAAATATTATAAGGTGTACAAATTAGGTTAGGTCTGCATTAGATTATGTGACCCTAGAAATTAGGATGTTAAAATGCCACCACTTTATATATGTTTCATCCTTGAAATTTATTGGGTTACTCATGAATTTAATGGAGCTACCCCCCTTAGGGTTGTGCCAGTATTTTTTATTCACACTCATGTTCTATGCTTTGACCACATTACTCACATATTTCTAATTGAACAAAAGCATTTGTTATTACTAATATATGGTGAAATATAGAGGCATATCCCTCTTCATGATTTAAAAGATGAAAAATCACTATGGTCTTAAAGTATCTTACTTAACACATGTGTAGACATTTCACACACACTAAGGATTTTTTTTTTTAATTCTAGACCTACCATGTGTGGCATAAATACTTATATGTTTCTTGATTCATCTAAGTTATACATTATTTTGTTTATTAATACAATCAATTGTCATCCAACTTCAAAATATTCCTAGAAAAAAAATTAAATATCATCTAAAACATTAGTCATTGTATTTTCTATAAAGAACATCATCTTACTTTGCAACTGAAGCCCACTTTGATTTATGAATTTTTAAACAAAATTCATTTCCACTTCTCCTCTAATCATATGATACAATGATGTATGTTAGATTTGACCTTTCAATGGGGTTTTGAGCTTTAAGTCACAATTATCTTTTGGGTGGTAAGAACCATTGACCATCGTTTTATGAGTTTTTGACTCTCCTAGCACTATGGTGAAGTAGTTATCCTTCATCCTAAGCAACTAAGCTATAGTTTTCTGCAAAACTAGATGTTTGGGATTTTAAGAGTACTAGCAATGAGTCTACCTTCTATACATTTAAATAAGCATAAAATGTTGTTTTTTGGTTCTTTATCAGTGGAATGATCTTATTGCTTGCAATTAAGGTGATTTCTCCATGTAACTTTTCATAGTAGTGCTCATGGTTTTTAAGATCTCATTTCATCCAAGTGCCCATTGCACCAAAGTTCTCATTACACTAAAGTGCTCATTGTGCAGAAGTTCTCATTTACCTCGAATAATAAACAAATTAATGTTATTTTCTTAATATTACACTTAATAGCTTTCTCCATCTTATCAAGGGGGTTTATTCCAGGTAAACCCAATGTACTTATATTCACAATCCTACCATGAAACTATTCTTATCACTTGGAATACCAAATGAAACCTTAATCAATCATATTTACTAGGTTCTATCTCATATCAACATCATCTATAACCTAATATTATTGTGATCTTAGACCACTGATACATACTACCACATATCATGTACATCCACTAGGCCTATACATGGATAATCAAAAATCCATACATTTTATCCAGAATCAAGTTTGAAATTAAAATATCTGACATCACTGAGTTTGGATCAGATTTTGTATGTTGAATTTTGGATAAGATATCAAATATTGTTGTACTCGCTCAAAAAAATTCCAAATTTAACATTTATATACTATATTATCATATATATATTGTTTACATATAGAAATGTGAAAATATAGACCATTTATCATATATATTTAATCCAATATCATTATTTTGTATATAATGTATTTATTATCCTTAGATGTATGATTTTACATTCAAATCAGATACCAACTTTAGATATTATATATTCGGTCTAGATTAGGATGTTATCATATGATATATGTCAGATATCATATTGAACTTTTTTTTGGATTTGGATATAAGATATATAAGAATCCTCTCCATATTCAATCAATTTACAGATCTAATAGCCACATGCTTAAAGCATCACCATGTACAATTTTAAATATCACATCTTGACCTCTAGCAATCTTCCTACTACTATCTTATCAGCTTAATCTGGACCGTAATGTGATTCTTTTTGTCATCAAAAATTTCCCTTAACCAACATCATGATTAAAATCATGAAAAAGGTTCATGTAGCCAAGGTCACAAAATCATCAAAAGGTCTATGATTCCCTGAAGTATGAATTAGAAAAATGAATGTCAAAAACTTAGTAGCTTGTCAAACTAGAACCCTTATGAGAGCAATGTATCAATTACTTTACTTGTAAATATTCCTCTAATTATAAAGATGGATCTTTGAGTTCTAATAGGACAACTTACCTAATTGTTAGCATTACTCAGACCATTTCCATATAATCTAGAGCATTCATTTCTAGACTAACATGTACAACTAACGAATTTTTCTATTGCACTACTAGGGTATCCTAATGCAAGTTATTGCTTGAACCCCATTATTCTATTCTTTATGGAAAAGAACCTAATACCAAACATGGTTTGTGGACTTCTACAAAATTCTAATACCATCGAGTTCAAGTGACCACATGGACAAGCTTATAGCATTAATTCTTTATGTCATATCTTAATACATAATCACGATTATATGTATGTAAATATGATAGGTCATATTATATCATCTCCAACATCCCCTAGTACAAGTGTCAAATACCACAAGAATTAGAAGAAAGGAGAGTATCATAACAATATAGTGTATCTCATAACATATCCTCTAAAGTTCCCAATTTATATGCTTCCCATACCATAAAATATTGATAACGAAAGAGGACATGCTATGAGATATGAAGTCACAACTCAAAACCCATAACAAATAAACACCTAAACCTAAATTTACTTATCCCTATTTTTCTATTACTTTATATATATATAACAACTTTGATTTTTATAAACCATGTAATCTCAGAAGCAAGCCTTTCTTTTATTCCTTTTTATAGGAGCTTGAGAACTCAAAACTATGAGAAAACTCAAAGAAATTTATGATATAGTACTTGTAAAAATATATATTGTTTTCCATTTATCATGAATCACAATGAATATGAAAAATCATCAAAATTTTGCCAAAATCATTATTCCAGACAAATTGAAGTTGACACTTGTACGTAAAAATGTCAGCCATGTATCAAATATGAGGGATTATCATTGAGTTGTTCTACGTGAGTCTCACCAATCATTCATCTTTCTATTATCCTCACTCAAACTCACTAGATATTTCATCCTATTTGATTTATTCTAATTTTTTTCCTCAAATGATATATCTTTAATATATATATATATATATATATATATATAGAGAGAGAGAGAGAGAGTCAGGATAGAATACACTCGAGTGTACAGATCACACGAATACACTCAAGTGTGTTTGCATATCAAGACTATTTTTTGCAAAATGTAAACCATTGATCTTCACCGTCATACTATAATCTACATACAAATTTTGAGCCCATTTGGGTGAGTATAAGTCACTCATCCAAGGGCAACAAAATCGACGTGCAAAACTAATTTGAAATGCATAATTTTTGTGGTATTTATAACATGACCTATAAATGTCCAAATGTCCTCAAATTTTTTGTATGAGCTATTCACAAGATGTTTAAGAAGATCAACAGATTAGATTTTTGAAAAAAAAATATTGCATCATGAAAAACTACTTGAGTGTATTCTGCTCCGAATACACTCGATTGTATTATATATATATATATATATATATATATATATATATATATATATATATATATATATATATATATATATATATATATACATATATCAAGTCTATGATCTAGGTTATCTCATATCCTCAAACATTCATAATTTCTCAAAGCTTAGAAATAGGGTATCCTGCTCAATGTTGACAAGAAATTGAGATTTAGTCCTCAATTTGACTTTCCTGAGTCTTAAATGCAACTAATAGAGGAAGATTATAAGAATGTGGGAATCTTTTTGGGTGGCCATAAATATTAGTTCTATGGTACCAATTTTCTATCATCCCAAGTGAATCCATATATAATATCCCATAAACATGGATTATAATGATTACACCTAGAGATGGACACAAATATCACATCTTTCATTACAATAACATAATAACTTCACACATGATAAAGTTTACATTGACCCTTATACACGTTCTTTACATGAAACATACAACAAAAGAACTTAATACGTGATGATGGGGAAAACTAGATAAACCTACATGGATCATGCACCCCACTAGGTCTTGAACTCGTACTTGCACCATGTTGCATACCACATATGTGCATCCACACATGACCATGTATTCGACGAACATGTGTAAATGGTTGGGTTTAAAAGTACATAAAATATGTTTATAACCTTAAATAGAAAAATATATTGTAAAACTTTACTTAGGATCATATATAGGGATGTGTTCTCATATTTCTTAGTCATTACGTGACTTTTATGTAGGAACATCTACATCTGGAACTGATATAAATTGATACACAACAAGGTGCAGATAAAAGGGTTGGTCTTCATCATGTGATGTGAGCCACCATAAATATAAGTTGATGTGTCCTCACCTATGTCATTGTTGGATACAAAACCAAGTTTGTACATATGGGTCAACAATTGAAAGGTTGTTATGTCCTCACCATATGCCATTGATGGATGCAAGATTGAGTCCCTACATATGCATTAATAGTTGAATGTTGTTATGTCATCATCATATGTCATCAAAAGCTACACGATTGTGTCCCTACTCATGGGTCAACAACTAAAAATTAAGATAGAGTCCTACTTACAATTATCTTAACTTCAAATTTAGGGCTTAGACCAACATAATAATTTTTGTACATGAATATGATGTATTTTATAATTACTAATATGATCTCAACTATTTATCATAATAAGATAAAAAGTTACTTTCAAATGAGAAATAATATTTATTACTTATACATGTATAACATGCTCCATGATATTATAGATCTATGTTGCATATGCATAAAACATAAGCAAAGTATTAAAACTCAAGGCATGGAATACTTACCTTTATTGCAACAACCTAAATTGCTCCTTGAATCCTCAAGTCCAACTCGTATTTCCTAAAACAATCATGAACATTTCATGAAGATAGCTTCAACTCAAAAATCATACCTCTTAGGCCAATTCTGGGTTTCGAATCCCATCCCAGGTGTGTAAGGGTCATGAACATGTAACATTCATTTCATTCTGTATACAAACATCTGAGATCATTTGAATGCTTCAAATACTTTTGTTCTAATATTTTGCACATTTACTTATCAACATGCTATCTTCTAGAAATATGTGAAGCTCTCTAGTCCAAACAAGTTTTCTATCATCAAATTGAGGAATGAGGCATCATTGTTTGAATAGGCCATAAGATGAATCTACAACATAAAGGAGGTATATTGCATGATTTGAGGCTCGTAATGGAACATATGCTTTTAGTCACCATAGTTCATCAGAACATCAAATTTTTTATATATTGTAATTATTAGTCTCTTATAATATTCAAAGCCACAATATAAGTTTATATTATGATAGATCACATTATCCTAATTAAAATGGTATATAACATTGTAGTATTCTGATGTATATTCCATCTTCTAAAGATATCAAAAGCTAGTGCTATTATCTATAAAATAGTAAACTTACCTACACTGGTCAGATCCTATGTGAAATCCGATAGACTCACAACCCACATATCTCAAATGGCCATCTTCATCTCTAGCAGGTCATGTAGTTCTCTATTTTCTAGAGAAAATAGAGACCCATCAATGGATTTTGGTCTGACGAGCCTTGGCTTCCTTTCCATGCATGTACTTTGCACTCATCACCATACACACCTCTGCCAAGGTGAGGCGTGGATGAGCAGATTGAGTTTGTTCATGATGGTATCCTTGACTTATGACTTTGCCACCTAGCCCAGTCATGGAGACATGCCAGTCTATGTGAAAAGGGGAAGTTCTCTCGATGCTCCTCTCTACCCTGTGCCAATGTGGGAAGCTCCAGGTCTGACTTTAGGACCAGTCGATGACCTCATATAATCATGGGAAACTTGGAAGATTATTCCTAAAATCCTATTCTTCATGTAGATAAGGCATATTGACAATTGCACATCCCTTTAGCATCATTGACCAACATGGAAAAATTTCTTAAAAAGTCATGTATGTACATGGCCTCCACAATCCTGAACACCCTTCTTCTTTTTTGTAGGATGGATGGACATTCAAGGAGGATTAGCCTTTCCTTCTCCATTTCTTGCATAAAATGACTAGTACTTAGGGATAAACTGATAAAGAACAGGGACTCAGTCTCTCAACCTCTTTAGTTTCTTGTAAATATATACATGATACACTAACCTGTCTTGATAAAGCCAATCTAATGAACTCCTCCATCTTTACAGAGAACATGGACTCGCTTGATCCTTGTCTTGTAGAAGTGGGTGATGGTGAGATATTTTCAATTTTTATCTAATATCTAGGCTTCCCATATGACAAACTAAACTTGTCACTTATACAACCTAAGGGTCAACTTCTGTCAATCACAAGTGTCCCCACATGAAGGGACTCGGGTTCAAAACCCAATAGCTGCCTCCAAAATAGAATCTCACCATGTAGGTTGTACAACTATGCACTTTAAGCGATTCATGAGTGTGTGGGGCACTTGGGCCCTGAGAGTTTTACATTCTCTATGGAGGTCACAAAGTGGCCCGTCTACGGGAGAAGTTCTCTAGATAATAAAAAAATTATTGAACTTGTCATTGATTATCATTTTGCAGTATCTCCCCTAGAAATAGTTGAACTTATAATTCAAAATCCATGAAATTTGATTGAGTACCTTATTGTTAACTTAACTAGCTTTTAGCTGAGTCTAGGATCCAAACATAACATTTGACCCATTAACTCATTTATCCTAATGTGCTTATAACCAGTGACTCCTTAATGATATACTAATGGTGAAAACACCTCCATTCATTCTCAAAATTATTTAAAGTCATGCACTAGGGTTCAAATGCTCAATATCATCACTTATTATAGATTGAGTTGTGTTCTTTAGACATGCCCCATGATTATTCCTTAGGGTTTTAAGGTCCACAGTTTGCTTCCCAAATAGGGTTTCAAGATATAAGAATACACTAGACTCAATATTAGTTATGGTTCTAAGCATTGTAAGGGTGATTAATTCTGTTAGGACTGCATTGGGTTATAGGACCCTAGAAATCATGATGTCAAAAATACACATTTAAATTGTCATATCAATATATTGTTTGGCCATTAATATTCTACTTTTAGAATTAGTGACGATCACCTATAGAATAGTATATGATACGTGTTTGATTCAGGTAGATATTTTAAAATTGTGACCAAGTCCATGTTTACCACTATGTTTATAGGTCCACTTTGGGGTAAGTTTTGAATGTTGAACCATGCATTTTCTTAGTGGAACTCATACAAACACTTAGTTAAATCAAAAGCACACTTGTAGCAATTGGGTGGATTTTTTTGTATATCTTTTTACATATTGGGTTGTGTGATTAAGTAATAGAACCATACAATCACATAAGTAAGCCAAAGTTATGATTTGAAACACCCATGTTATTAAGTCAATTAGTTCTATAGTGTAAGTTATAGTTCCAAACTTTACTAATATTGACGTGACATCAATTTTTTTCTAGTTATTCTTGTTACATTTCCAATTGGTGTTCATGATACTAATATATCCTTGTTGTTTAAGATTTTGTTAGCATACAACACTAGTCACCTATGGGGTATATAAAGTGGATGGGCAACCTAAATAATAAAGTTTTTCGCTCAATGCTTTTACCAACTCCATTTATTTTTATCCTCTCTTCCTTTACTATATCTATATACACACACATATATATACACATATACATATATATAAATATATATACATATAAATATATAAATATATATACACACACACATATATATACATATACATATATATACATATACATATACATATACATATATATACATATATATATAAATATACATATATATACATATAGATACGTATATATACATATATATATATATATATGTACATATACATATATATACATATATACATATATATACATCTATACACATGTATGTGTATATATATATATATATATATATATATATATATATGTATATATATATGTATGTATGTATGTATGTATACACACACACACACATATATATATATATATGCTCTATTCAATCTAAACTACTTGGCCCATTTTCATCATCCAACTTCTGATCATACAAACACTCAATCAAATCAAAACTTGTCTTTCAACTCTAATGTTATTAAGACACTAGTTATTCAAAAGGTGCAGAGTTATTAGTTCTAGGTTTTAGAAATACGGGGTTGATTTTGAATATCCTTCCCTTTAATTTAGCAAAGTTTTGTGAGAAAAAATATATTTTGCTCTCTAAAGCACATATGCCACACATGGTGGAGGTAATAAAAATGGTTGTATTTTATATTGAACCACTATGGACGGATGAAACACAAGGGTTCAGTTCATCTAAATACTTGTCTAACTATCTCACGACAATGTAATAACAACTAAGAATCAAGTTTTATAAAGTGGTTATGGTTTTCTAATAATTAGAAAATAATCATGAAGATATACAATATTATTAGTTTATGGATATGTTTTATATCATCATGAGATAATTAGATGAACAAAATACATTGAAAATGAAATTTAAAATAACCAATCAGACAAAATGTTACCAATGAAAATGTCATGAAATATTAAGTCATTCCTAAGTTAACTTACAACTTTAGTATCTATAAAGATATCTACTCTAATATTCTTTGGAGAGGTAATGTATAAAAACATTATAATATGAATGATACAATGAACTTTTGTTATGTTTCATGACCATTTCAAAAAAGAGACTAATATAACACATAATAGCCAAAACTAATAGATAATTCTAAATAAAATAAATATATATATGGTAGTATCTTATCATAGTTCATCATCATATGTAAAATAAAAGATATTTTCTGAATAGTCACAAACAATTGCCTACATATATTTTTCTTTCTTATCTTATACAACAAATAAGTTATTTATAATGGTTTATATTTTCAGTAATGTGCATCCATACTTTGAGTTTCATGTTGTGTCATTGAAGAAAACAACGAAATCACATAATAAAAAATATAGATTTATATAACCATTAAATACTTATGTAGTGACCATTTTATGTATAGTAGATGTATATTAGGTTAAATCATGTCTATCACATGTGCTTAGTGTCATCGTTAGCATGTATACATACTATCACAAGTTAATCTCACAGTAGTTGTAGTTGGTACATTTGAGCAAAGGAGAAATAGCTCTTGTCTTTTGGACAAATGAAATGGAAACTTACTCCCACATTGCTCAATGAGTTGGTGCACCTCATTATAGATGAAAATTCATATGAATATTTATTCACAAGAACTTGAGGTGCATATGGAGATCAGACACATGCTCATGCACTCACCACACCACGCCTTGCCTCGTGGCTCGTAGCTAATGAGGATTGTCTTTAGTCTTCCATCTCATTGTATGCTAAGGGGAAAGCTATTATTGTGATTTCTTAAAGGATACAAGGCAATGATGATGTGCTATAAATAAGGCCTCGTAGGCACTTAAGATAATTATATTTTTTAACACTTCTTATTAACCCTAGATCTATCCTTCAACAATTTTCTTTCTTGTTATTTCTTGCATGGAACTCTTTTTCTATTCAAGCAACAACTTCTCTTCACTCCTCACTTTATAGGTCATGGTATATCAATGATGGTACCTAACTTTCATTGAGCAACACTAGTCTTGTTGTTTAGCCTACATGAGTTTTTACTTACATGAAGTCTAATCATATAGGAGAACAATGTGGTCTTCTACATGTACAAAATCATTCATTTCCCTAAGTATGGACCATCACTACAATCCGGTCAAAGTTCCTAACTCATTTTTTATCCACTCTCCAACCTCCAAGAAACACTCAGATATACAACACCAGAAGCATTAATTACGTAGGAGGTTAGGACAATATTTGAAATGATATCATTACTAGAGCAATACAAACATAGTGAACAACATCACATTGTTCTCACTACATGTCATAAAAAATATTAGAATAAAAGTTCAACATAAAAGAAGAGTTCTAAAACATGATAAGAGAAACCCTACAGTGGAGCTGCATCGATAACTATCATTGGAATTGAACCCTGCCAACAAATGATCCAACTAGAACTCTAGAATTGCTAAATTTTTCACCTACTATTTCTAATTTTGTTATATCATGATGTGCATCCACACACAACCATGTATTCAAGAAAAGTAGAATTAGGTAAGTTTATTGAGCTTATGCTAAAATAATGATAGGAAAAACTATTTACTTATAGTAAAATGAACTAACTATATAGTATCATGAATGTAAGCCATTAGGGATGTGCTATCACTTAACATTTCTTCAAGGACACCTACTCTTTGATATGGTTTGATATAATTCAATATGATACACAAATATTACTAAACAACCCTCCTAAAAATATGTGAAAAACAATCCTTTGAACGTGAACTATTGAACCCAAACTAAGATGTGAATATATTCAAATTGAAGGGAGATCGTGAGGCACATTCCTTCCATTAATAATCCAGATATAGTGCTTGTGTATACTGCTTCTTACATTCTTTTGTCTTAACTTAGGGTTTATACCCACAATATGTTGAAATGAATGTGCAACATGAAGAGGTTCATAATTTATCGATCTTAATCATATCATCACATTTTAAGAAACCTATATATAATTTGCATTAATCTAGCCTCTTTAATGTTCATAATATTTCAAAACTTATGGACACTACACATTGATAAAGCATGGAAATTGCAACACCCCATGCCACAAAAGTGATATTACTCAAAACCAAACCGCAGAAGAAAGATTAAACAAAAATATTATTGGAAAATATTGAAAATTAAAACCTTTTTCTTGAAACTGCCAAAAAACAAGAACCTTTACATACTATACCTTTTGTGCCCCAAAGCACTTACCATGTGTGCCACCAACATGTTATAAGGAAATATGTACCAGAACATATATACATATATCTGCTACAATTGTACATAAAAAGGGGCACACAAGCAAACCACACATCGAGAGCACATCTACAAAACATCCCCGAAGACCCCGAGTGTACATGTATGACTCTAGGACTCTAACAACAAAAGACATCCAGCAGCACTTCCAACCTTGTCAGCTATTGCCTTTCCTACTGCTCCTCAATCTCTACAGCACGATCTCTACCTCCTCATGCTCGTCCACCTAAAAAGGATGTGGGAAACCTAGGGGTGAGTTTCCAAATCTCAGTGGGAGATATAACTCTTCACCAACTTTATTATTATCACATATGAGATGATTAAAGCAGCAGTAAAGTTATAACCATGATAAGCAAGAAATCATTATTAACAGGAGTAGCAATTACTATTGATTTATGAAACATCTTAACATTATAAAAGGAATATCAAGAACATGTATATTTTCTTCCAACACTATTGTACAAAAGCAAGCAAGGCCTCATCTAATGTTTTTGTATTTGATCCTATACAAGTATACTATATGGATGATTATGTATTTTATTTTACCTCGAGGATTTGAGTCGTACCACCCAAATCCAACTGACCACTACTACGTCGAAATTGGTTCCATACGAGGTCAATGGAAGATCCAGAATCCATGACCTTCCCACACCTCTTGGTCGGCTCAAGAGAATACATCGCAGAGACATATCAGTCAACTACAACAATGACATATAGTCAAGCTCAGGATTGGCTCATGCATGGACATCCACATGTATAATCATACCTAGCCCACCTTGGTACATGTATGACACTAGAAGAACATGCTCACCCATGTCCATTCTAACGATAAGGAGTGGCTCACGCATGGCCACCCATATCATAATGAGAACGACTCATGCATGGTTGTCTCCCACAACATGTAATTAAGGATGCAAGGGAATACTCGATTTGCACCCCGCATATTCAAAAATATGTGCTCTGAGTTAAATTCATTTCACCATTCAGCAAATGCTAACATGCAATGGATCTATGGCACAAGTCAAGCTACATGATTAGGTTCCTCTTGATAAATTAGGTCATTCAAGTGTCTTTTAGCATCAATCACGTTACAACATCTAAATTTTAAACAAGTTCTACACAGATAAAGGCATCATACATCACTAGAACATATTTGAGCATGTGGGGTGTGATCTCATCACATTATCACTCGATGCTTGTCATTTACCATAATTATCATCACAAGGATCACACTTTTGGGGTAGCACCCCATTATCTTATTACTGAGGAAATTATCATCTCATGTAAGGAAATAAGCCATCATTAGGTCATAAGACCATTTTCCTACTCTTTCTGTGATACCAACATCTCACCTTCCTCATAAGGCCCATTCAAATATTTCATAAACAACATAACTCTTACCTAGCTATGCCTATCCACTTGTGTTACCTGCATGGTTAGGTACTTATAACAAGAAAGATAGTATTTCATTACCACTACCATTTCATCAAGATTCATGTCTCTTTTTTTGGAAAATTTGGGTAAATATATTCCAAAACCCTTAAAAGGGGACAAAGGTACAAACCACTCTTACATGTAGTTACCGACTATCAACATCAGAGATGAGGATTTACATAGATTGAACAATTAACAAAAATCTCAGTTTCTAGCTATAAGAGAAGATACACTCAATAAATTATTCTTATAGTTAGAAAAGAGCTACTTGATCTCCAAGGAGAGCTGCGTGAAGATGGCAGTATAATCAGATGAGCCTCCGTTATGAAGCCTTGTATTCCTTTCAACCCAAATAAGATGGATTGCCCCAGTGACCGCCCAAAGTTCAATGATGCTATTGTGTTTGGATCTACTACCAACAACGGATAGACAAGTATGCAGGGAATAAGAGGATCTAATATTCAACTTTAATTGAGCTCTACCCCAAACATATTTCCAGAACTTGCATTGTTCAAAAAGATGAGATACAGAGTCTGTATCTTGTTAGAAAAGGAGGCAAGGAGAGGATGGCACATCCGACCAAGTGGTGATCTTTTCAAATGTAGGAAGAATGTTTTTCAGTGCTCTATAAGTTGTAAGGCTCCATCTAGGATAATTCTTAGAAAGCCATAAGATCTCAAAAGCTTTATCATTGGGAAGCTTTTGGTGATATCAGTTCCATAAGACATGGTCATCCACATCAGTATATGAAGGCCAAAGCAGCCACATTGCTCTATAGCATGTAGATCCCACCAAAGGATGAGTAGTGGTAGCTAGAATAGCACCATAATGCCTAGTCATCCAAGAACTCCAGATGCCTAAACTATTGAGAAGTTTCTTTGTTCTTTTCAAGGTATAGTAATTAGTGAGTTCCTCCAATTTTTTGAGACCTAAACCCCCATCATTAGGTGGAAAAGCAATATTAGACCAGCTAGCCGGATGAGTAGAACTTTGCCATATGAAGTCGGACATGAGAAACTCCATTCTTCTCAAAACTGAGTTGGGTATTTCCCCCATTCTCATCCAATAAGAAATCAATTCCATAGCACAATATTTGATTAGCATGAGCCGACCAACCATAGAAATCTTGGAACCAGGCCATCTTTGGATCATATCACGTAACTTATCAAGACATCCATGGAAATGTTGTCTTCTCATGTTCCCACCATCCAAGGGGAAACCTAGATATTTGGTAGGCCAGGAGCCTCTTTGGATATCCATGCAATTGAATAAGCCCTCCTTGTCATGACATGAAGTAGATAAGTAGATATGTATCTTGTTAGGATTGCATTTCATGCTAGAGACATTCCCAATTGTTAGGAGAAAGTTTTTGAGATGAATAAGACTGCAAGGCCGACCCTCAGTGAAGATAAGTATGTCATCTGCAAACAAGAGGTTACTTAGAACTTTCGTTCTATTTATAAGATACTTCTAAGTTGTTTCCTATCATGAGCATCATCAATGCATCTACTGACACCTTTCATAGAAATAGCAAATAATAAAGGAGATAAAGGATCACCCTGACGAAGACCATTAGATCTTTTAAATAAACCAACTGAAAAGCCATTCAGAAGAAGAGAGAATAAAGAAGTTTCCACATATTGTTTGATTAAAGCAATCCATCTCTCTCTGAATCCAAGACCAGATAGACAGTCCCATAGGTAAGACCATCTAACTGAATTGAAGGCCTTGGTAATATCTAGCTTCACACAGGTAGCCGGAGGACTAGCCTTAAGATTATATTTGATCATGAACTCAATAGCCAATAAGGAACAATCATCAAAGCTCCTACCTTGAACAAAAGCACCTTGGTAAGGAGAAATAAGTTTGGGCAAGATGGCAGCTAACCTTCGAGAAATGACTTTGGTTATGATCTTGTAGAGCATAGAACACCAAGAAATCAGACGAAAGTCAGCTGGAGATGAAACTATATCTTTCTTGGGTATAAGATCCAGAAAAACGTGATTGACTTGTATAACCATGCTTCCACCTTCAAAAAACCATTGAACATCCTTAAGCAGGTCATCACATATAAGATTCCAATTTTCCCTATAAAAGAAACCATTGAATCTATTCAGAACAGGTCTCTTGTTGGGCCCAATGCTCTAGATAGCTTCTTTAATTTCATTCATGTCTGCTATAGCGCACATCTTGGTGTTTTCATCAACAGTAACAATAGGTACCCACTCAGGAATGCAAGAGGGATAATCTGATTGACACTGATTACATAGCTACTCGAAAAAATTGCTGGTATCATTAGAAATGGAATCAACATCCTGTGTAAGGTTACCTTGGGAATCAAAAAGCTTCATGATGGAATTGATGGCATCTCTATGCTTGATAATAGTATGATAAACTTTAGTATCCCTGTCACCATTAGAAAGTCATTCCATTCGACTTCGTTGCCAGAAATAGTTCTCTTCAACCTTGAGTAGAGTATCAAGTTTATCAAGCGTAATTTTTTCAACTTCTACAAGATCAGTATCCAGGGGATTCCTTCTGAGGATAGCATAAATATCATATTAGTTCTAGCCTTTCTCTTGAGATAAGGTTGTTGAGGTTGACATACTGTATAGACCACGTTTTCAACGTGTCTTTGACATGCTCAAGTTTTTGACAAAAGTAAAAGAGAGGATTACCAGAAACAGCATGGTTCTAGGCATCCTTGATGATGTCACGACATCCTTCCCATTCCAACCAGAAATTCAGAAATCTAAAAGGCTTCTTCTTGTGAATAATATTTTTCATGTTACCATTTAAAGCACAGTGATTAGAATAAGAGCAAGCGATAAATTTGGTTTTAGAACCCAGGAACTTGGCCAACCATGCATCATTGACCAAAGCGTGTTCAAGCTTGCAAGCTATGCGCTTAGCTACCCCTTGCTTATTATGCCAAGTATAGACCTCCTTACCTATTGTAGGCAGCTCAGTAAGGCTAGCATTGTCAATTGCAGCATTGAAAGAACTCAAGATAGAGGAAGGAATCGCACGACCCCTCCCCCACCTTTTCTTCTAGCTTCCTGGTGTTTTTTAAGTCATCAATAATTAACTAGGCATCATCGATATTTGTAGCAAGACATTTAAGAGTGGACCAGAGAACAGAACGTTTTGTCAAGGAATTCCTCGCATAGACAACAGTAAGCACAATCACAAGGCCACCTTTATTAATACATTTGATAGTAATTTGTTATTCATCCATCTCATCTCACTGACCAGTGTATTCCAATAGTTTGGATTCCATCCCACATACACACAACCATTAGGATCTTGAAGATGGTTAGAAACCCAAAGCCAACCTTTAGGAAACATTTTGTCAGATGTATGAATCATATTTTTTATTCAAATAGAATAGAAATGGTAGCTTTGTTATCTAAAATACTCCTACTGACCTCTCTCTTCTTATGTGGTTTCTCGAAACCACATACATTTGTCATTGGGAAGGTCATTAAAGACTTATGTAAGCTAATCAAGTCTTACGAGACCCATCCCCTTTAGAAGACTTAGGAGTCTTAGCAGGAACTGAGTTGGACGGTTTGGATTTTTCAGTAATGGCTTTCCCAGTCTGATCCTGAGTAGTGTCATTCATCAAGTGATCCAAAGATTGTGACTCCCCACCTACATTAGCCATCTAGACAGACGACTTGGGCCCATTTTGAACCTGACATGTAACAATCATATGTTCAGAAGAATTATCCGGAGTTGTGACCTGATCACTAGCCACTGTTGCATCCACGATGACATTGACTTCAACAATAGTATTCCCTTCTCTGTCACCCTTGCCTGAAAGTATATCAAAGCTGTTGTTGGTGTGAACAGCCTCATCCTGGTTATGCTTTGCTTGATGCTCGGTAACTTGAACATCATTCACATGAGTAGCTTTGCTTTTCCATCCTACCACCTGCCAGACTTGTGAGGGCTTGGATACAGGAAACTCTTTAATTGTTTTTGGTTTGAGTGGGCAATCATATGAGTCATGACCAAATACCTTACATTCAGGACACCTCTTTAGAATGTATTCATAATGTACCTTAACAGTAGTAGGTTCTCTTCTTGGCATGTTTACCTAGATCTCCTCAGGTGACTCTTCATCAACGTCGATCTCAGCCAAAGCACATGCTTCGCCTAATGACTCCTGACCAATCAATTTATAATTGATTCTAAGCAGCTTACCAACCCCACTAGCAACAATGCCAACAGCTCTAGGAGACCAATTCCGGCCCATGCTTGGAATATTGATCCAGACTGGAATGGTACTGAAGAAATCTTTGTGGAAATCATCTCCGATTTTGAAATATTTGATAATGACCAGCCTGTTGTCAAACGATCTGGGACCACTCTTCATGATGTTTTACTTATCCTTAACAGAGTTAAATCTCAACAAAAAGAATTTGTCTGGATTGGAGAATAGGTCAAAGCCACCTTTGGGCTTCCATACACGATGTATCCATGCAAGGAGGTGAAAGTAATATGGACGCTTACCCATGATGTATAGGATTTTGGTATGTTCCCAGCACTTCTCCATAGCCTCATATGTAGGATCATGGATGGTCACAAATCTTTTCCCATTAATTTTCTCCGACGGGGCAAAGTTGTGCTGCTTGAAGGTGTTGGCACCTCTGAGCACCTTGTTCCATGCCTTCTTTGTGATGTTAGGATTGATTTGGTCTTTGGTAGAGGGTTGCTCATCATCCGCGACAGAGGACGTCAAAGTGGAGGAATGCTCATCGACCTTGGCAAAGGATGTCGAAGCCATCATGGTGGGAGAGAGGGGAGGATCTTCCCTCTCTACAAAGGACAAAGATGATCGCCCCTTCGGTCGCCAAAGGAAGCGGCGCTAACCCTAGGGTGAAGCACGTCTGGAATGCTTGTTTGATATTTTTGATTCATGTCATTCTCATTACATCATTAGGGTTAGGGTTTATAAGTTTGGATTAACAACCAACCTTGGATCATCACTTCCATCATTACTATAAGGTATGTTATGTAGTAAAGGTCATAGAGAACAATGGTCCTTTATTATCCACACAACACCCCCATAGGGTATCACATAATCTAATGTAACCCTATCATCAACATGATGAAATATAACCACCATCGCAAGGTATCAGTTAGACTAACATGGTGTATCAGTTTAGACCATCTTGGTGTATCAGTTGATACTTGCATAGGGTGTTGGCTTGTCATCATCATTACATGTCAATTACCACTATGCAAGGCATAAAGGCTAACCTTACAAGAGGTGTATCAGTTTAGCCCTTCTTGTAGGTGTGACGGGAAACACCACCTAAAGGTGTGATGGGAAACCATAGGTATGTTGGGTTGTTAGGGTCCAGAAAAGCATCACGGTTCACCACTTCAAGGTATATCAGGAAACCCTTCTTGATAGTGTGTCGGCCTCTTGCTCCACTAAGGGCATCACAACTTAGCACCCAAAGCACACCAGCTCACACGACACCATCCTGGTCATGACGGCCTAGCAAAATACATCATTTTAACCCCATCTAGGGCATGATGGGTCAGCATCCTCTCAAAGCATAATGGTTTAGGCATCAAAGGGCATGACGGGCTAACTCCATCAAGACCTACCAATTAGCAACCATATCGGTATAGCAACCCCTAAGCCTTGATGGGTTAACCACCCCCCAACACATGTCGGATAAAGAATCTCCAAGTCATGACGACTTGTCACATGGTGTGTTGGTTTGTACATCACAAGGCATAACGACCACTTATCACTTAGTGCATGTATGTGGACTTGTCATCTTCAACCATAGAAAGATCAGCCACTATCCTCTACTAACATGTCAAGAAGGTGGGCAGAAACTTAAATGAAATTCCTTCACTAAAACATTTCTCAAAACCACCAAGAACTACTAACATATAAGATGTACACGATCTAGAGATAAAGATCAACATAAACATATGAAAGAGTGAAAATAAAAAAACAGGTTAAGAGTTATATAACCCACCTCAAAGATCACCACCAAGATCCAAGCTCCAAGGTCAAGCTCCAAGCTCATGAGCTCAAGGTAGAAGATGATCCACCAACTTGATCACCACTACACCTCTAAGGAAGAAGATGAGACCAAGGTTAAGATGGCTCAAGATGGAAAGAAGGTATCCAAGATCCATGGCCAACAAGAAGAAGAAGAAAGAAATTAGGAAACATAGCCTACCAAGGTAGAAGATGAAGGATGATCAATGGACACCACAACTTGGAACTCGTCCACCAAGCTCCAAGAGAGACTCTCTTGCTCCTTATAGCTTCTCAAGGTCGTCCACCAAGAAGGAGATAAAGCAAGGATGGCCAAAAGGATTCTCTTGCATGGAGATAAAGAGGATTATATACAAGGGGGGAGAGAGAGGGATCATGGAAGAGGTATCATCACCTTAGGAGATTAGGTGACACTTGTCCACGAAAAAGGAGCCACATGCATAACATCATGAAAGACATGGTGAAAAGGTCAAGGCTAGATCTCTCCCTCTTGGTATCCTACTAAGGTCATGCCCGATACCATATCTCCACACACCCTCAAACTGATAGGACACAACCCTACACACCCCATAAACTGATACACAACCCTACACACCCCACAAATCGATACACAACCTCTCTAGGGCTCTCTAGCGTGAGACAACACATCTAGGTGCAAGGTACACCTCACACATGTGTTCAACACAACACTAAGGATGTCACCACACAACCAAGATCCAAACAAGGTATCCATATCTATATCTCTCCTCTAGATGATGCCAAGAGAGAGAGAAGGAACACTATAGAGGTGGAAAACTTGCACATCAACCCCTACTATGGGTGAATCGCAATTTGCACCAAAACTTCACCACAAAACACTAGCATCGTCCAATCAAGCTCAAGTAAGAAACCTAAACTTTCTACAAGCCCTAATTACATCTCAAATGATTAGAGAAAGGATCTAAGAAACATACTTAAGCAAAAAAAATAGGGTTATTACAAAATGTGGGTCAGGGTCCTTACAAAAATGATATTATACACGTCATGGTAATAAGCTCAAGGCATTGACCACTTATGCATTATCAAGAGATAAACCTAAGATTGCTTTGATTTCAATCCCACTTTTTCAAGCTAAGGTTATAATTCATATCCAATTAGGTGTTAAAGCCCTAACAAACCCCAAGACTAATATGTGTGAAATCATGATCAGTTTTGTTTTGAACTAGGACAAACTATATATCTCAAAAAGCTAATTAAAAATCATATGTATTTGATTGATTACAATTTGCTCTCTATAAGAAGGTAGTAATGGAAAAATAACATATTTGACATGGATAAAACTAAAAAAAAGGTTCTACTAAAGTTCATTATACATAAGATTTAGAATTTGATTCATAAATAATGTCTCAATTCTCAATCTTGAATATTCTAAAAAAATTAGTTACATGTCATTCATTATTTCTGGAATATGTTAAGAATAACTAGATAATGAAACCCTGGGAGTGACAATATTTTTTAGATATGTCGCATAATCCTCAACAAAATTGTGATAAAATTCAACATTATATCCTCCCATCATCAATAGTCAATAATATTTTGACATTTCATACTTTATCTCTATTATGAGTCAATTAAGATATGAAATTATTATGCAACCATGTCTACCATACCAATCAAATGTCATTCTATTTATCCAATAATGATATGCCAACCAAATATTATTCTATTTATCCAAAAATGGTATTACATTAGTATCATACATTTAGTATGTCACCAAAAACTTAAACAAACATTATACTAACATCACAAGTTGTCATTATTTCTCATTTAATAAATTTGTGTTCATGTGTACTATATAATATATATATATATATATATATATATATATATATATATATATATTACAAGTACATAAGGTGGTTTGGTTAATAAAGAGTATGGGTTTATGTAATGCTTGGGTCACCACCCAAGTCTCTAGTAGAGTTCGAGGAATGATGAATGTCCCTACAGATCACCATCAGCCTCAAATGCACACTTTGTCCTCACTTACGCATATCTCATGTCCAACTTCATGATAGGTAAATTTTCCAAAAAAAAACTTCATGATAGGTCATCCATCCTAGTACAACTTTGAGTTGAGCATGCTTAACTATGGAGAACATCTTAATGGGCTACTTTAAAAAGAGGTTCACCTTGGTAATATGAATAGAGCCTAATTATTTCTTTTAAGATCATTTTAACCAAGGCCTCAAATCCTAGGATGTTATAATATTCCCCACTTAGACTCTTGATGTCGTAGTCAAGGCTCAATTGAATGGCCACATAATCTCTTCCCCATTACAAATGCAAACCCATAATGGCCCATTGCACACCTAACTCCTATTCATGGCTACCAACATGAGGGTATCTCCATGTCACCTTAGGGAATAGCCCTTTCCTCATGCCTGGACCGTAAGACTTTGGAACTTAGTGTCACATGACCATGTGGGCCCCACCTACTCAAGTGGAAACTAGTCTAGTGCCATTTGTAATGTTCAACCCAATTACCAAGGTTGTACTAAAGTTTTAGGATAGATTAATAGACCCACAAACAACCACTAGCCTTAGTTGAATATTTTTTCCTCACTCACACACAAACCAAGTTCAACTTCTCTATAAGTCACCCATCCCAATACTACTCTGAGCCAAAATGTATAATTCTAGACTACACATATTGATGGGCTACATGAAAAGGAGGTGAAACAATCCTACCATGTTATAATATACATACTAATAAATGCATGTGCTTTGCACGTAACTTCTGTTTGTATTGTTTATATACTGATGGAGTCTAAATAGAAAACTCACCACCAATTTTGTACTAAATGTTTGATTAAATGACATAATTGATATAAAGAATGCAAAATATTCTTTCATTTGGACTTTTAAATACCACTAAATATAAAGAAAGTTCTTTATTGTCTTCATTCCTTATTATTTGGTTGAATAGGAATCAATACCATTCTATGTCATATCTTTATTTAATTTTATGGTATGGGTTTTTCAAACCTTTTTAATATTATTTAATTCTTATAAATTCTTTTAAATTTCATAAAATATGGTCATAAGTATATTCTTTCCAATATATTGCTACAATTTATAGGATAATATGGTATAGTCCATCTAATTAGTTTATTTAAAAGTCATCTTTTTCTATCCTACATAAGATTCTATTCCAAAATTTTCAATTATAAAATAGAAGGTATCATATGAAAATGAATATAATTGTCATAATATGTATGCATCATTTTAATGTATTATAAAATACCACATATCAACTTATGTTTGTAAGATCACACAAAAAATACCTAAGAGAACACGTTTTAATCACTTATTTTTCATAATTGATTGATTTATGTTTTGTTGGCTCTGGTTTAATCCAAGAAAACCATAGTTATATTCTCAGCTATCATTAGACATCCATGGCATACACCTTCTTAAGATACTAAGTAGATATATCCTTATTTATCGTTGATATATACTTTCCTTTCTCTTTTCATCATGGAAAACCGATATCATACTATCACTAATATGAGAAATGATGCTCTATACATGGTGTATAATATACAATGCAACAACAAACTGAAATTTCTGTTACCAACAATCAAATATCAGACATAACATTTCTAATTGGGATATATGTTGAATTCTCATTATAATATTGAAATTGATAGGTCTTTTGTTAATTTCATTTTCTATATTTGATAGAATCCATGCTAAAATCATGTAGAAATTCACATTTCTATTTTAATAATATCATATTAGAAATATAGATTAGCATTTCCATACATAATAAAACAATTGGAGATGCAATCTTTTATCCATATTAAACCAAGACATTGACCCTAAGTTATAGCTGAGGGTCCAAAGTGACTTGGTGTAACTTGGCAAGACATTTATATGGTTGATAGGAAAATGTACAATGAGAAACTACACCTTATGAAGATGTAAATTATCACCTTTCAAATATGTCATAAAACATTTCATTGGATTCAATTCTATCGTTGTTTCATTATGTAACTTTAAAAGCCAAACATGAGATGAATTTCAAGAAAATCATGTATGTTCTCAGACCATTCAAGGATCAAGGTTTCACAACTACTTAAAATCAAAGAAACAATATTCATTACAAATATTGATTCCAACCTCCTTTGTCATGAATTGGTATGGAATTTGCATCTATGAATCAGTGATAAATGGAAAGCTCCCCTAGGGAAGACTATGATATATATTGGATCAACATGTATACATTCACAGTCGTAATGACTCAATGCCTTACTTATATGGTATTCTTTAAGAAATAGGCATTATTTTAGTATTTTATTGGATAGTTTTTATTGTTTGCATGAATGGTATGGACATATGCCAACCATCATGTCGCCATATTAAAATATTTTATATTCTTTTAATTTCATATTGTATGACATATGTATTCTATGATATAACGAGATACAATTCCATTTTTCAATTTCCTTACACCATTCTTCCAATAATACATTGACATTTCATTGTATTATTTAAATATTTTAAAGCACAGCCATTTTTTTCTTATGAAATTAGCGCAATGATTTTCATTCATAGTGGAAAACCTCAATCCATAATTTCATATAAGGATTTAGTATGAGTTGTTTTCAAGACATTAATATGGTTGAGTGGAAGGGAACTTATAAGAAATTGAGTATGTTTTAAGTTATTCTAATAATAATGTATTATATCATCTTATATTGAGTAATTATAAAAAAAATTATAAATTCAAAGAACAAATTATATATTTCCCATCATTTGAAATTATATTCATCCTTTTGAGGGGATTTAGTTGACATTCTTACTCGTTTTTTGCTTCTTGTGCCAACAATGGGGTAGACTTACTCATATAAACAAGTTCATAAGCACAAGAAATTGTAGATTAATAGAATAGTAGTGAACAAATGCTTTCACATAATGTAGCCATGAATCATTTTTATAGGGTATGTTGTAATTGTGTTGTCCGATTAATTATTGTACATTGTTTGGAATTTTAGCACTACTTATTAATGTTTCCTTTCTGTAAGATAAATTCTTATATGTGCATCATGTATTTTTTGACATAGATATCACATACTCTTACGAAGAAGGTGACTTCCTTTAGTGACATTTCTTCTGTTGATTCAACTATGATATATTTTTTGTTATTATAATATTTGTTTATAATGAGATATAATTGATGTATCATAGAAAATACTTATGCTTTGGATCCCGATTAGGACCCTCTATTAATTTCCCAATGTATAATTATCATGTACACCTTGCAATCATGTCCTAGAATCATATCATTATTATTCAAATCTGAAAGAGAAACACATTAGAATAAAATTCACTCTGAGGGTCTACTTGGTCCTAACAAATTGCACAGAACTTGGCAATTATAATATTTGGCATCTGAACTTAGTAATATAATGTTAGGTAAATAACATTTGCATTTTGACATTAATTATGTAACTTGACAATTCTATATAAAATAAATTCTGACTTGACAATTCTACCAAAGTAGTGGCACCCGTATAAGTTAAGAGAGTTGATTGTAAGAGAAGGGCCTCTATTGTGATTACCAATGGGGAAGAGATGAATTGATTCCCTGATTTTTGGAAAATGAAAAATGAAAACCCTAAAAATAGAGAAAACAATATTTTTTTAAGAATCATTTGACCATTCACAATGTTAGTCTCTAACATCTTAAGTTATAATTTTGTTAGTGAATCTTTTAGATGTAGTCACCATTTGAAAGTCTTAAACAAAAGTCAAATAACATAGTTTTAGACATAAACACAGAAAAAATCCATGTGAATAATATTTAAATAATTAAATTATTCTTGCACATTTTTTCTTCCAATATGAACCATTCCGCATAATGTTCAATGTGAGATATTATGAATAGTTTTCACTAACAACAATTACACAACAATGTGGATCTTAACCCTTAGTTTTGGTCTTACAGCACTACACCTAAAAGGCGAAAGTGATCATATGGAAAAATTAAAAGATGATATTATGATCGAAGATAATGTTATACAATGACATATCCATATCTCTTCAGCTTTTTACCATTGGTGTACTTTGACAACCAACACAATTCATCACCTCTTCCTTTGTAGTGGCGTTGCCCTTTTTTTGTCACACTTTTGTGAGATTTTCTGCTTGGACGTTAATTGGTGTCATGGCAACCTACTTCACTTCCATCATGTTTTCCATTGGGAGAACTCTATAATTATGCTATGAGGATGGTTGTTATCAAATTTATCATCCCTTATCATTTGGCACATCTGGAAATTCAGGTGCACATCTAGATTTGAAGGCAAGAAGATCAACCTGGTAAATCTAGGAGTCTATACTCTATGCTATCAACTGAGGTCTACAAAAGAGCATGCTCAAGAAACAAGAGACTCTGGAGTTCTACATGTCTCTGCAAGAATGTAAGATCATCATCTCAATTTTAAAGCTCATACGTATCATGACCTTTAGATGGAGGCTTTTGGGCATGGGTAACCTTAAGTTCAACCTTGATGTCACAACCCATTTTGATGGCTCACACAGATGATGTGTAGCTGGCTATCTGAGAAACCGTAACAACTGCATCTGACTTGCTTTCAAATATTGGATCAACTAAAATGATTTCTTTGAAGCCTAGGTCCAAGGTTACATCATCGCCTTAAAGCTCGTGGATGATCATAAATTCACATGTCCATCATGGAGTTGGATAATAAGAATGTGATTGATTGCATTTAGAGACAATGATCTTGCCCACCGAGAATTATTGCCCGATTAGAGAAATTATATAGGTGATATAGGAATTCTCCATCATCGATTACCTTTTTCATAGAGTTCCAAACTTAGTGCCTAGAGAACTTGGATTTTGGGGTGTTGACATGATTCATGATAAGTGAGTCGAGCTTGTTGCCTATAAGAGTTAAAGGCCTTACCATCTCAGAGAAGATAGATACTCCTTACATAGTGACAAGTTGAACATATACTTAGATTTCTTTACATAGAAAGAAGATGTATAGTTACCTTGTATTTTGGGGCTATTTCAACGGTTTTGTTTCACACAAAAAAAAACAATATTACACAACTATGTGATATCATATTATGATTAATGCATATCAAAAGACTTTTTCCAGCCAGTCAAATTGTCCTAGCTATCTTCGTATTCCATAATGCATAACATTTTTAATGTATAATGTTTATGTTCGGGCAAAATGTATTTTTTGATATAGGGAAATAATGAATTCTAGTAGCCAATATACATACTTGGAATTGGCCACATTTGTATTTTATATTAAAGTTGAGACAATAGTTTTATTCTATAACACAAAGAAATTTGCAAAGAGTGCATTTTTTACAAAAATATGTGGAAATCAAACTTTATATCATATATAAAGATCCAAAATTTTACAAAATTGAAAAGTGAAGAATCTGTGTTAGTCATATACACAGTAAATTGAAAAGAAACCATATATATTTTATAATTGACAAACTTATTTTATTTTTGACAAACATTCAAGATAGAAAACAAAATAAGGGGAACATAAGGTTCTGTCATTATGCAAACAATATGAATTTTATGTGTGAATTATAGAAAAAACATTTCAAAACCAAATTAAATAGACACAATGGTCTCGTCCAGTATGCTAATGTAAAATTTGGTCAACATGAACATAGGTACCTTCTTATTGATACTTCTTTGCATATGTAATTTTTAAATAATGAAATAAGATAAATTCTTCTATTTTGGTGAGTTAACTATATTGTGTCAGTGTGAACTATATAATCAATAACATACATAAGTTTTTGATATAAATATTTTTGCAGAAAAGGGTAATAAGATAATATTTATGAATAAATTTATGGTTGTTAGTGGAATAATATGTGAGAGTTATACACATTGAATTAATCGTATACTTGTTTAGTTTGATAATATATGATTTCTTCTTACTTAGATGTTCACCACTACATAATATCAAGTACATTTTAAGAAAACATGCAAAGGCTTAATTGCTCCAATTTGCCATCACAGAGAGAAACATTAGCATAGATTTTGGAATTATTTTTTATGTAAATGTGACAGATACATATTGATAGTTTTAACCAAATCGTACTATCATGTCATACATGTTTATGACATTCATTCTTTTATGTTTTATCACGTCAAGATATATTTATTAATTTTATTTTAATTTATTGTTATAGTGATTCTGTGATTATCAGGTCAAGAATGTAATCATTACATCACTCCACCTGAGTATGATACACAAAACTATTGAGGAATATATATTATTTATTTTTAATAATTGTGTGTACTTAATTGTACAACTATATATGTACACCACTAAGAATTGTATGTCAGCTAATCCCTTTTTTAATTGATGTTTCTATTCATGTCCTCAGTCGAGGCTTGAACCTGAGACCACATGGTAACAAAAGATCTAACTATTGGGGTATCTCATCTAGGATATGTCATCTAGTTGATTGGCTACCCATTGTTCTACAACAAATTTGAATTGTGTATCCACTTATCGCATAGGGTTCACCAATATTTCTATGCATTAAAAGATGGATGGTTGTGTGATATATTGTAGCATAAAAATAACTCTTTGACAAACATGTCTATGAATTATATTGGAGATAATTTCTCAAACACGCCTGTTAAAGTTCTTGTTCATCATATAAGAACATGAATTATATTAGGAAAAATTTCTCTACCTTTTGGTATTCGTTATGGGCATTGTTGAAAACCTATAGAAGTGTTAGTAGGCATGAAGTTCAAAAAAATCTCAAAATAATTAATACTTTAATTTTGAATATATTATTTTGTCAAAATGAATACTGACATATCTTCCCTTTGATAAGAAAGAAATACCTACTTAACCACTAAATCTATCATAATTAATTATGTATATGTAACAAATTATTATTGTTAATAGGCCAGTGTTTGTAACCTTAAATATTTCATGTGACAACACATATGATGCAAAGATGATAGATAATAAATGTTGATTATAGAAAAGAAGGGGCCAAAATAGAGATTTGATGCATAACTGTTATAACCTCATTTTTTTACCAAATTATGTAATGACATTTGTAAATCTCATTTAAAGATAAATGAATTTTCATGATTAATGTGATGTGGATTGCAATGGATTTCCTGAATGATTGTTTGCATGTTTCTTATTGGGCCTTGTTTTTATTTGAAGCCCAAATTGATACAATTGAAGAATACATAAAGAAATCCCATAAAATAGGAAAAGGATATGGAATGCTTACCCTAAAAATAGAAATTTCGAGATAATGGATGCCTTGGAGTTCAGGGAACTCAAAATCAGGAAATAATGATAAAAGGATTAAAGAAAAGATGGAAAAGGTGATTAATAGGAAGATAATTTGCATATTAAGAAAAGGAATTGAATCCTTAATATAATAACTCCAAATTTTGTAGGAAGGAAGATAAACCTATAATGAAGCTTTCCTCAAAATTTGGTAAAGAAATGAGTAACCGTTTGAGAGATATTAATTATCCAAGTTTCCTTTGATTTGGGAATATAATTCAATTAATTTGGAATTTGTTTCCTTTCTGGTTGAACGCGAATAACGATGGCCGTTGGATTCTAATCCAACAGAGCGGGTTCATCGTCCAGAGTCCCAAAGGGACTCGGACTGTAGCGCGTCTCAGGGGGATTTGCCCCTTACTTTTCCGATCGATGGAGTGCATGTGCACTCAAGGGCAGAGTCCCTTTGAGTCCGGGAGACCAAGGCGGAGAAGATAGACCCTGGTGTTACCAGGTTTTGAACCAGGATCGTGAAATGCCCAATTGGGCTGGGATTAGGAGTGGCGGCCGAGTTGGGAACCCTAAGAGGGGACCTCCCATGGCCTATAAAAGGGGATCCCTCGATCCCTGGTGTCATCGCAAACTTGATCGGCTCCTTATTGCTTCCCCTAGCTCGCCCTCTCTCTCAATCGATCTTGCTCCGGCGAGAGCGCCGCCGTGGCTCCACCGCATTTATAAGAGCAGAGGATGAAGAGGACGAAGTACAGCGATCGTTCGATCGTGATCGGACGAGCAGGTCAAAGTTGGGTGACGACGCTTGGATCGCGAACCACCGTGGTCTCAGGACGATCTAACGGACCAAGGGAGAAGGGCGCGCGCGCACTCAAGTGAGTGGGAGTGACTGACGCTGGACGTCAGATCAAGGCGCGGACCACGGGCACACCAATCGAACGGCTGGCGATTTTCGGTATATTCCCCTCTCTGACCAAAATTGAAGAAAATAGCTTTTCCTTGCGAAATTAATAGTAATTGCTAGGATTATCCTATGAGAAAACTTTGTATATGAAAGTTGCATAGAAAAAAGCAAGGAACGCGATAAAAATAATTCCAGAACCTAATTCCACTTCGTTTTGAAAAAGTGCTTTATTTGGCTAATAAAGTGTATTAAATATTGATGAGAAACCCTAATTGCATGATTAGAGGGTATTTTGGTAAACCAATAGGTCAAATCATCAAGTTTGACTCTGATAATGATAATGGTAGTTTAATTTACTATTTGGTCGCTAAAATGCTTAACTTGGAATTATAATGTTTAAAAGAGGGTTAATTTGCATGGAAACCCTAAATTAGGATAAAAGGAGATAAAAATTATATTTTTATGAAATAAGGAAATTAGTTGTCTAATAAAGGAAATTCAATGAGAAATTAGGAGTTTTATGTAGATTGATAAATTAAGGATGATAATGATGAAAGAAGAAGTAAAACCCTAATTTCCATAAGAAGCCCTAATTATGGGATTGAAATCCTAAATTGAATAATGAAAGTGGATAATTATTAATAAAAGAATTGGTACTTTTATTTCAGGATTTCTCTTCCTCATTGCTTGTTGATTGGGGTATTATCTTGAAAAGTGCAATTAAAGGTATGTGGTTACGCTTATGAATATCTCGAGTTAGTTTGCCGAGGTTTTCCGAAGTTTTCATCGATGACATGAATTAACTACTGGATGAATTTAGTTCATGCAAACTATAATGTGGCTATGACTATCACGAAGTATATATGCCTACATGCTTAGATCCTAGTTCCCTCTATGACATGACCTAGTACATGGCTATCTAATGGGTAGGACCATCAGGTCAGAAGAAGACCTAGTACATGGCTGCCTATTGGAGAGGTCATCAGGTATGTGGATGACTTAGTACATGGCTACCCTTGTGGTAGGTCCATCAAGTCACCTGGAGTTAGGGATTGGGCTACCTGGAGTAGTGCCATGTGACTCTACCTTTACAGAGGTATAATGAAAGTTCACTGCAGGAACTGCACAGAGTTGGGAATATGTAGGGATTGAGTTATATGGCTTAAAATGTAATCTTGATTGGTAAATGAGTAATTGCTTGATTACATTATTAGCATAATTGCTTGATTATTGCTTCACCCACATACCAGTTTCGACTGACCGTTGTTTTGTTTGTCGGCGATTTAGGTACAAATCCCAAAGCACAAACAGTAAAGTGACACATTGTGAAATCAAGAATTAAAGAACAAGGAGGAACTAGTTAGAGTAGTTCATCTGTGGTTAGAAGTCTAGTACTTCCAATCTTTTCAAAGGTATGATAAAGAAAAATTTTATTACCATTTTCAGTATAGTCTGTTAGAATTTAATAATTGTTATTGGTTATATGTTGAACCTTTGATCTGGAATTTATGGGTGCGGCTTCAACCTCTCGGTCTCCCTTAATTGGGGGTTATCGGAAGGTGGGGTCGTAACATTTGGTATCAGAGTCTGGGTTCTTCATGTAACCATTAGTAATTATTAAATTTACAACCTCCATAGAACCCAAGGGAGTTATTAGAGGAGTATCCGAAAGACGGAGGTGTCTAGAAAGGGATCACGACCGGGGGCTGGCAAGATTTTCCTCCGCACCGCTAGTCGGAATACGAGGACTCCCGGATCCGTGTGACCGCCTGGCCAAAGTTTTAGGGTATGAATCGAAATAAGATACCTTTAGGACTCTCTCATCTTATTCATCCCTTCTCATCACATATTCTATTAAGGCTTTAAGAGTAGGATTCTCTCTCTCCTCCACACTCATGTGGTATGGGCACATAAGTTAAGGGTTTAAGAATCCTCCAGCAAATTAATAAAAGATATGTAATGAGATATCATTGAACATAAGTATGACTAGTTTAAATGATAAACTAAAGGTTTGTTTGTATGCTTATGTAGATGGCACGAACCAAGACTGTGGCTATTCCCGAGGGCTCCGGAAAACTGGATAGGAGTGTTTGGCCTCCCCGTAAAGTAAAGGAGTCTTCTGAAAAGAGAAATAGGAACCATGAGGGTGGATCCTCTAAGAAGAGGAAGAGGCCTGAAGAAGTCACTCAAGAAGTCCCTAACCCTGACCCGGTACCTTTTAGTGACCTGAACCAAGAAGAAGATCAAGGATATGAAGAGCAGCATGTGTATGAGGAAGAAGCCCAGATGGATGAGGACCCAGTCGATGATTCAGAACCCACCATGATGATCCATACCCCTGATACCTTATGGTTAGAGCAACAGAGGAAGTTGACAGAAGCTATTAATGCTTTGGCCCTTCGAGACTTAGCTAGAGCTGAGAATGGTGAACCACATCCTATTCGTCCCCGTGTAGGAGCCACCATTCTAGACTTTGTCAAGCTGAATATAGAGAAGTTCTGGGGGGAAGACAAATCTGAGGTGGTTGACAAGGAGGAAGCTTGGGTGCTTGCTATAGAGAATGGATTCTGCATGCTTGAAGTGCAGCCTTGCAAGAAGGTTCTCTTTGTTGCTCACCTCTTGGAAGGAGCAGCTAAAATATGGTGGGAAACTCACATCACTAGACGAGATTTGACTGAGGAACCAATGGCATGGGCTGATTTCAAGACCCTCTTTAATGCTAGATTTGTCCCTGTTGCTGCTAAGAAGGAAAAAGAAAGAGAATTCACCAACATGACTCAAGGAAATTCCTCTGTGGCGGACTTTAGGCAGAAGTTTCGCATCCTAGAATGTTTTGGGTACAAAATGGATGAGGAAAGGAGGGTGGATCACTTCATAGAGCGACTTCATCCTGCCATCAAGCCTCATGTAATGGCTAGCAAACCTAAAACCTTCGCAGAAGCTTACAACACTGCTTTGGATATGGAAAGGACTGTGATGCCTGCTCAACCTCCACCTAAGGGGTATTTGGGTTTCACTGAAGGAACCCAGAGTCAGAAGAACCACCACAAGAAGGGACAAGGACGTCATCAAGCTAAAGGAAAACATGGAAAAGGGAAACCCCATCTAGACAGCAACCGACCCCGTTGCCGCTCTTGTGGAAGATGGCATCCTGGTGAGTGTCGCCACAAGAAGAAGGTCTGCTTTCGTTGTCAACAAGAAGGGCATATCCTGGCCGCTTTCCCTCTACCAGATCCCAGAGGACCAGGTCAAGTTGCAGCCCCACCAGTAGCAGCCCCACCTGTAGTTGTGGCACCACCTGTTGGAGATAGAAGACAAGCTCAAGTGTTCGCCATCGACAATGAAGAAGCTCAAGCTAATGCTAATCGGTTGATTGAGGGTAATAACCGTTAGAGTTTTTCTTTATGTTTTAAAAGGATAAGCATGTAATGGTCTAATGTATGGTGAACATGATGTAGGCATGCTTGAAGTCATGGGACATAATGTAAAAGCTTTGTTTGACTCTGGATCTACTAATACTTTCATTTCGAGAAATCTTGCAACTATGCTTTGTTTGGATATTAAGGACTTAGGATATATCTTAGATGTTACAACCCCGAGTGGCCGTATCTTTACTTCTCTTTTGAAAACTCCGGTGTTACCTGTGACATATCGAGATCATGAGTTTCCTACAGACTTTATCCTTCTTGACATGAATGATTTTGATGTGATCATTGGAATGGATTGGCTTTATACCTATAGGGCCCATATTGACTGTAGGGAAAAGAAAGTGATCATTAAAGAACCAGGTCACCCACCTTTTGTCATTAGAGGTAGAAAATATGCCACCACCAGCATGTATGTGTCATCCTTAAAAGCAAAAAAGATGATGAGTAAAGGTTGTCAAGCATTCCTAGCAGTTGTTACCAAACCCGAGACCAAGGTGCAACCCTTAGAGGAGATAGAGGTAGTCAAGAGCTATGCAGATGTTTTTCCGAATGATCTACCTGGGATTCCTCCCGAAAGAGAGGTGGACTTTTCCATAGAGCTAGCTCCAGGAACAAGCCCTATTTCCCGAGCACCTTATAGAATGGCCCCTGCGGAGTTGCTCGAGTTGAAGAAACAATTACAGGAACTGCTAGACAAGGGTTTTATCCATCCTAGCACATCACCATGGGGA
This sequence comes from Alisma plantago-aquatica, assembly GCA_963693085.1. Taxonomy (NCBI): domain Eukaryota; kingdom Viridiplantae; phylum Streptophyta; class Magnoliopsida; order Alismatales; family Alismataceae; genus Alisma; species Alisma plantago-aquatica. Next base: position 1,044,771,780 of record OY856409.1, read on the forward strand.
GCACCGGTTCTTTTTGTAAAGAAAAAGGATGGGTCGCTTCGAATGTGCATAGACTATCGGATGATCAACCAGGCTACCATTAAGAACAAATACCCTTTACCTCGTATAGATGACCTGTTTGACCAGTTGAAGTCTACCCGAGTCTTTTCCAAGATTGACCTAAGATCAGGTTACCATCAGTTGAGGGTCAAGAGTGAGGACATTCCAAAAACAGCTTTTCGAACACGCTATGGCCATTATGAGTTTGTGGTTATGCCTTTTGGGTTATCCAATGCACCAAGTGTATTCATGAACCTTATGAATAGTGTGCTTCAACCCTTCCTTGACTCTTTTGTCATAGTGTTCATAGATGACATTTTGGTTTATTCCAACGACCTAGAACAACACCGAGACCACCTAAGGATAGTCCTTGATATCCTGAGGAAGCATAAGTTCTATGGGAAATTCTCAAAATGTGAGTTTTGGATAGACCGAGTCATGTTCCTTGGACATATCATCTCAGGAGGAACGATCACCGTGGATCCAGCTAAAGTGTCGGCAGTTCGAGACTGGCCTACACCAAAGAACCCCTCCGAGATCTGAAGCTTCTTGGGGTTAGCCGGATACTACCGATGTTTCATTTTGAATTTCTCAAAGACTACCTTGCCTTTGACTATGTTGACTCGGAAGGATACAAAGTTTGTGTGGACCGATGTTTGTGAGGCTCGTTTTCAGGAGCTGAAGGAGAAGTTGACCACTGCACCAGTTTTGACTCTACCATCAGGTAATGAGGGTTTCATGATCTTTATCAATGCATCCAAAATGGGACTTGGTTGTGTGTTAGAGAAGAATCGACATGTGGTTGCATACGCCTCCCGACAACTCAAGCCCAATGAAGTGAATTACCCTACACATGACTTAGAGCTGGCAGCCATTATCCATGCTTTGAAGATTTGGCGACATTACCTGTATGGTGCTACTTTTGAGATCTTCACTGACCATAAGAGCTTGAAATACCTTTTGACACAGAAAGACTTAAACCTACGACAACGAAGATGGATGGAGTACATGAAGGACTATGACTTCACCATCGCTTATCATCCAGGAAAGGCAAATGTCGTAGCAGATGCTTTGAGTAGAAAATAGCTCAGGTGTGTAGCTGTCCTGTCCAGTCAGTGGAAGAGCTTAGAAGAGTTGGTAAAATGGTCTCCTCAACCGCTAAGTGATCGAGTTCGATTGGCCAACATTCAGATACAATCTGATTTGTTAGGTGAGATCGTTGCAGCACAGTTGGTCAGTAGGGAACTTGACAAAATGAGAGGTTTGATGAGTAAGCCACAGACTCATCTTTCTTTGGGAGTAGATGGAGGAATCAGATTTGAGAATCGTATATGGGTTCCTGAAGACTCACCACTGAAAGAACGTATCTTGCAAGAGGCTCATGGTTCCAAGTATACAGTACACCCAGGAACTACTAAGATGTTTAAGGATATGCAGAGGTTTTTCTGGTGGCCAGGAATGAAAAGAGACATTGCAGCTTATGTGGCCAGTTGTCTTACGTGCCAAATGGTGAAGGCTGAACATCAATGACCCGGTGGACTTTTACAGTCTATAGAGATTCCGGAATGGAAATGGGATCAGATCACCATGGATTTTGTGGTGGGTTTACCCCGGACCAAGAGAGGTCATGATGCAATATGGGTTGTGGTGGATCGCCTTACCAAGTCAGCACATTTCCTTACACTGAAAACCACTACCAAAGTGACAGATTTAGCTGGGTTGTACATCCGAGAGATAGTACATTTACATGGAGTACCTAGTTCCATCATTTCTGATAGAGATCCAAAGTTCACTTCCAAACTGTGGAAGCAAGTTCAAGAGGAACTTGGTACAAGGTTAAAGTTCAGTACCGCTTATCACCCCCAGACAGATGGACAGTCAGAAAGGACAATCCAGACTTTAGAGGATCTTTTAAGAGCTTGTGTTCTCGATTGGGGTGGATCATGGGAACAGTACTTGCCTTTAGCAGAGTTTGCTTACAACAACAGTTACCAAGCCAGTATCGGGATGCCTCCATATGAAGCTCTATACGGGAGACTGTGTCGGTCACCACTTCACTGGGATGATGTTGGTGAGAGGACCTTGTTGAGGTCAGATGAACTCCAAGTGTATGCTGATAAAGTCGCTTTGATCAGGCAAAGGCTAAAGAGAGCCCAGGATCGACAGAAGTTGTATGCTGATGCAAAGAGGACTGATGTGCATTTCACTGTGGGAGAGCATGTTTTTCTGAAAATCCGACCACTCCGAGCTATAGCTGAAAATAGAGGAAAGTTGAGTCCCCGGTATGTGGGTCCGTTTGAAGTGTTAGAACGGATTAGTGAGGTGGCTTATCGTTTGGCGTTACTCCCTCAATATAGTATGATGCATGATGTTTTTCACGTGTCCAATCTGAAGCGATATGTGCAAGATCCAAGCCATGTGTTGAGCATTGAACCTATTGAGCTTCAAGGAAAGCTATCTTATCCTGAGTTACCTGTGCGTATTATAGATACTAAGGTAAAAGAGCTCATAAATAAGAATATAGAGATGGTAAAGGTTCTTTGGAAACACCATGGAGAGGATGAGGCCACATGGGAGCTAAAGACGGACATGGAAAAAGCATATCCTGATTTGTTTGTTTGATTGTTGAATTTTGGGGACAAAATTCCTATAAGGAGGGGAGGATGTTATAACCTCATTTTTTTACCAAATTATGTAATGACATTTGTAAATCTCATTTAAAGATAAATGAATTTTCATGATTAATGTGATGTGGATTGCAATGGATTTCCTGAATGATTGTTTGCATGTTTCTTATTGGGCCTTGTTTTTATTTGAAGCCCAAATTGATACAATTGAAGAATACATAAAGAAATCCCATAAAATAGGAAAAGGATATGGAATGCTTACCCTAAAAATAGAAATTTCGAGATAATGGATGCCTTGGAGTTCAGGGAACTCAAAATCAGGAAATAATGATAAAAGGATTAAAGAAAAGATGGAAAAGGTGATTAATAGGAAGATAATTTGCATATTAAGAAAAGGAATCGAATCCTTAATATAATAACTCCAAATTTTGTAGGAAGGAATATAAACCTATAATGAAGCTTTCCTCAAAATTTGGTAAAGAAATGAGTAATCGTTTGAGAGATATTAATTATCCAAGTTTCCTTTGATTTGGGAATATAATTCAATTAATTTGGAATTTGTTTCCTTTTTGGTTGAATGCGAATAACGATGGCCATTGGATTCTAATCCAATAGAGCGGGTTCATCGTCCAGAGTCCCAAAGGGACTCGGACTGTAGCACGTCTCAGGGGGATTTGCCCCTTACTTTTCCGATCGATGGAGTGCATGTGCACTCAAGGGCAGAGTCCCTTTGAGTCCGGGAGACCAAGGCAGAGAAGATAGACCCTGGTGTTACCAGGTTTTGAACCAGGATCGTGAAATGCCCAATTGGGCTGGGATTAGGAGTGGCGGCCGAGTTGGGAACCCTAAGAGGGGACCTCCCATGGCCTATAAAAGGGGATCCCTCGATCCCTGGTGTCATCGCGAACTTGATCGGCTCCTTATTGCTTCCCCTAGCTCGCCCTCTCTCTCAATCGATCTTGCTCCGGAGAGAGTGCCACCGCGGCTCCGCCGCATTTAGAAGAGCAGAGGAGGAAGTACAGCGATCGTTCGATCGTGATCGGACGAGCAGGTCAAAGTTGGGTGACAACGCTTGGATCGTGGACCACCGTGGTCTCAGGATGATCTAACGGACCAAGGGAGAAGGGTGCGCGCGCACTCAAGTGAGTGGGAACGACTGACGTTGGACATTGGATCAAGGCGTGGACCACGGGCGCACCAATCGAACGGATGGCGATTTTCGGTATATTCCCCTCTCTGACCAAAATTGAAGAAAATAGCTTTTCCTTGCGAAATTAATAGTAATTGCTAGGATTATCCTATGAGAAAACTTTGTATATGAAAGTTGCATAGAAAAATGCAAGGAACACGATAAAAATAATTCTAGAACCCAATTCCACTTCGTTTTGCAAAAGTGCTTTATTTGGCTAATAAAGTGTATTAAATATTGATGAGAAACCCTAATTGCATGATTAGAGGGTATTTTGGTAAACCAATAGGTCAAATCGTCAAGTTTGACTCTAATAATGATAATGGTAGTTTAATTTACTATTTGGTCGCTAAAATGCTTAACTTGGAATTATAATGTTTAAAAGAGGGTTAATTTGCATGGAAACCCTAATTTAGGATAAAAGGAGATAAAAATTATATTTTTATGAAATAAGGAAATCAGTTGTCTAATAAAGGAAATTCAATGAGAAATTAGGAGTTTTATGTAGATTGATAAATTAAGGATGATAATGATGAAAGAAGAAGTAAAACCCTAATTTCCAGAAGAAACCCTAATTATGGGATTGAAATCCTAAATTGAATAATGAAAGTGGATAATTATTAATAAAAGAATTGGTACTTTTATTTCAGGATTTCTCTTCCTCATTGCTTGTTGATTGGGGTATTATCTTGAAAAGTGCAATTAAAGGTATGTGGTTACGCTTATGAATATCTCGAGTTAGTTTGCCAAGGTTTTCCGAAGTTTTCATCGATGACATGAATTAACTACTGGATGAATTTAGTTCATGCAAACTATAATGTGGCTATGACTATCACGAAGTATATATGCCTACATGCTCAGATCCTAGTTCCCTCTGTGACATGACCTAGTACATGGCTATCTAATGGGTAGGACCATCAGGTCAGAAGAAGACCTAGTACATGGCTGCCTATTGGAGAGGTCATCAGGTCTGTGGATGACTTAGTACATGGCTACCCTTGTGGTAGGTCCATCAAGTCATCTGGAGTTAGGGATTGGGCTACCTGGAGTAGTGCCATGCGACTCTACCTTTACAGAGGTATAATGAAAGTTCACTGCAGGAACTGCACAGAGTTGGGAATATGTAGGGATTGAGTTGTATGGCTTAAAATGTAATCTTGATTGTTAAATGAGTAATTTCTCGATTACATTGTTAGCATAATTGCTTGATTATTGCTTCACCCACATACCAGTTTCGACTGACCGTTGTTTTGTTTGTCGGCGATTTAGGTACAAACCCCAAAGCACAAACAGTAAAGTGACACATTGTGAAATCAAGAATTAAAGAACAAGGAGGAACTAGTTAGAGTAGTTCATCTGTGGTTAGAAGTCTAGTACTTCCAATCTTTTCAAAGGTATGATAAAGAAAAATTTTATTACCATTTTCAGTATAGTCTGTTAGAATTTAATAATTGTTATTGGTTATATGTTGAACCTTTGATCCGGAATTTATGGGTGCGGCTTCAACCTCTCGGTCTCCCTTAATTGGGGGTTATCGGAAGGTGGGGTCGTAACAATAACAATATTCCATATTCATGTATTAAAGTCTTGTGATTTATTTAGCATAGTAGAGCCTACCTTCTAATCAATTAGTAAATGGCTTAACATGGATCTTTACAATTATTGCAGCATTCATAGTATGTCACTGAAACAATAATTTAACAGAAATACTAAAATTCGAAAATCTAAATAACTTGACAAATGAGTAGTGCTAAATTAAAATAAAAGTAGTGTAGATTTTGAGAGAACTTTGTCACAAAAACTGGCCACAGAGATCGTAGTTTCTATGTAAATTCTTTGAAGGACGATTTTGGAAATTTGAAAGTCTAAAAGTACAAATGACAACTTACAAATTATCCCGATGCACTTCCTATCCAGTTTTGCTGATGACCTCTATTATGATATTGCTTCCTCACTAAAGTTGTTCATAAGGGTCTATAACTCTCGGCAGATTGCACTGGAGTAAAGGAGTTTCATGATGACCAAACCATGACTACAAGTTCTGACAATCACATCTTCAGATACCATATGCTAGTCCCATTCACAATTGGAAACAACTTTGTCCTCCAAAGTTGCCACTCTACCAAAGAGTTAGACACCTCATAACTAAATGTGGACAGATATTATCTGGAATTTATCTGCTACCACCTGCTAATACATATCAAGTAAACAAAAGAAATAATACATCTAAAATTTCCACCCTAAATAGAATAGCTATTTGTCTTCGTTCGAGTTAGGCATTCCACTCCTTCATAAATCATATGCCCAATAAATTGTTGAGAATCAAAATATCAGGGTGGATTGTGAGGCTATGAGCATTTAGTGGACTAAGGATTTAGAAATGCAATTTATATGGTAATATGAATCTACGAATATTGTTGCTTCCTGTACAATGGTAATGCGGAGGAGAACTCCACTAATTCTAATAAATAAAGAAATATAATAGCCATTATTGTGTGAGGAATGACGCAACATCTGAATGCAATGATGTGTGATTTCTAGTTGAATAAGTCAGAAGGATAAAGATTGACTCTATGATAATAAGCTTTATTTAGACACATCCGTCTCTGGCTGGACAAGGAGATCAATGCCTGCTTCACTGTTGTATACCTCAGATTCCAGAGCACCCAATCATAGAATTTCAACTACGTCTACTCCCTAGTGGCTAGCACACGAACATATGCATGGCCCGAATAGTGCCTCCCAGCTTCCGATGATGCTATGTGCGCTGACAACTTTCTCCTTAATCATGTTTCTGGCATACCTTTCTCGGCCTTTTGGCTAAGATCAAGTGTAGTATCTGTTCTTATCAGTTTAATATCTGATGTTTCTGGCAGTAGGGTAGAACATATCCCTGATTCAGTTGTTGGATTACAAGACGTATTGGAGCGATGTAGAGCATATGATTAAGACTCTCTAAGCGTATTAATAATCATGCTTTGTTTATTGCAGTACAATGAAGAGAATGCAAGGGTCAGACTCTCTGGTCACACCATCATTATCAGGGAGGATACAAGCAACTTCGCTAGAAAAAGAACCGCCCGAGTGCATGGAAAAAGCATTGCGTTCCGCTGCAAGATCGACCGTGGCTTTTGATAGACAGTAAATACATGGTAAAACAACTCCAGGTTTCCTTGAAAGCGTATAGAAAGATCTTGGATGGAGGTAGAGCGAGGAGTCGTGCATCCCGTTTCGATTTGCTCCCGTCGGAAATTCTGACCTAGAATAATATTTATGATGATAGAAGGCCTGGGATTGTTTCAGGATAGAGACATACGTACGCGAGATGGGAACTGTAATTATCAAAAAGTATTTACGCTGCCACTGTGGAAGAAATCGAGAGTATTCATCATGATGGAAGGATACAAGAGTTGTGATAAGACGGAGACGGACAATATGTGGGAACTCTAGGGGACGGAAATGAATATATTTTGAGTTCGTGTTTAGTATGGTAAAAAGATGACGGAGAAGAGAGTCCAGTTGTTTACAGAAATTAGGGGAGGATGGAGAGAGTGGTGACGTTTAGTATGGTAGAATAGTAGATTTTAGATATTACGTCCTCTTTTCAACATTGCATATATGTGTTATATGAATGTAAGTCTCTTGAAAAATATAGTTAATAATATAAGTTCAAAACTTGTAATTTTTAACATTTACCAAATTGATGTTATTCTACCAAATTGAGTTTTATTATTTTCCATTCTACTCGGGGAATAATCCTCACACTATGTTCACTTTCTTTTAATTTGATATGTTTTTGTCACCTTGACATGATGTATGTGATTTTACTAAGATAAATTTGTCTATTTTAATAGTTAAAGTTGTCTTTTTGAATTAATGAGGAAATAGATTTTGAAGGGATCCGGTAAGGGCACATCCAAATGCACGTATAATTTCACCGTATCACATATAGATGCATAGTTAATTATACTGATTTATTCTTAAATATATATATCCAAATGAAATCATGGTTCAACTTTAATTAGACAAAAGCCAGAGTGTTAAACGTAGATACACACTCACAAAATGAGTTGAGCTTGAATGACTTTTGGTAGATATAGTATTTTGTCTCCCCTTTAAAGTTTTATAGAGGCGAATGGCCTTTCTTGAAGTGGTGTGGACATAAAGAAGTTTAGAGTACTTTATGGGACAACATACAATACAATCTCACTCTCATTTGAAACATTGTATGTCATCATCGAGATGGGACAATATAGAGGCATGACTCAAAGAGATTAAGGGTCAAAAAGGAGGTGCCAAATATCAACTCAAATAAGTCTGATTCCATGTGTAAGGGATTTGGATCTAGTGCATCTAATATGACTGATGGAGTTCACCTATAATATCACATTTTCAAAGGAGGATATATGGTTTTGAGATCTTATAGTTTTCAAGTCTCCCATGGACTTTGTTTCACAACTTGTGTAAGGACCCTTGATTTTTCACCTTGACTATGTAAGTATCATTATAAACTCTTGTATGCAGTAGTACATAATTCTCAACCAAAACTCAATGCTATATAAAGGCAAGCATAAAATCCATAAAATTTGTTTATTTTAACAAATTTTCTAACTAGAAGACTTGATGCATCCATGAACATCTAGAATAAAATCAATCAAGTTGAAAAAACTATGTATATTATGCATAAAATGGTTACCAAAATTGAGTTACACATTGCATTTAACTCACTACACATTGTTTTTATAAGACACAATAAGATCAACAATAGTGCCACCTATTAACTTCCCCACTCCATAACTTCTCGATGCATACACTCAACATGTAACCATGACAATCAAGTTTATAAGCATATAAAGTGTTGAGTGTGCATGGGACAATAACAACACAAAATATATATAAGAAATTTTGACAAAGAAAGAATATGTAGATAATATATTATTGCACAGAAAGGAACTTGAATTTCGTTTTAAAGTTTTCCCTAATATACAGAATTATTTGAATAACTACACACTTCATCGCATCTAGTATGTTTATTATTCGCTTCCACTCCTAATATTTTGACTAAATGAAGTAATCCCATTTACTATGAAAATTCGACTTAAATGGGATATTGGGGTCTATAATAGATTTACATGGTCAACGTATCTTTCTTTTTCTTCATTTTGAAGGAATTGTTTTCTATTGGGGTAGGAGATTGATTTTCTGTGTGAACTTTAGTGAATGTTGCATAATAATAATTAAATGCATGCATGTTTTTGGTACCGAGCCATGGTAGTAAATATTACCTAATCATAATAAATTAAGAGAAACACTAAAAAGGAATATTTTCAAAATGGTAATGAATACAAGCATCAAAATTTCAAACATAAAAACTAGTCAAAATATCATAGATGATTTTTATTTATGAGGGAACCCATCCTAGCCAGGGCCATTATTGGACCCACCCCAGCATGGTAAACTCTTGAGGCCTGAGAGGATGTGGTCCAGTAACCCCCCCCCTCCCATGCCCAACCGGAGCGAATTGCCATTTTCACATAATACCTTTGATGTGATTCGAACCTAGATCTTTCATTGGGACTTATTGATCCCTTACCACTTGGGATATTCTACATATAGGCGAGAGTCCTAGTTTTCTATATATATTTTGGTGAGAGAATGGGTCTAATATCAAAGTGTATGTTATCATAGCATTGCCTAATGAAGGCAACAATATCATGAGCATACATTTTTAATATTCAATCATATATTTTATGTCTATTCGGGTCCATTGTTTACATTTGACCTAATTGAACCCCATAGTCATGTTTTGGATTTCAAATAGTGTATATATTGACATTATTTTCATTTGTGTATATTTGACGCCTTCTTATCAATGCATTATTATTGTACTTATTTGGGTGCAAGCTCTAACTATAATTTCACACCCAAATACCATATTTTGAACATTGATATGGGATTAGGTTCCATAATAGAGCTCAATGCATTTTAAGGATTATGTAACCATTATTTCAATATTTCTCTTCAAGAATTTTGTTTATACATAACATGTCATTTAAATGCATTTATAGTTACACCAAATTGTTACAACCACCATTGATGTTAATTTATATCTATTGTTTTATAGCTATCAATATTATTTAGAAGAAAATTATGATTTTCTCAATATTTATAGACATTGTGTATTACTTTTAGCGTCTACCTTAACTGGAATATTTATCATATATAACTTCTTTAAAAAATCTACTCATATTCTATAACTCAAACCCAGATCACGAATTCCATTCTAGTCAAAATATATTTTTAAATCAACAATATATTTGTAGATATGTTTTCCCCATATTTTATAAGATATGAATATTTTATAGAAACAAATAGAACACTTTCCTTATGTTGGCTTATATGTCACTTTTTGGCCATTTAGTGGTTGTATGGGGTTGCATAGTTCACAATGACACAGATTATCCCCCAACTTGGATCAGATTCCCACAACGAGTCTATGAGTTGTTGGGATCAATTACTCACTTCATAAACCCCCTCCTTCATATATTATTCACTAAAATTTTGTTGCTTTAAGTATGTATATTGAGAAAGAGTATGCATACTCAACCACCTCATTGGATCGCTTACATCTATAAAAAAAATTGGTGTTTTAGTGAAAACATTGTGAACTAGATTCCATCATAAAAGAGAATCTAGAGTTTCCACACAAGCCTTCACTTAGATAACACTAGGATCTTGATTGTGAGAATTTGGATGTCATAGTACAACTCCCCAAATCATTTACTCAATCTTCAAAAAGGTCTAATAAAATTTAGGTATCCCACCTCTACCTATCAAATATGACAAAAATGACAAGTGATGCATAGACATCTCACTGTTTTCTCCTTCAAGGGTTGGTTTTGATTATCACGTTTATTTGACAATCAAATAATCCATAATTTTTTTCTATATTTGAATCTCATTTTCCTCAAATGAAATTCGCAATCAAATCTTTCATGGCATCCTCATACTATAGGTTAAGGTTGCAATATAGAGTGGATATGCAAAGATGGGGATTGGATATATCACTATTCTCTCACCCAAAATCTCTATTGATCATAGGTTATTCATATGATGATTGTAGAGCTGTCATTTTACATCAAAAGTCCTTAACATACCATGATTAGTGGATAGGTGGCATAAGGGTTAGAGTCTCTATCATATGTGCAATCCTTAGATTGAAGATAACATATTGATTGTTGTATTGTGAGATTGGTGGCTAAGACCAATAAATGATACCAATTTGCAGATCACCCCTATGACTACAACCACTACTAGATTCCAAATTCACAACTACTGGGGCACGCCTCTTTTCTAAATACATGCCATTTATTCAACATTTTATCCCATGCCAAGACCTTACATGATTGGGTTGGATGTTGGATATAGATCAAACGGTATGTTTAAAGTAGGACTCCAAGGGAAAATGAAATTTGTTGGATCTCGTCAACAAATGGGGACGTGTTTTTTCACAATCATCATACCTAAGTTAATATGATGATGAAAAGATCAACAGGACATGCTAAATAGAAAAGACTGGTAAGCAAGATTCATATGAGGTAATTCTTCTTAATATATCCACAAAGAATGTATCAATATGCTTTTAGATGCCAAATACAAAATGCTTGGCTATATAACTAGTTGTATGAAGATGTCTAATCTAGTGGTACATGTGCAAGTTGAGTACCTTACATGTAAATTGAATGATCTCAAATCTGCTCCATATAGTAGTGATGTTATTTCTGCTTATAAATAAAGATAATGCTTAAGAAGTTGATAATGCTTGCTTGTCAAGTCAAAGTATTTCATTTAAAGAAAAATTGCATTCTAATCAATGTAAACCTCTTATATGCAATTTTGAAGATTACAATCATGTTTGTGATGAAAACAATAACCTTTCATGTAGAGTAGCATTACTTGGTACCACCATATGTGATCTTGTGAGTGAGAGAAGAGCCCCCAAAAAATGTTGCTTCCAAACTTCTTCATGGGAAATATGAGTTAGGCAACATCCTCCACCATCCATATAAACAAGTAGGTATGATTTGACTTAGCTATTAACTCAATAATCAACATCCAAGAGGAGATACATCAAACCTTTTGTAAGGGGAACCACTCACACACAAAAAGAAACCCTAACTTCATTTTGCAACCATATAGGACAACATTTTTACTAGTTCCGCCATAATAAGGGTGACCCAAGAAAGTTTGTTTTTATCCCAAATTCACCCTCTCCCACTCGATTCCTACTATATGATATCAGTGTTATGGTATGTCATAAATGGCACATACATCTCTATTTTCAACTTTGATTTTGCAGTATATTATTTTGCATCTGAATTCCTTTTCTAGTTTTCATGCTTGTGGACTTGTATTCATGCTATATAGTACATTTTTTGTTCAAACTTACTGTGCAATTGAGCAAACAGTTGATCAAACTCACAATTCAACTAGACAAGAGTCTGTCAAGTTTTGAAGTATGTTAACCAAATATGTATTCTCTAAGATATGCTATTTTCTCATCTAGTTGACATAAGAAAATCATTCACCATATATTATAAATTACATCATCCTAACCTGAATGAACATGCACATTAGAGCCACATCTTGAATTTGTAGTATTAGTGATTGATAGTGGTTGCTCCAAGCACATTATTGGAGACAAGGAGAATTTTCAAATCTTTAGTGGATGGGAGGAAGTACATTAACATTTTGTGAAAATGGAAAATGAACAACGAGTGAAATTGAGAGTATAGCTAAATAGTGTATGCTAAAAATTGTTTATTAGTAGATGGTTTGCATAATAATATTATTATAATTAGTAAACTATGTGATACTCGATATAATGGTTTATCTAGAAAGGATGCATGTAAAGTTTTGCTTGAGGATTCTAATGATGTTAAATGTGAGGGTAGTAGGAATGGAAATCTTTATATCCTTAAGCCCAATTTAAGTGGTCCAGTCATGGAAAAATGTCTTATGGATAATGAAGAAAATGAACTCCTTTCTAACAGAATTTTAGGATATATCAGCATGAGCCTAAATCACAATCTAGACTAATATGACCTAGTTATAGGACTGTCGATATTCTTTTTGAAAACAAAGAGAATGTGAACCTTATAAAAAAAAAGGTAAAGAAAACCCAAAATCTCTTTCAAGTCTAGGAATATTCTTTCAACCTCTTGACATTTATGTATTATCAAATAAATGTATTTCAACCAAAGAAATCTCAACCCCTTGGTGTCAAAATATGTTGTTTTGTTATTATTGATAATTACTCTATATTTACTTGGTTCTATCTTCTAGTTTCATAACATAATACATGTGACATGTTTAAAAGTTTTTGTACTAGAATGGAAAATCAGTTTCATGTAAGATTAACACCATTATAAGTGACCATGGTGGGGAATTTAAAACAATCAATTTGGAGCTTTTACGACTAATAAGGTTATGGAGACAATTTCTCATATGTTAGAACTCCTCAACAAATTGTTTTAGTCACAAGGAAGAATAGATCATTTCAAGAGATGTCTAGGACAATTCTTATTCATTATATCACTTCAAAAACATTTTTGGGATGAAATTTATGGCACCTCTAGTTATATCCAAAATAATTTGTTCATCCATACCTACCTAAAGAAAGCATACTATGACATTATCTATAACAATTCATTACATGTTATTAGTGTCCTAGGTTAGTTACCATGGTTACTATGCAATGTGTTTCTCTATAATGATTTGAAATCCTATATTGTTTAATAGAACATGTGTAAATGCATTAAAATGATTGAATCTTAATTTGATGAAAATTTATGTTTACAAGTAGACATGACTAGTAAACCCTAATATGTAAGTTTCTAATTTGGTTAATAATATGTATACTAATAGAATACCATGTGATGATTTGATTTGATTGAATGACACTAAAACTAGAGAGTACAAAAAGTTTAAAAATATTGAGATCATATAAAATCACCTCTTAACATAGAAATAATAGTAAATGTTGCAATTTGTATATATTGGAAGACAATACATGAATTGAGAATCACATTAGGGTTTAAGGATAAATATATGGTGTTTTGGAGGTCTAACACCAACTTTGTAGAATTAGGACAACAAGTTGGCTGACTTCTACCAAGGTCAAACCGACATTTGCAGCCCATGTGACCACATAAATTGATGTCAATAAAAAACAACCAAAAATTTAGGTCCACAGGTCACAAATTCCTTCAAGTCAAACTGACTTGTGGGCATATACCCAACTTTTGATGGTAGCGATCGCAACATGAACCCACAAAGTAAGATCAACTACCTAGAAAATCAATTGACTTGTATTTGTGACCAATATTAAGTAAAGATGTGTTCATAGGAAAACTTACAAGGTATATATATACTTCAATGTGATTCCTTTTGAACCAGTGACACATTTTTCTATTTTCTTCACTACATAATCTCCTGTTCGTGATTTTCACTCTAGAAGAAGGATTAGAGATGGAATTCAAGAATTTCTTAGATATTACAACTCAAGAATACCCTTGAAACTATTCATGATTGGGGTTGCTAGTAAGTCCTTTATTTTCATGTTCTCTTCTCCTTCATCGCTCCTCTACACTATAGGTACTCCTCTAAAAGTCAAGCAATAATTCATGATCTTTCCTTCTTTTTTTATATGTTCTTCATCTTTAGGTTGGCAAAGAAGCCTAAAGGAAGAATATATCACAAGGTTGGTGAGTTGAAGAAGTTCTTATTGACCCTAGGAGAATAAAATTTGAATTTATCTTTCTACCTACAACTAAGGTTAGTGATAACTACATATGGAATCAATTAAACCCAAAATTCACTTTCTTCCACCCAAAACCAACAAAATTGACAATTCTTGCTAATAAACAAATTATATGGAATGCTTTACGGAACTAGTCATGTCAAACCCTCACTTTATGACTGGATACAGACATCTGGAAATGATTTTAGTAACTAGGCACACACGCAATGTGTTATATATACATGTTATTGATGAATTTCAATAAATTAATGACAATTAATGCAAAGCGCATAGAATTTGTATTATGGACGAAAATTGAGATAAGAATGAAAATTAATGTGGATCTTGATTATATGTTATAGGAAGTAGGTATGAATAGATGTTTATTTGAACATATACTCCTTTGGTATGGGTTCACATTTAAAGGTTGATTTCTTATTGTGCCTTCTTAGTTCAATAAAACCTTATATTTTGTTATTATGGTGATTCTTATGGAGTACTTTATGGGATTTACTGATCTCATTATTTAATATGAGTATTATGCTTAATTGAATAATGATATAACCAAATATCATTTAGTAGGTTCCATGAACCTTTCCTAATATATGTGCTAGAAGGGGGGCTTGTCTTTATTTAGGTGGATTGTATCCTTGTCAAGAAGAGGTGGATTAGGATGTGAAGACTATTCTCTGGGGACATGGGGGCACAAATTTTGAAGACATGAGCTAATTATATTAGTGATATTGAGAAAGAAATTATTAGGGGATAGATACCCCAATCCTAGCATACATGATATGAACCATAAATGGCATAAATATGGTGAAAATATGATATGAGGTACGACTCATCCTTATATTGTGGTGTGGGATGAGAAGGTAGAAATGCTATAGGCTCCCATATTGCCTTGTGGTGGACCTGGAATGAGTGAGTTGTCTTAAGGTGATTGGCTAAATGATATGGATTTAATGGTGAGTCATGCACAAGAGTACACCATGGCAGATTATGCTTGGTTAGGTACAGACCAAGTAACTTTGGGAAAATATTTAAATTATGGAATCCATCAAATAAATATATTTTTATTATCATTATAATACCTCCTTGTGTATGTTAACCTTATTTATTTGTAACTATATGACAATACTAAATAGTATAAATGAAAATGATTACATGGGGTCATATCTAGTATAGTTACTAGTAATTAATGCGGAGTTGTGTTTAATTGTTATTAAGCCTTATTTTCTCACATATTGTAGATAATGAATTCAAGTCATCTTATCCTTGGCTTGATGGAAGACCTAAAGTTGTTTCTGTGTTGGGTGAAGTACATGCTTGATATCATGTGTATAGATTTTCATGTGCAAGGTTCTTTGAGTCATTCATAGGTATTTTATTCAATGAACCCATAGGAGTTATATTGTAAACTCATGTTTGTTTTTGGAACCGAGTCCTATGCTTTGTATAATGATTGTTAAAAAAATATCCTATCTCTCTCATACTTAGATCATACGCGGATGTTGATTTAATCACCTCTAAATGCTAAGTTTTATGCCGTTGTTTATTTTGGTTAAATTACTTTAGGGTGATGTTTAAGATTGAATTTGTATCTCCTTGGACACCCCTAATAATCATGTTTATGTTAATTATAGGTAGTCGTGCCAATAATGTGGTATCATAGCTTTGCTTTATACTTGTACATGAACATAGGATGTTTTACATTGGTTCCTCTTCTTATGCCACAAATCATAATATCAATGACTTATGTTGCATGCGTGATATGACAAAGAGAAGATGGTATGTATCTTATAGAATATGGGATTGCACTCTCGAAAAATATGAGCCACTACCCCTAGATGTTAAAAGCTTAGTTTTAAACTTATAAAGTGATCAAACAATGTTGAAACACATAAATGTGAGAGGTCAGTTGTACTAGAGTAGGGTTGTCACTAAATCTTAGATCAGACCATAAAATGTTGTTAATTTGTATTTACTAGTTTCTTCTAAAGATAAAATTGGGTTTAGAGTTATAATTAAGATAGTTTCTACAATAAGCTACATTGATTAAAAACCTACGATAGAATATGGTGATATGGAGATAAGCATTTAGATATGAGCCTTCTGCTACTCGATCATACCTTTACTTCACTGATGACAAATACAAAATAATAAACCACATTCTATTAAATCCTTTATCAAGATCATGCTTACTCAATTCTCCAGCAAGTATGAGTGAAGGACATGTAGCGTTAGTGGGCACGACCTCTTTTGGGGCTAAACGTCAATTCCTACATGGTATGGCATGGCAACCAAAAGATTCAAAGTGCCTCCTCTTTCGGGTACATGATATTTTTATTTCAATCTAGGGTCAATGAGGGGCTATATCCATTGTTAATTTCCTAAAGAGACATTTAATAAATAAATGCACTTTGAAGGAGAAAGAATCCAAAGTATGTGTTAATAGAGAAGTTACAAGAAAATAAAATAAGGATATAGAGACAAGAATCACAATTCAAATATGAAAGCTAGATACTTAGTTTTGAATTAGTTCTCTATGTGTAGATGAGATTCTACCACTAATTTGGGATATCAGAATTATATGTTACTAAGTGTGGATCCAATGGCAGTACTTATAATTCTATAACATTGCAGCATGACTACAAGTCTGGCACATAGCTATCTCTGGTGGGGTGGATAGCTGAGGTGGGTGAAGTGGTAGGACAGTTCATCACTAACTGTAGGAGAAGTGTTTGAGGAAATGTAACATTTCATTGAAGGAGGGTGGATGGTGAGTGCAAGGAAGAGCAAAATCTGATGTGAAGTTTCATACCCCATGGTATTTATTGGTGCAAAAACTACATGAAGGATATAAGAGTCCTTTTGCTAATACTCAAGTGGAATTCAGATGGGAGCATGCCAAGTTTGATAATTAGATCATTTGGTATATGAGTGCATATATGTGCATATGTTTGAGTTCAAGACTAGGTGCTTTTTGTATCTAAGTGCTTGAAAAAAATCTTGTTTTGAGTATTTGACTAGAAGCTTTTTGTATTCGAGTACCTGGAAGAGCCTTGCATTTTCTGACTCAAGAACTTGGTTGACTCCATGGTCAATTTGTTGATGGTGTTGGAAGTGTGTTACATATCCAACTATATGAACATGGAATAGTTGAATCAAATTTTGAGACCTTAGAGCTTGTGGCTTTGTTTGAGTTAGTTGACATCTTCTTGTGTTGGCGTAGTCGAGTAAGAAATTCAACTATTCGACTATGGGAGAATCATCTAAATCAAATCACACATACGAGTGGTGACGGTCCCTTCAGTAGTGGAAAGATCTTGTCTGTTGGCATCATGATCCCTTCATGTGTTGAAGTGAGCTTGAGAATCGACTTTGGCTAAGTAGGCGAGGGATTCCTTGCTTAAGGCTAAATTTAGGGTAAAAAATAGTTACCATGACCAATCTACAAGAAAATAGAAAGTATCAAGATTCAAGCATTACTCATGGAAATATCTCTTCATTGAGAGTCAAAATGGAACTATTTATAGTTATGAGAACAACCAATGGGTGTGATCAACTGCTCCACACTTAAAGCTTACTTGTCCTCAAGAATTGAAGCAATTTGTATTTTAAGAAAGCATTTTGATGAAGATATTTTTGTTCCATTAAGATATTCTCACTATCTATAGAAGAGAATATAAATAGTGTTTATATGAAAGAAATCCTCATTCTCTTTCTACCACATCAATTTTTTTGGGTCCTACTCATGTTTAAAAAATGTCTCTCTCTTCAATTCCTTCTATACTCAAGATACTTAAACTTGATTTATCATATCAAGGGTCATCAATTATCAGTTTGATTTCACAAGGTTCAAGACTTTTTGTTAACTTTTTCTTGAATCTTTCTCATGTTGTAAGTAAAAGAACTTTATCCTCAAGTGTGACCTCTATTTAGGACACAATAAATCTCCCCAATTAGGAGTCAAAAGGGTTTGGTTCCTTTGGCCAATTGATAAGTGAGGTAATACCATCAGAAACATGATATGAAGTATTCTTTATAATGAAGTTTTTCCTATTTTTCATAGTGGTGACTTGTTTGTTGGGACTCTCCTTGGTGGATGCAATCATGATTCAATCGACTTATTAAGCTAGACTCCCACCTCAGGCCATCAGCCTCTTTTGAATTTTCTTTGATATTCTTCTAATAGGCATTCGATCTAATTCTTCTCAAGAAAATATAGCTCAGTGTGATATCATCTAACCTTATATTCCACAACATCAAACCCCATTAGTTCATTAAGAGTGTCAAATAGAAAAAGACATCATAAGAAAAGTATTTCAAATATTTTCAATTTCCTATTGTTCTACTCAGTTTAACTGCTGGATAAAACTATTTAGCAAAAAATATTCACTTCTAAGCAAAATTATATGTTGTGAATATTAAAGTGATTGGTTTTATAAAAAAAATCTTAAGAACTCCAAATAGCTGCATATTTTTGGGTAAGAAGATTTAGTGTTAGATAACATTTGGTAGACAAAAAAATCATAGAATATCTTCTATTGGATTATAACAGTCAAAGAAATTACAAAATTAAAAATAAAGTACAAAACTAGAAAGCAATTACACAAAATAAAAGCTATAAAAGAAAGGAAGGCTTAAAGAAAGATTAATGGGTAGAATTGTTTGGGATTTGACTTGCTCCCACACTCCATAATTTAAAAGATTTTTTTCTCAAGAAAAGAGGAAAGAATAAAAAATAGGGAGAGAGGGGATCAAATGTAGAGGTGTTGTCCAGATGCAACTAGAAAGCTTGAAGTGTTTGAAATCTTTATAATGTCTAGTGGTCCTAAGATTACTGTAGTAGTCCCCCACTAAAGATTGAGGGGGTCTCTCTTTATCACCTTGGTGTTTATTTAACAGGAGAAAAAGAGGAAGAAATAATACTTTGCAGTTGTCGTATATTTTTTTTCTCAGTACCTATATAGACTTGCAAGAAATGAAATGAACTTTGTTTTCTGCAAATGTAAGATGTTTATGATTTTAGAAAGAGAAAGACCAAGTATGACTTTATCAGATCATGTTAGGTAAGAAAATGGACCAGAGTGAAGAGAAAAATGAAAACATGTAAGAATAGAAATAAGAACTAAAGCAAGAATTAAAACATGGGTTGCCTCCTCATCATTATACTTCAGTCTAGATTGACCCTTATTCAAGCATGAAGTAGTCAAATCATATGGGATAGGCCCCTTAGTGATTACGAATCCCTTGGTCGTGGATCTATCTTACATGAGTCTTTATTGATGCAACTAGAAAAGCAAGCTAATTCTTTATATTTATTTTGAACTTCTAACAACTGATAATCAAAAGAGAAAATACACATCTTAATTTTAGAATCATTTCTCCTAAAATAAAGGTTAGTATTGTTGAAATTATTATAGTTTCTCTTTTAAAAATTCAAGGGGAAAGGTTTTTTCCTATATCGGTAGACGACAAGTTCTGGATATTTTAGCTTTGATTGTCAAGCAAATGCCAATACTTAGCATCTTGTGTGCTACTATAGGAAAATCATGGGTGTTTTCTATTTATATACATAACATGGTTTACATGTTCTAGAGATTCCTGGTAGGTATTTTTGTGAGCATATGTTTCAGGTATATCAGAGGCATCTCCACATATATGACAAGGTTTAACATATTCTATCTAAGGATTGGAATCTAGGAGCTTTCACATCCAACTGATTTTGTGTAAGCACTTTGGTATCATTTTAGATCTCATTAAGATTTGTGTTTAACATGTCAACACTCTTCACTTTATCTACTCCTTCCTTCTTAATAGTTGAAGTTTTAGGATCCGACGTAAAACTTGAAAATCCATTAGTTGGAGAGTGACTCCATGCAAGATCTCTAGTAGCCATATCATTGGAGACCTGAAGGCATGTCTTTAAGCTATAGTTAATAAAATACCACCTATTACATCATTCAGAAGACGTTTCCACTCATGGTTTTAAGATCTGTGAGGAAATTATTGATGAGCAGCAATCAAGTAAGCCATTATGAGGACATTCCCTCTACTACCCCTTGAACCTCTCCAAACCACATTAATACTTTCCATGGGTACCTACTTGAAGTATAGAGATAGGCTCTACATTGACCAATCTTTGTGTAGGTTTAAAACTCCATAATAAGGGCATATGCAAGTTCTTATTAAGATTGTCACGCCTGGGCCCACTGCCCAATTCTCTAGTAGAGTTTTAGGAATGACGATTGGCCCCACAAACCACCACTAGCCTTAACTATGCACTTTTTCCTCATTCGCACGCAAGTCGGGGTCAACTTCCTAACTGGTCACCCATACTAGTACTACTCCAAGCTGAGCACACTTAACTATGGAGCTCTTTAGTGATGGGATTCCAAAAAAAAGAGGTGCATCTTGGTGATATGGGTAGTCCAATCATTCCTTTTAAGATCATATTATCTGAGGCCTAAAATCATGGGATGTTACAATCTCCCCCACTTGGACTCTTGACGTCTTTGTCAAGGCTCAACTACATGGCCTCATAATATTTCCCCATTTCAGTGCAGACCCAACATGGCCCATGGACACCCAGCTTTCGATCACGGAATACTAGTGCAAGGGTGGCTACATCACCATGCATATCCCTTTCCTACATGCCAGACTGGAATGTCTCATGTCTATGTAGGCCCCACCTACTGGGAGGAAATTGGCTCTGATACCATTTGTCACGCCTGGGCCCACTGCCCAATACTTTCAAAAATGATGATTGACCCCACATACCACCACTAGCCTTAATTGCACACTTTTTCCTCACTCGCGTGCAAGCCAGGGTCAAATTCCTGATTGGTCACCCATCCTAGCACTACTCTAAGTTGATCACGCTTAACTACGGAGTTCTTTAGTGATGGGCTCCCAAAAAAGGAGGTGCACCTTGGTGATATGAGTAGTCCAATGATTACTTTTAAGATCATATTATCTGAGGCCTGAAATCCTGGGACATTACAAAGATCTAATGCTACAAGTAAGAATAGAATTATATCATGTTTCTAGCTTATTGCATAGATAGAAGTTAACCATGTGCATATAAGCATCCTCTAGTGTAAGTATATATGCTTTCACATTATCATAGAGGTATTTAATCATTTGAATATTTTGTGTGGGATTTTCTAACATACAACCTATGAATTGCCTAGTCTAGATAAGAGTTACAAGGCCAGTACATAAATGGTTTTTATTGACACTAAGAGGAAGTTTAACTACACCTAGTATCATATATTTTACCTTAGGTGCATGAAAGACCTAAGTGGGAAACATGTTGGAGTTGGTCATTTTCAAGCCTCCTCTCTTCATGGTGGTTTTATTTTTGATCTCCCATCTCAATTGGCATGGACTATGTGGGACCTTTATGCTTAGATTGCAAGTGTCTGTGGAAGGTTTTGTCAATCTATGTGTCGAGTTTTTTCAATATGACTAGAGATGAAGATTCCCTCATCATAAGATACCTAGAGCTACTAAAAGAGATAGGAACAATAAATATGGCATATAATTTTGATAAAAGAACATAATAAATTATTTGTAAAGTGGACTAATTAAATTGACAGACTCCCACATTCATAGTGGACCTTGAAAATGGTGCCAAAAAATGGACGTGTTAGAAGGCACAAGAATAGATCAAATAAGAGCTTGTGATCTTGTTGGCTATGAGTCACTACATGTGGCTGTCGTATACTAAGTTTTATATTTGTAAAATATTTGCACAATGTTGATACTCACAAGTGTATGAGTTTAGTTGTACTGGAGTGTGATCCTTCACTAGATCTTGGAAAAAAAATAAATGTTGTTGCTTTGGATTAGATACTTCAATCTAAAGATTAAATCATGTTGAAGTTAAAACTAAGACTATATCTACAATAATGAAACTACTAAAATCTAAAACTAGATATATTGAGTCAAAACTCGTGGTAGATGGTGGAGATATGGATATAAGCATACATATCAGATACTTCTTCTTTGCTTCACGAATGGAAAACACAAAACACACAAATCATATTCCATTGAATCAATTTTTCATAAATCCCTTACTCATTCTCTTGCGAGTGGGAGTGTAAGTGTAGGACATGTACATTAGTGGACCCTGCCTCTGTTGGGGTTAATGTCAATACCTATGTGGTATCAATTACAACCAAAATATTCAATGTGACCCTCTACTTTTGGGATAAGGATGGATCTTTTGTCACACCTGGTCCCATTTCCCAAAGCTCTAGCAGAGTTTTGGGGATGATGAGTGGACTCACTAGTCACTACTAGATTTAATTATGCACTTTTTATCCTCACTCACACACAACATGTGATCAACTTCTTGACATGTCACCCATCCTAGTAATACTCTAGTATGAGCATGCTTACCCACAACGTTCTTAGTAACGAGTTCCCTAAAGAGTGGTGGACCTTAGTGATATCGATAGTACAATCATTCCTTTCAAGATATTTTAGTCGAGACCTCAAATCCTAGAATGTTACAATGTTCCCCACTTAGATTCTTGGCAACCTCATCAGGTCTCAACTATATGGCCTCATAATATTTTCTTATTTCAGTGAAGATCCATAATGATCCATGTACACCCAACTCTAAATCACGGTTGTCAGTATAAGGGTGATTCCATCACCATAGATAGCCCTTTCCAACATGCCTAAAGCACACGACTCAAAAACCAAAATGCCACATACCCATGTGGTCCCCACCTACTAGAGGGGATCCATGATCTAGTACCATTTGTAATGCTCATTCCTATTGCCAAATGCTCAAGTAGACTTTCAAGAATGATGAATGGCCCCATAGACCACCACTAACCCCAGTTGTGCATTTTTTTCATCACTCACATGCAGCTTGGAATCAACTTTCCAACATGTCACCATCATAGTACTACTCTATGTTGAGCATGCTTAACCCCAAAGTTCTTAGTGATGAGATAATTGAAAAGGAGGTGCACTTGGGTAATATGGTAGTCCAATAATTCCTTTCAAGATCATTTTATATTAGGCCTCAAATGTTTAGATGTTACGTTTCCTCTCAATCCAAGCTTCACTAATCGACTATAGCCATTGCTACTTGTTAAAAGAGACATTTGATAAAGAGATACAACTGGAAGGAGTAAGTAACCAAAATCTATGTTAAAACAAAAGTTAGAAGCAAATTGAAAGAAGGATTGAGAAACAAGCTAGGTTCATGATCTACAAACTAAAGATAGCCACTCAGCTTCGAGACAGCTTATTATGCTCAACATATAGAGCTTCCACCACTGAGTGCATATTTTTGGGGAGTTTCTAGGATGATAAGGGTAGAGTTGATGCCATCACATACAATTTCGCAATATTGTAGCCTAACTGCAACCATGACTAGTATCTATATTCTTGAAATTTGGTAATTCCGTTCCAAGAATGATTAGCTAAGCTAACCCTCAGGCTAAATGACTATTTACAAGTAACTTTAAGAGAAAGAAACCTATCTCACTTACACGCCATTATTGGCCCAAATCAACTGTTATCCAGTTCAAAATACTAACCTAAGGGACCCATTTAGACTTCCTATCCCCATCTATGAAAGTGTAGGTTATTCAATTAGTAACCCAAAAGCCCACATGACTTAAACTAAAATGCCTCAAACAAGACTCAAAACCTAGTCCTAGTGAGCACCCTTCATGGGTCAATGGGAGTTTTCCATCCCCACTGAGATATCAAGCTAGCCAAACTGAGCAGATATCATACCGCGCAAGGTATACCATTCACCCATCTCGACTTGTGAAATAGGAGGCCATTTTAATGGACATCTCGTGCCCATTGTACATTTATTGGTAGGTTATTCCTCAGCTCCTCATGTGCAAATATGACCCTTCTTATTTTTCTACGACATACACAAGTTAGATCCTTTGTTGATTGTGTTAGACCTCCGTGTCTTTGACTATTCCTCTCTTTCCACATGAAATATGCCACACCAGACATATTTGTGATGATGAGTTGCTTCCATTCTCTGTTGTGTTGTGCATGAATGTGTCCAAGGTCAGAGAAAGGGTTGCATATATCTGGTCCAACTCCACAAGTTCTTGAAATTTCCTCCCATACCATGTGAGCGAAAGAGCAATTGAAGAACAAATGCTCACCACTTTCCTCTCCAATGTTACAAAGGCAACACATTGAATCACAATTGTGTGCCCATTGTCTCACCATGTCCCCAGTAGATAGTGCTTTATGTCTGGCTTTGTATATTGTAGTAGTCCATCATGGTACGTTCCTTGAATTCCAATGGTATTGACCAAGGGAATAATGCTTCCTCCTCGATCTCACAAACTCCCATTGCTCGTGTGCATCATCAATCAGTGAAAAAGTGCTTTGTGGTGACATATTGAATAGGTGTGCACATTGCTTGTATTCATCCACCATCCACTTCCATGTACACAAGAAACCTTGCTTGTAGTCTTGATCATCCATCAATGAGCATCCATAGCATGTACGAATTCAGTGGGTCCAGATCAAGTATGTGTCCAGACCAAGACTATACCTATCCCATGATTAACTGGTCATTGGTCTATCATCTTTCATAAGTGATATGTGTAGGAACTATACTGATGAGCATTGACTTTACCTATTATAAGGGGAAAGCTCAAGTATGTGCACGGCAAGCTAGGAATCAGTATCCCCATAATACTTGTGAATATTTCCCCATCTGGCTACCTCACTGAATTTCTTGAGATTTATGCCTCCTTCCTCAAAAGGTCTAGCCTACCTATCCCATGATTTGGTGTGAGTTGAGATTCCCCATAGAAAATGTGACGCAATGGTTTGAAGACGATCGAAGACTACTGGCGGAACATACCCCTACATCATCTAAGAGTAGAGTAGACCCATAATGTTTGATCTAACCAAAATTACCTTCCAACAAAGGAGATACGATTAACTGGCCATTGGTCTATCATCTTTCATAAGTGATCTGTGTAGGAACTATACTGATGAGCATTGACTATACCTATTGTAAGGGGAAAGCTCAAGTATGTGCACGGCAAGCTAGGAATCAGTATCCCCATAATACTTGTGAATATTGCCCCCAATTGTCTAGCAGCTTTAGACAGAAAAATTGACGATTTAGAGGGGTTCCCAGAACACCTACCAAATGCTTTGAGTGTGTGTCCCGTCAATCATAAACACATGGTTGTAGGAGTGAAGTGGTAGGATATTTTTTCATTGGCTATAGGTGGGTGATTGAGTAAATACATGTAGCCAACAGAGGGTGGATGATGAGAATGGGGCAGAACGGAAATGGATGATCAGTTTTGAACCTCAAGAACATCAGTGAAGCAATTTTGTTTATAGGCATGGAGTCTGGATGAAGAGTATATTTGTCGTCTCTTTGGCACTTGAGTGGAACTTAGATGGGAGGTTGTTGGGTTCTATAAAAATTTCCTTTAATATCCAAGTTCTTTGTTGCATCTAGGGCCAAGTTTGAGACTAGGCACTTTTCATATCTTAGTTCTAGGAGAAGTTTAGAGTCAAGTTTGAGTTTGGGAGCTTTTTATATTTGAGTGCTTAGAAGAGTCTTGGGTTGAGTCTAAGACTTGTGATATTTGGAATCAAGTACTTTGAGGGATTATTGGTTAGATTGTTGATGGCTTTGTAAGTTCTCTTCATATCTACTAAATTGACTTGGAGCAGTCAAATTATCTCATGAGACCTTGGAGCATGTACCTTTCTCTAGGTTGCTTGAGATCCATTTGTGGTGGTGCGGTCAAGTACGAACTTTGGGTATCTGAATGTAGGAGAACCATTTTAGTTTAATAGCATGGGTGAGTGAGAGATGTCCCTTTAGAATTTGTGGGGTTGTTTGCTGCATTTTTTTGGAAGGGGACGCAATGGAATAAAAAAATCCTTTATACTCTAGTTGTAGGATTCATCCTAGCTATAAATCATAGGTGAATAAAAGACATAAGAAGGGGTAAAGGTTATAACTTGCACATATTTGTTGTCTGACAACTAGATACATCTTCTGTCAGTGAAGAACTTGATCTTTCAGATCTAGATATGAATCAACAACTAAAAAATCCAATTAGATGAACAAGAGATCTAGACCATCCACCAAGTTCTTGCACGGTTGTCTTTTTCATATGACCTTGTTGTCATCTTATGGAATAACTTCTCTAAGCCTTAGAACAGATGTCTCAGTCTCTACTTCATTCACACAAATGAGGATGAATGTGTTGCACCATTTTGTCCACCAGTTGAAGAGGAACTGGAGTTCTTGCCGTGATATTCGTCCCAAAACTCCCTTTCTTCTCCTATATTGGGTAGCATTCCTTTAGGTTTCTTCCCCTCTCTCCAAGAGAGATATGACATCCAACATGTATAACAAGTTGTCTAAAAGATGTGTCAATTCCTTTAGGATGTGCCCCTTTATATAGGAGAGTCATGAGATTGGAATATGCTAATTCCAATCCCTTTTTTAAATGTGATCCCAGAAATAGTCCAATATGGAAAATTCAATGTTGTATTCTGATCGGCCAATCAAGTTCATGCTAGGACTCAAAAGCATTTTGACTGAATGACCAGGTTACATGATCGTCTGCTCAGGTCATTCTGCATCTAGATATAAACTATTTTCCAATGTGAGACCTTCCTTGTTGAATTTTTGGCTAGATTACCCAATCATCCAATTGTGTCTGTCCAGTGCAAATTCGATCGACCGGTTGACAATCAATTGATCTATTAATTCAACCAGTCCGGACGGTTGATCAGACATTCTAGTCACCTGATAAAATAGGAAATTAGCATGTCAATGATTCATAACCATTATAATAATTTGTTTGATTACAAACTTCAATTCCCTTATGATCCTTATGCATGTGACCTACTAGGTTCCTAATTACATTATCAGTGATTTTCATAATAGAACAAGCAAAGATTGGTGTCTAGCCACACATCATTGCCTCACAAGTAATAGGAATAGTTGGAGAACAAGTACAACATGTAAGGTGATCAATGTTACCATGATTGTATAATCCCTTTATATTGAGATTGAAAATGAGGCATGGAATGTCATCATCTTAACATTCAATATATGTTCCTTGAACCAGAGCAGACTATTTGATATATTGTGAGCTCAATGTCATATATTGACTCACATGAGCATGGGCATGCACTTTATAGTCTTGCTTATCAAGTGGTTGGGATATCACTCCAAAGACACAACATTCCCCATGTGTCAGAGTGCACCCAATCACTACCTTTTGGCAACTCTTATTTAGAGAATGTTGGGATATTCATCAAAGTACACAACACAACATGTGTTAATATAGTGACTTTAGGTTAAGGATCACAATCACCACTGTCACATTGAGATATGATGCTGACATGTCATTACATGATTTTCATGTGTTAATCTCAAGGTGGGTCTATCTGATACAACTTGTTCTCTAATAAGTATCCAAGTATCCAAGTTGATTATGACTAAAGAGACAAAGTCATCACTACTAATATATGCTAGTATTGTGTATTATTGTTGTCTTGTAATATACCCAATAATAATCAACTAGGAACACAACAAGAATGAGTACTCTTATTACACATATGATCTCATGTTTAGGTCATTAACACAAACATACATCATCAAGTCTATACATTCTTAGGACGCTATTAGTTTACTCATTAACTCCATCCTAAAACAAATCTTATAAGTTGAATTTCTTTTATTAATTATCAAATAAAGCAAAAAGTATCCCTATTAGAATCATCACATGATGTCTCTTAGGATATACAATCAAAAATACCCCACTTGCACTAAATCCAATCACTCATGAATCTAATTCCAAGTGATATAACATGACTATCCTACTTTTGTTGTTAAAGTGCTTTCATCGAGGGATCATCAATGTTGCTTTTGATTAGTACTCCATAAATCCTAATATCTCCTCATTGTACAATCTCATGTATGAGATTCTAATATATGAGTATGTTCTTGGAATGCTAATGTGATATGGGTTCGTCAGATTATGCAATATTTCCATGTCACAATAAAGCTATATTGTGTCTTTAAATGGTTGGAACCACCCCATGTTCACCAATGAACTTCTTGATCCATACCACTTCCTTTGTTGTACTGGAGGCAGAATTATACTCGACCTCTGTTGTAAAATCAGCCATTGTGTCTTGCTTGTAACTCTTCTAGCTTACAGCTCTTCTGTTTAGGCAAAACACAAATCCTAATTGTGATAAGCAATTGTCCTTGTCAGTTTGGAAGCTTGCATCAAAGAAAATGTTTGCAACCAACTCTTCCTCACCACCATAAATTAGGAACTGATCATTAGTTCTTCTTAAGTGGTTAAGGATGTTCTTTATTTTTGTTCACTGACCATCACTAGGATCTAACTAGTGCCTTCTCATCACACTCAAAGCATACAGAACATATAGGCTTGTACATACCATTACATACATGAAAGATACAATTTTGAGGTATATGGAATCTTACTCATCTGTGCCTTCTCTTCCAAAGAGCTAGGACATTGAGTTCTAGAGAGACTTATTCCATGATACATGTGTAAGTTTCTTCTCTTAGACTCTTGCATGCCAAACCTCTTTAGCACCTTGTCAATGTATGTACTTTGGCTTAGGCCAAGAAGCCTTCTAGATCCATCTCAATAAATCTTGGTTCCTAGAATATAGGATTCTTCACCTAAGTCTTTCATTGATAGGGTATTTCCCAACCACGTTTTAACCATTTGTATATAAGGGGTGTCATTTCCTATTATGTCGTATACATAAAATATGAAAAATACAATTATGCTTCCACTCACCTTCTTGTAAATGCAAGGTTTGTATTCATTTAAATAGACACTTTATTGGCTTCATTTGGAGAGATAAAACCTTTGCTTTGTGTCAAGATTCCCATTAAGGAATGCAATTTCAACGTCCATTTGCCAAATCTCATAGTCATGATAAGCTGCAATGGCAAGCATGATTCTAATGGATTTGACCATGGAAACTAGTGAAAAAATTTCATCGTAGCAAAAACCTTGAACTTGTTTGAAATCTTTTGCTACCAATCTACCTTTATAGGTTTGTACATCACTGACCACGTCGGTCTTCTTCTTAAAGACCCATTTGCACCCTATGGATTTTACCCCTTTAGGTGGATCCACTAGCCCATACCTTGTTGGCATACATGGAGACCATCTTAGATCTTATGGCTTCAATACATTTCTCATAATATGGTTCCTTAATAGTCTTATTGTAAGTATTTGGCTCATCATCTACAATGAGCAGCACATTGTCTTCTTGAGTCATAAGGAATCCATATCTCTCTAGCTCACAACGTGCCCTACTAGACCTTTGAAGTTCTTGTTTTACAATAGGGACTTGATGTTACATAATAGTTTTGGTTCCTATTGTTCCTTATCTACCTCCATAGGTTGAATGTTGTCTTGTTTGTCTTGAAATCTTCAAGTTCCATTTTCCTCCCATTGATTCCTTTGAAAATAAGTTCCTTTTCAAGGAATACAACGGTGTTGGCAATAGACACTTTGTTGTCAAATGGAATATAGAAGTAGTAACCCTTAGTTTCCTTATCATACCCAAACAAAGATACATTCATCCAATTCGGGTCCAAGATTTTCATAAAAATTCTTCTTGACAACAACTTCACATCCCTAAACTTGCATGAAAGACATATTGGGGCAGTACCCATTCCATATATAATTGGTCTCTTTTTAACATATGTGTATGGTACTTGGTTAACTGTATACACATCAGTTTTAAGAGCATGTCCCAAAAATGAAATCATAAGATCAGCTAAACTCTTCATTGATTGTACCTTGTCTAACAAGGTGTGATGGCTTATTTCAAGCACACCATTATGTTTTGGTGTTCTAGATGGATCCATTATGTCACAATATTACAATCCCTTAGAAGGACCTAAAACTCTTAGCTTAAATATTCACCACCTCAATCTGATTGATGCTTTAATTCTTTTGCTAAGTTGATCTTGTACTTCATGGATTCCTTTTCAAATGTTTTTCTTTCATAAGATACACATATCCAAATGTATTGAAGTCATCAGTAGAAGTGATGAAGTATTGATATTCACCTCTAGCACTTGTGTTAAAAGTCCACACACATAGATATGCATGACTCCTAATAAGTCATCTGTTATGTCAATGTTTTTAGCAAAAGGTGGTTTTTGTCATCTTGCCCAATAAACAAGATTCATGTGTCTCTATTGATTCAAGACCAAAAGAGTCTAGATAACTATCTTTATGGAGTCTAGAAATGAGCTTCTCATTTATGTGCCCTAGACGACAGTGCCAAAGATAAGTTTTGTTTGAGTCGTTGAGTTTTAGCTTCTTATTTTATATGTTAAATACATGTGTTTCAAGATCTCATGAATAAAGACCCTAAGACATAGAGGCATTTCCATGGAATATATCTTCTCTTGCTATAGAAATTCAACCATTCTATATGAGAAATTCAAAACCATTCCTATCCAAAGAAGATATAGAGATAATGTTTCTAATTATGGTAGGTACATAATGGTAGTTCTCTAACTCTATTACAATCCCATTGGGCAGAGCTAAACAACAATTTCCTACAACAATGGCAGAAATCTTGCTCCATATGCAACACATAGTTTTGACTCCCCTTTGTTCAAGGGTCTACCTCTTTTCAAATTCTACATATTTGAGCAAATGTGAGATCCACATCCAGTCTAATACCCATGATGAAGAACTAGATAAGTTTATTTCTATAACATATATACCTAAAGTGGAGATCTCTATCCTCTACTTCTTGTTCTTCATTTCCTCAAGGTAGATGAGGGTAATTTCTTTTCCACTATACAACTTGGTGACAATGTATACAATCTCCTCCTTTGACCACTCCTCCTTTTGCCTTAGGTGCATAATACTTTGGCTAGATTTAGCACCTTTCTTATCTTTTCTATTGTCTATGGACTTTCCTTTTCCTTTGTTGACCATCAACACATATCCAGACTTGTCTTTCATTTGTCCCTTAGCAATACTCAACATGCCAAGTAGATTTTTTGATGTCTTCTCAAGATTGTGCATATCATAATTCATGACAAAGTGTTTATATAAATCCAACAACAATTGTAGGATCAAATATGTTGCAAACTCTTAGCCCAAAGGAAATCCCAGTATTGTAGAGTTTTCATATACCCTATTAACTTGAGTACATGGGGTCCAATTGGATCATCTTCTTCCATTTTGTAGTTGAACAACACCTTGGAGACATCATACCTCTCTTATCTTGCTTGTTCTTGATACATGTCTTTTAGATGCTATTATCATCTAAGTTACATCTGTATTTTCATGTTGCTTCTGAAGCTCATGATACATGGAGCATAGCATGAGGCATTTGATGTCCATGGCCTCATTTGAATGCTTATCATGAGCTTCCTTTGTCTGCAACATGTGCATTCAAATTGGTTTAGGTATTGGTGTGTCAAGGACATATAGTTTGCACTCATTTTTTACCATAATTATCATCCTCTTGAACCAATTGTTTAAGTTATTATCATTAAGTTTATTTTTCTCAAGGACTAGTCACATTGAAAAAATATTGGTGTTAGTGTTTTCCGTTGATCTGCATGGAATATATTTTGCATGAGATGAAAAATTATTTGAAATTATTTTTTATTTCAAAATTTAGTTTTGATAGAATTAATTTGGACTTTAGTTAATTATGCTCCCACTATTTTATGCAAATTAGTAGCCCTCACTTTTATTTGAAAGACTACAATGAGCAATCTTCTAGTGAGTCAAGATATGAAATACATTACATCATGAGTCAACTATGTTTAAGAGCTCACAACTTAATTACTAAGTTAGGTAATAATTACCAATTACATCTTATGCAATTCTTGGATATATGGTTTCACAACTCCATGTTAGTAGATCATTCTATGATATATATGCCATCTTTATGCCTCTAGGTTCTTAATCTCATTATGATCACCTAGTCAAGTCCAACCCCAAGGCCAATACAATAAGATATTCACCCTACTTGGAAGGCCCACATACTTATCATCACACTCTGTCATGCCCATACTTTTTTTTAATTAAACAAGGTTTTCATATTTATTGCACTTGGATGACATTGTAAACATCAATATTATTTTGAAGGGTTTATACGTACACACACACACAGATATATATACATACACACACACACACACACACACACATATATATATATGTCAAATCACCATTTCATATACATTCTATATGTACCATATACTATAACAATCACCGCGTGTGATAAAATAAGATATGGTCAATTAGTACAACAACTCGAGCTATCAAGTGTTGTCAAAAACAACTAAGAGATTCACAACTAATGTAACCTTAATGATGCATTTTTAAGGTTTTTGGATGGACAACGAGGTAAGCTGATCGGTTCATCTCTAGTCCCTAATGTGGGCGCTTTTTGTGTTTTGTCAAGTCATAGTCTAGTCTTTCTCAAAAATCATCCAAGGACCATCGTCCTCTTCGGTTTAGGGTTGTGATCATCTCCTAGTCTCCACCATGCTCCATACTCTAGCTGCATAATTAAAAAATTTCATGTAGAATGAATAGAGAGAGGCATGGAATGCAATCCATATATAGGTTATATATCTTTTGATCAAAATGAAAATGGTTATATTACATGTTTTAGATCACACTACAACAATCTAATTGACATATTCACATCCACCAGGCAAAAAGATTTTAAGGCATCACATAGGTATATGTAATACTTATATATACCATATCATATATGATATTAGGTGATTATCACGGATATGATTTTGCACATAATTTGCCCAATAAAATATTTTTGGTTCAAAATCCAAACTAGCATTAGAAGCATAGGACATCGGATCTGATATCACTATTGATATTATGGGAAGAGGTTCCAACAAAATAAGAAAACATTCCCTTTACACCCTGACCGGAGGATCCGTTGTGGCTATAAAGTGTCGACTAACAAAAAACATAAGAAGGGTTAAAGGTTATGCCTTTGTATGTACTAGTTGCCCAAAAACTAGATATGTCTTTTTTTAGTGAAGAAATTGACCTTTCGGGTCTAGATCTGAATCGGTCACCAAGAAATCTAGAAAAAAAGATATATATGGAGCATCCACCTAGTTGTTGCACAGTTGTCTTCTTTGTAGTACCTTGTTATCATATTTTATAATAGATTCTCCAAGCCTCTGCATGTGTGCCTCAGCCTCTACTTCAAACATACGGATGAGGGAGAATGTGGTGCAAAACTATTACATGAGTTGTTAATGTGCTAGTAATCCTGAAACTTTCTTTCTTATCCTAATTTGGGAAACAATCCTTTAGGTTTCTTCCTCTCTTTCTATGAGACATATGATGAGCAATTGGTTTCACAATTTGTCTCAAAAGATGTATCAAACCCTTTGGGATGTTCCCCCTTTGAAAGAGAATCATGGTCTTGGAAAACTCTAATAGCAATTCCTTTCTAATCTCAATCCCAAAAATAGCTAAAAACTCATATTGGGATTCTAATCGGTCCACTCACTGGGACTCAAAAAGCATTTTATTTGACCTACTAGGTTACATGATCGGCCAATCAGGTCACTTCAGATCCATATCTGAATTCATTTCCAACTTGAGACCTTCCTTGTTGAATTTCGATCGCCCGACCGGACTAGCCTAATGCAAAATTTAGTCATCCAATTGACAATGAATTGATCCATTGACCCAACCAATATGATCGGTCAACCATACATAGTCATATATTGTATATGCATAGGCATAGCAATAGAATCTACATAGGCATATAATGTTTTATGTTTCTTATTTTGAAATTTGTGCAAACCATTACATTTTTTTCATATCTGAGATGATATGAAATTGTCTTACCAATAATGATCAATGCTCGAGAATGTTTTCTTTCTTTCATGTATATCACTTGTTTAAAATAATTATTTATTAGGTACCCTTGTGTGCTATATTATACATGGGTCATTCAAATTTCATGCTTTATAAATTGATTTCAAATAGGAGGTGCAAGAAGGTGAACCAACTTCTCTACAACATAAATCTTTCTCTTATGGATGTTGCTTTCAATATTTTACTTTCAATATTTTTGTCACATACATTCAATCACTTCAATAGATTTTATGATATAGTTATGCATCCATTATCTTTTAGGAAACAATAATTATACAACCAAAAGTATATACTTTTGTATTCTATATTCTCTTTTATTTTTCAAATAAATTTCAACATTAGTTTTGTGTAAATTTTGTATTTTTTATAATTGTTAGTCCACAAATTATAAGAAAAATGCTACTTACAAAACTAAACTACTATATTAAAGGTTCTACATGAAAGTGTATTTGATTTTTTTGGATATGTGGGAACCACCCTCGGGGATGGGTCGCGATTCAGTTAGACCCCATCTGATGGCATAATCCCCCCACCTGAACTAAGCACACATGGAGGGAAGTAATTAAACTCACATAGAGGTCGGTTGAGTGACGGGACCAAGGAACGCTAAGGTGCACAATCAGGGATTCGAACTCAAGTCCTTACTATGGGGAGCTCACTCCTTCTCCACCAAGTTACTACTTCCCTGGCTAGTATTTTTAAATATATTCATATAGATCATGTACAGCCTTTTGTATCATTCTCTCTTCTCAATATAATTGAAATTAATACTTCTATATTTAGCAATTGTATATTTTCATGTTTTCTCCATAATGTTGGTGTTTTGAAAAAAAATAGCTAAAGATAGAAATGAGAATACACTTATTCTTAATAGTATAAATTTTTGTCTCACCTAAATATGTCAATGAAACTAGAATACTACGCAGAGCCCAATAATGCACATTGTTACAGATATCATATTTTTTAATTTTTCCTTAAAAATAATTATTTAATATGAAGCTTCTACTTTGAATACATGTTTCTATTAGAAAACGTGTAGCTTTATAAAATTAATCAATTATTATATCACATCATTCTTTATTGTATCATATCTAAAGTATTTGATTGTGGACTAATTTTATTGTGTACTTTTTCTTATGAAATTTAAAGGTTATCAAGTAAATTATTCCTTATTTGAATTCTATTAATAGTTTAATTATTTTTTCATGAAGATTAACATATTAAATTTATTATTTTCCATTAAAACATTACAACCAAAATATTTTTAAATTATTTACATAAATAAGTATGTCTAATTTCCCATCTACTAGCCTTGTTTCATTAAGAATATGACCTGATATAAATGAAGCCAATACTACTTGTCATGTGCATATCACATGTGTGTAATCAATTTGTCTTATATTCATAATTTATATTAGTAACATTGTCATCAATTTAGAATTTTGACATGGATGACACATCTATGTTTTTACTACTTGAAAATTTTCTTCTTCAAAATTATAATAGCATTTATATTCCATTATATTGGAAAGTTAATACACAATACACATGCATGCTACTTGTTTTACTGTTAATGGAAACAAGTATGGTATTTATTACAATGGTAATTCCATGGATCCATGTTTCTATAGAAAATGTTAGTATTTTTAAAAATACATTCTTCAACCAAAATGAATTAACACTAACTTCTACTAGGTCATGCACTTAGTCACATATTGAATATCAACCTACAAATATGTGGAACAAGAGTACGATGTATGCCCATTATGAGTCATCATGCACAGATGACAGGATGAGTTAATGGCATTTAAATATAGGATATGGAATATATTCTTTATGTAAATGTATATTTTACTAAATGATAATATTATATATAACTTACAAAATGAATTTGTGAACAATCGCATTATACATATAAATTTACAAATGTTAATCTATTTCTTATTCTCCCATTTATATTAAATTTATTCCATGCCTCACTAACCTTACAATATATCATAAAAACAAAATTAGATGATAGTGGCTCTTATTGTTGGTACTTTAAACTTATATCAAATTTGCATTTTTCATAATAAAATTACTTAGGATATATCAATTTTTTTGGATGAATACACGAATTTTGTAGTTGTCTTTTTAATATTTGCCATTTTTCTAGTATAAAGATAGCATGTATAATCTGGTATGTGCACATGCACGTGTGTGTTTATTAGTAGAAAGTAAAAAAGAATGATTTAATTATAGGCTAAAGCTAAGAAAGCTGAATAGATCATTGTTTAGTAAAATTAAAAAAACCAATTAGATCTTTAGATTCCCCTAGACACCAAAAATTCCTTATGAAGGTCTGTGTTGTAATGGAGAGGAAATGGCTTACCACTGAAAGCATCCATGACATGAAGTCAGATGATGCATATGGGGCACGAGGGTTTAAGCCCAGTGTGGATGGCCTTTTGATTTTTATAGGGGTATCCAATATTTCTCAAAGATTCCAATTGTACCAATTTTAGTTAGTACTCAGTTAGTCGGCCCTTGAAGAACAAATAATGTTGATATCTAGAGTTCTTTGGATCTTTGCCTGAGTACCCATAGTTACAAGAGGAGAGTCTGATTGATCTATCTTGTTGATGTAGTTGTTGGGGCTAGAGGTGGTGAGTCCCTTTGTAGACTAGGTAGCTAGTTAGAAAATTAGAATCTTGGATCAACTCTAAGTTCTTATACAGTGAGATTGTAGCTTCCTTTGATTCTTTCATATGTTGTGGTACACTTTATGTGGATCAAGGACATTAATAAGACAATTAAGAGATTAAAAAGTCATACTCAATAATTTATTGTGACATTATTCAAATTAAGTAATCAAACTCAGAAATGTATTGTTTACTTATTCTCAATCTTTTAATATCATATAAATTTTATAGGTGTACTCATACATTTGAATATCTAATCACTTACTTATTTCTATATATGTTGCAATATACTTAATGAAGAATATTATGTATTATCTTGTCTACTTGGGTGAATTTCTCTTCACTAAGCCAATATCTTACACACTTTACTAAAAATTAGGCAATTTTGTTGATATGTAGATAACAATAAATTCAGAAGAGTCTTGCAGCATAAAGATGTCCATAGTGTTTTAAGGTACAATGAGTCGGTCTTGGTCCATGTCGAGTCCTTTAATGTGGGAAGAATGAGTTTTACTAGTCAAGTGAATGAGAAATGTAACTTAAATTCTTATAAAATAATTGTATATATATGCTTCATGTATTGAACATGTGGAACTATGAAGTAACCAATAACAATAGTTCTTATGGATTGTATATGTGAAAGGAACTTCATCTACATGTCTTACCTTGTAAAGAAAATTTTAAAAAAAGAAAAAGACGTTCAACCAAGCTTCATATTATCTAGCATATCACCTCATACCCAAATCATGTGGTCTAAGAGAGTTGTGGGATTGAGGGACTAACAATTTGTTATCAGAGCTTAGGCATTAAGTTTGATAGCCAGAGCCATAAGTGTTGCAGTTAGGAGGTGATGTGATTACAACTACAAGAAGTATGAGCATTTAGATGCCTGCACTAGTATCTAAATAGTTAGGTTTACAAGTATCAAGATACTTTGTCTATAATTTCCTTATACCCTGGTCAAGTATGTAGAGGGAGGATGGGCTAGAGAGAAACCCTATAAGTATTAGAGTTAGAAGACCAAAAAATAACACAAAATAAGGTAATAATGATAGAATATGATATGACTTTTATTTTCTAATGTTGATTTGGTTTGAAATGTATAGAAATTTTATTCACTAATGTGAATCCTAGATTTTTTATTTTTAGAAGTATATGGTTCAGTCAAGATTATTGTATATTAATACTTACATCAGATGTTGTTTGTTATTCTTGACATAAAGTAGGCATGAACTTATTCTTATATGAGTTCTCCTAAGTGAATATCATTATGTGCTTGGCATAAATAGGAGTTGGTTAACCCTAAGTAGCTCTTGGATTCAGAACTATAGGGTCGGCATGGTTCAGATGGAAGAATTCAATACTAGGATCTAACGACTCCTATCAACAATATATTAATAGTAAAGTCTGGATAAATTTAGCCTAGAACGCAATAGGAATGTACATACACTAAGATATTGAGATCTAAGTGGATGGATGGAATAACCAAAACTCCATTGGAATCAATAACTATGTGTAAGGTTTAAACATAAACAAGATACCCTAATTTGATGCATAAATGAAGAAAGAATATAAGTTTGAAACATGGATTAGTATGGAGCATATTAAATGATGAAGAGAATCTAAAAAGATATGATTAAAACCTTTGGTACATATGGCTTGAGAAATAAAAGAAATAAATTTAGTCGATATCTAAAAGATTGACAATCAACCTAGCATGGAAACCCTAAATATGAAGAGTTTGGTTATATGAATAAAATATGTATAAAGAAATGCCGAACAAAGAAAAAATAAGGGGTATGGGTTGTATAATTAAATGAGGAATGCTAATCCGATTTTGAACTAAGGAAATTCAAGAATAAAGGAGTTACGTAATATTAAAATATACATTAAGAAAAGTTATCTAGAAGGACTGAAGTAAAGAGTATTAATTGAACATATAAAAGATGAGATCAAATAAGAAATCAAGATGAAATAAAGATGGACAATGGAATAAGGAACATAGTTTAAGAGAGATGTGATAAGAGAGGAATATTATGACATATACTAAGAATAATTGTCTTTGCTCTTATCTAAAATTTATGCCATTGTAGATTAATTAGTGTATTCCACTTTTATGCATTTCAATAGGTTCCTTGTGATTGTGCGTGATTAGGAAAGATAAAGATAGTGCTAAACAAAAGAGTAAGTTACAAGAATATGAACATTTTAGAAACACAAGAGTTTAGCATGGAAAAGAAAAGTGTGACCCTAATATAAGTTATATGAATTAGATAAAAGATATGTTATGCACAAATCCTAAAGAGGAATCCTCGACAATTTTGATTTAGAAATCAAAGTATGAAATAGTTAAGAGATACTAAGAAACATAATTATATAATTAAATAATTATACTAATAAATGTGAATTAAAGTATAAAGCTAGCAATGCTAGATGGAAGGTTTAGACTATGACATGAAGATAATAAGTAAAGGAAAGATGATATATGGAAAGTGATATATGGATGTTAAGCTCAGAATAACTTTGGTTGTAGAAGAAAATGTTAAGAGCTAGAAAATAGTAAATAATTAAATGTTTGTGATAAAGATAAACTATACTTGGATAAGAAAAAAGTAAATGGAATGTTAAAAGCAACACACTCTTAGTTTTATGTGTATTCTTATTTTTTGTGTATTACTTGCTTGAGAAAAGAGAAAAATAAATATACCATGAAAATGAACCAATGAAATAATGAGACAAGCATAGAAGGGTATTAATTGAATACAAAGGTAAAAGTAGAGAATATCAGTATATGAGATAAGGATAGGTAACTTGCATGCATTCCTAATTTGGGAAAGGTTATGAGGAAGGGTCAAGTGACAAGTTAAGATAAAAGGAGTTAAATTCATAACATCACTAATGATTAATGAAAGCTCATATATCTAGATAATAACAAGATATATTCCTTACTATCTCATGATTGTTGGAATTCTTTTATTATTAAAAGTCTAAATCTTTGGATAATCTTGGAAATCTTCTACCTACTTGGAGATAAGTTTTTTACCCATTCTTGTCCAATATTACACAATATATAAAAATGATTTCTATATAAGATAGGTTGGTAGTTTTCGTACATTCGATATATCCTTCATCTCTATCATTCTTAGTTATTATTCTATCACTTCTATACCCATGGTTAGGGTCTAATAGTGATACCTAAATGTTTACCTATCAATACCATAGTAAGAGAAAAAAAATTGTTAAACATCAAATCTTCCCAGCCAATTGGCATATTAGAGTCCCACATCAAAGCACAAGTTAGATCAAGCTTGATAGTGTTCTATAGAAGTACAAGTTTATCTTCTAATGGTTTCTTTGATCAAGTATCCAGATGGAGATAGTTTGGGAGTAAAATGAAATGTAAGATGGATATAAAAGATTGGAATAGAGAGAAAATGTTCATCATTAAGAACTCAAGATAGAATTAGAAAATCATACCTAAATTCGATGGAATAAGATACAAAGATATGAACTAAATTCAAGATAGAATTAGAAAATCATACCTAAATTTGATGGAATAAGATACAAAGATATGAACCAATACTAATCGATAGGTGCTTAAAAAAAGAATAGGATTATCTAATAAATTTAATAATTCAGAAGAGACAACCAACCAAAGTGATGATTATCATGAAAATTAAGTTAAGTGTAAATATTGATGAAAATTGTTGTATTGCCCCTATATGTAGAAAATTATAGTTGATAAATGTGACAAAGTTACATAAAAAATATTATTAAAAATAATACACTTAATAGAAAATGAATGCAATATTGATGATAATTTTGAAGTCCTTCTTATGGTGATAAATTAAGTACCATACTCATGAAATACCAAAAAATCAATAAATGAGATGAGGTGATAAATAAGGATAACTTAGAGATTAAAAATGGCATGGAGAGTCATGTGAATAAATTTGATGTTGTCTTTCATCCTTCTCTTGGATTTTCAGGGTAAAAACCTTACTAGAGGGTAATTTACAAACCCTAAATCCTTATTAACCTTAAAACCTTTGATCTCTATTGCTTCTACTGCATAGTGTGCTTTTTCCAAATAAGTGTAAAATCACGTTTATTTTGTCTATTAAACTATCAACATGTCGTATGCACATTATGGTTGACTAGACAGGATATGGTAGACAAAACCTTAGAGCGGCGGAAATTAGTGTTTTTGACTTGAATTTTCTCTAAATTAAGGATAAAATGATGGATTTATGGTCAATAAGATTCATAAAATAAATTTTACTTATTATAAGTTAACTTGGGTTACTAATGGACTCATGAAATTGGAATCTATAGAGTTTTATAGATATTGATTCGGAGGTCAAATGCTCAATATATGACAAATTATTATTCTGAAATAACAAAACTTAAAGGAAGACTTCATCTATGAACCTTTTTGAAAAACTTCCCAAGCACCTCAAAACACACTGTTCATATCTAAGATTTTGTGGTTGAAGGTAGAGAGGTGATTTTGAGTGGATTTTGGGTGGACATAGACTTAGAGTTGATCTATCTCAAGTTCTTCACAAAGTCAGGTTGAATCTAGTAAGTTCTTTGCTTCTCTTCTTATTTATTCAGATTTTAATTAGATCTATTGTTGTGTTTGAAATATTTCTAAAAATTTAGTAAGAATCTTAATCTATCCATTATTTATCATTCGTCCATCTTGGAAGGATCACGGTCTAGGGATTTTGTGGTGATTTTCAACTTTAGAGAAGTTTGAGGGAACTTTTTTAAAATTCTAATATTCAGTTGTTGGGCATGGTGTAGGAGGTATTTCACCTACATATTACAATTAGGTTGATTGGATTAACACCCATTTAGATATTTTAGTATGAAATAAACTCAATTTGAATTATTTGATGCTAGTTCAGTATCATTTTAGAGAATTTGATTGATTTTATGGTAAATGGAAAATTTATTATGAAATTTTTGATTTCATGCTTATTTTTAAAAAAGAATCTACTGATATCAAACCTCTTTGTACATAAGTTTTGTGTTTTGGGATCATTTTTATGAAATCCCATGTGCTCTGTCTGTTTTTGCTTTAATTTGGAGGGTTGGCTATTTGGGTGAAAATTGCTCAAAACCTTAGTTTATGGTATGAAATTTGTTAAAATAGTCTAAAATGACTTATATGATAAGAAATGGTTGTTGGTTACTGATTTCAAACTATAATCTCAAATCACCAACTTTGTTTAAAAATTAATTATTTTAGGTTGCTTTTGCAAAGTTTTTGGTGGAATGAACTCAAAGTGAGTGGAAACTTATATTTTAGCCATTATTTT
The DNA here is from genome assembly GCA_963693085.1 of Alisma plantago-aquatica. Taxonomy (NCBI): domain Eukaryota; kingdom Viridiplantae; phylum Streptophyta; class Magnoliopsida; order Alismatales; family Alismataceae; genus Alisma; species Alisma plantago-aquatica. The sequence goes on from OY856409.1 coordinate 1,044,814,405, forward strand.
TGCATATATAAATCATAAACATGAAGAACATAATTGTCTATTTTTTCTTAGTTTATCTTTTTTGGCTCAGTGAGCCCCAATTTGGATTTTTAAGATATAAAAGACCTAAATAGATATAAATATTGACTAAAGGCAAATGATTTCAATTCTGGAATGCATGTACATGATTTGTATGAGATTCAAACACAATATCTTCTAAGGGTGTCGGCATATGTGAGTTTTCCCTAAATCTTTAGTATTGAAACACATGCTAGTGTGTGCTATTAGATAGCTTGGTTCCTTTCCTTTTGATTCTATGATGATAAAATGCATAGTCCCTTCCAGTGTAATTTATTTGATGATCAACTCATCTAGTTCAAGCTATTCACAACTTCAAATACCAGTACAATTTAGTTAGATCAGATCAGCTACATTTAATATGAAATCTAAGTAGTATCTCTATTGCATTGATCTTTTCACTACATTCATATATGTTTAGATTAATAAGTTCAAGTGAGATACAATGTTGAAAATATCCAGTTTATTTGTCTTCTTTAGAGTATCAAAAATATGTATGACATTGTTCAATATTGTTTCAGTAGTTAAATATAGTGCAAAATATGGAAGAAAAAAAAGAAATGATTTAATTTGTAAGATAAAGCTAAGAAAAGCTTAGTATATAATTGTATATTTAAAGTAAAGAATCAAATAGAATTTTAGATGCCCTAAACACCAAAGATTTCATGATGAGGTCTATGTCACGATGGAGGAAACGACTTACCCACTAACAACATCCAAAAGAGGAAGTCAGAGTGTGTTGATGAGGCATGAGGGATTAAGCCCAGTGTGAACAACCTCTTGATTTATAGTAGGGGTATTCAATACTAACCAGATTTCTAGTGGTACCCAGTTCAATTACTACTCAATTAGTTAGCCCTTGAGGCACCACTGATGTAGGTAGTTTAAGCTAGAGTGTTGTGACTCTCCACCTAAGTACCCATGTTCAATGGAGGAGTCTAGTTTATCGGGCCATCATATGTAGCCTTTGAGGACAAATGTGGTGAGGCTCATTGTAGACTGGGAAGCTAATTAGCAGACTTGGAACCATGTATCAAATTTAAGTATTGTATAGTGAGATTTTAACTTGTTGTGATTATTTCATATGTGGTACAATTCATGTGGGTATGGGGCATTAACGAGACAACTAAGAGACTAAGAGTTCACACTCAAGAATTTATTGTTTGTGTATTCAGGTTAAGTAATCAAATTCAAAAATGTATTGTTTAATTATTATTAGTGTTTTAGTATGATGATGATTTTATGATATTGCTCATATAACTTCATATTTAATAACTTATTTATCTCTATTAACTTGACATACACTTAACAAAGAATATATGTATTATATTTTCTAATTGGGTTAATTTCCAATTATTGAGCCAGTAGCTCACACATTCTAATGAAAAAAATATGTAACATTGTTGATATAGAGATAGCAAATGATTTAGAAGATTTTTGTCATAGAAGGATGTTACTATCATTTTAAGATAGAATTAGATAGTCTCAATTCCTATCTATCATGGATCCTTCAGTGTGGAAAGAAAGAGTTGTACTAGTAAAGTGAATGACAATGTAATATCTTTTCTTGTAACACATTTGTAAATATATGCTTCGTGTATTGAACATGTAGAACTAAAATGTGACTAATAAGCATAGTTCTATGTGTAAAGAGATTCATCTACGTGTCTCGCCTTATAAAGAAAAAGAATTAAACAAAGGTTTGAGTGAGTTTTGTATTAGACAACTTGATCACCTCATACCCAAATTCCATAGTCTAAGAGATATTGTGGGATTTGGGGGCTAAAAATATCATCCACCACCATCCCACTCCCACCTTCACACTACTTTCTCTCACCACTAACCCACATTATAGTCCATCACCCTCTCACAGTAATAGTCCACCACCAAAACACTCGATACCCTCCCTAAAAAGGCAATAGTGGGCTTCTTGTGACATTGACACTTACGTTGATAATGTACTAGTGAATCTATGCTTGGAGAACAATAACGTAATTCTCTTATTGAGCAATTCCTTACTTAACGAATGATGAACATGTTGGTATTTCTCTACTTAGAGAGCAATGAACAACTATTTGCTTGAACAATTTCCAACTTAGACAGTTATGGACAGTCAATATCAAACTTCAAGATTAAAGCTAAACTCGATACTGGCCAAAGGAGATAAAATTTCAACTAATATCTCAATCATTGTAAGATTTTTCCTTTGGCTATAATACTATTTTCCAAACATTTTTAATTCTAGTGTGTTCGTAACAAGTCTTTATGATTGTGAAAATTTCAACTCTACCATATTATTGTGTATGTACCATTTCATGTGAGGTTTTCCATTTTCAGTATGCATACTTATTGGAATAGTTATATATATATATATATATATATATATATATATATATATATTGTAAAATGTGGAATTTTATGGATAATGTTGTACATAATAAACTCTTACTTCTAACTCGTAGCATTTTTTATGAGAATTTCTCTATGCAACTCACCACGTCAAGTATGAGATATACAAGTCATGTTTTAGAACCCACAATGGGTGGTCCACCTCCTCAACAATCCACATCTTCCTCTCACAAGACCATTCCACAATCATCCCATCCATAACCTCTGCATACCCTTGACACTCTGGGTCAAGCGGTAGACACCATAATGGCTGAATTACATAACATTTGTCTGGAAAATATGCTTAGTGCTAGCTAATTTTCAGCTCCCTACTTAGTATATGGCATTCCCCCAGCATCAAGTACTACTCCTATTCCCTTACGAATTCAAGCTTTAACTTCCGATATCCTTGACCAATACCCCAACCAAGACCCCTATTACCCTCATGCCTACTACAATGAATCCCCCCTTTTCAAGTATCCTCATCCACTCCCACCTAGTCGAACCACTATGCTCCACCATACCGTACGCTCAATAAGGTCCTTCTCTCCAAATGTAAACCTCCCACGGATAACATGCTCATGTTACCCCTTATGCACCTCAATACCATTCGGCCAAACACTTCCATCATAGACGGTCTCCCTCAGGTACCTTGACCTCTGTTTTTCCATCCACATCGTGAAGATCATTGAACCAAACCTTATCAATCTACCTTTCTAGGACTGGATGAACCTTCACCAAGGATCCATGTCACCCTAATATTACATTAAGAAATTTGAAGAGACAAAGAATCAATTTACTGTCAACAACTAAGACTTGCAACTAGATGTTTTCTTTGTGAATTGTTTGCAACTCGATATTCAAAGTGAGCTTGAATTACATAGCACAATTCCTTAGACAATGCTTTTCATTGTGCCCGAAAGATTAGGATATATCCTCCACACCTTATGACTCATACTTCTCTCATTTTAGGAAACACAATCATTCCACTAAAAATTCTTCCCTAGCCCACCCTACCTACACTATACCACAACCTCCTTTGGCTTATCAACCATATACTATCTCTTCTTGTAATGAAAAGGAGGTATTGAGCATTTCTCCCTGTCCCTGCTCATGGTCATGAATGCTTTCACTGCCAAAACATGTCTCATCTAGCTGCACAGTGGTGGTGTCGTGCTCTCCTTGTGTCATTATATTCTCCTGACCCCACTCTAGATGATGACACATAGCACAAGGGTGTTTTATCTATCTCAGACCCCTCAAATGATGAACTTGATTATGATATCCAAAACTCTTACTTACAGGTTTTGCATGTGCTTTCTACTGGTTATGATGGCAATGAATGGAAGTGAACCGCCCCATTTTAGATTGTCTTCAAACATGCTGACAACAATTATAAACTTTTAATTGGTAATGGAAGCTCAGAAAACTTCATTTCTCCCTACGAAATCTAATGTCTAAATCTTAATCCAGGTCCCCATCCTCAACCTCACTAAGTTCACTGGGTTAATCGTATGAGTCTACCTATCACCCAACACTTCTTGTTGCCTCATACTTTAGGTTCCTACTCTAATCATATTTGGTGTGATGTTATACCCATGGATGTTCGACACATAATTTTTTAGAAACACTTGGTTTTTTGAAATGGATGCTTGCAATGAGGGTCTCTCCAACATGTTCATCTTACGACATAAGGATAAAAGCATCCTACTTTCACCTACGTATTTCATCTCATGCTGCACCACCTTCTCTAGCACCACCCGATTCTCCAAGTATGGTCGTTAATAGAGAAGTGGAGAAATCCACCATGAGTCTAGAAGCATGTATTTTTGTATATGTTAAAGAGGTTGTCACTTGTCCTAACATTCTACTCCCATAGGATCTTGTCGACTATTGTATGAATTAGAGATAGGACTCTTAGGAACTTCCTATCACCATTACATGACATTCAACATAAAAGTGACATGATTCCTGGTTCTACTCTCCCCAATCACCCACATTACCAAATGAAGCCAACCGAACACGCTAAATTGAAACACCAAGTTGATTCCCTCTTCTCAAAGGGTTTGTTTGTGAGAGAAAAAGCCCTTGTGTAGTTTTGGCTCTCCTTGCTCCCGGAAAGGATGAGGTTGGAGAACATGTTTGGATTGTCATCCTATCAACAACATTATTATATGTATCACTTTCACATTCTTGGACATGATGACATGTTGGATTTGTTGATGAGATCACAATGGTTCTCCAAGATTGACTTACATAGAAGTTACCACTAAATCCATATAAAAGAGATGCATGAAAGGAAGAAAACTTTAAAGGTTCCTAATGAATTAAATGAATGGTTGGTCATGCCCTTCCATCTCTGTAATGCATTGAATATTTTCATGAGGGACATGAACCATATCTTGTGACCATTCATTGGAATTTATATGGTGGTTTACTTCAATGACATCTTGTTCTTTAGCAAGACCTAGGAAGAACATCTAGCACACATTCACCTTGTCTTTGTTAGATCATTGATCTTTGTGCTTCTTGAACTCCTAAAAGATCTTGAATATCTAGCATGCCACATGGTGTAAGTTATTTTTGGGATACACCTTAATTCTAAAACATCATTTGGGTGCTAAGATCAAAGCGTCGAATGCTTTGATCATCATATGAACACGCTTCATTCAATGGGTGTTGCAGTACTAAGATTGGACTGCCTGCAGACCAATATTTGTTGAGTTATTACTTTGTCATAATCTATTTGGAGCTTCTTGAGAGCATGTCCTCTCCCTCTTCTAAATTTTTTCTCTAAGATGGGTTTCTTTTTTGTGCTAGCCAGCTTTGTATTCCTAACACATGTCTTTGTGATTTACCATGTTTGGGAAATACATGTTGTCAGTATTGCCGATCATTTTGGTAGGGATAAGACATTTCTCTAGTCTCATACATATTTTATAGGCCTTCTCTATGTTGAGACATGGTAAACATTATATCTTAGTGATGTACTTGTCAATTAGATAAATCCAAGTAACAAATACATGTCTTTAAACTCCCCTCCCAATTCCCCATGAACCTTGGAATGATCCAAGCATGAATTTTATTCTTAGACTCCCTCGTACATCTTGTGACCATGATTTGGTATTTGTTGTGGTTGATCAATTTTCAAATGTTATATGGCTCTCCAATTTCTCATCTTTTCTTTAGCGTGGTCATAAATTACACCCACATGTCATAATAAATGCTAGTCATGAGATTAAGGCTTAGATTGAGGACTCAAAATCATACAAATATCACCCTTTATCTTTTTGTGATTTAAAATTCTCATTTTTTATATATTCAATCACATGAGCTGACTTTGCATAGATATTTTAAGGCTAGACTCTTTTGATCTAGTTCAATCATAAGGTACATATAAAAATATTCATAAAAAAATCTCTAACTACCATGTACACAAGTCTAGATAATTAGATACCTACTTCATAAGCAAAGAAACGATGATACACATAATCATTTACAACTCTCTTATTTCCTTAGAAGGACCTAGAGTGATATAGATCGACAAAACTTCACTAATTTGATACTTAACTTTAGTCACAGATCTACTCTGATGCATCTACATCTTCAGTTGACATGGTTTCCCTAAAATCTGTGAGTAGATGGGTGAGCTAATCACTTAGTGAATGATAAAAATAATAAATAGTCTAAATCACTACATTAACATTAAGCTTTGGTTGATTGAAATGAATGGCAAGGTTGTAATGCAAACTAAAAGACTCTCTATACAGAAACTTGAAAATAGCATTGTGGCTTGCACTAACAGAAATATACAAATATCAAAACATTTTCCTCATTATTCTCTTTTGGATCTTTCAATAATTTTGACTTGACTTGACTACTAAACTAATTACTAATATGTTGCCCAACCAAACATAATCGACTAATCTGACTAATTGAACTAATTATTTGGACTTGGTTGAACACAATTATCTTTCTCTTTTACTTTGACCCTAAATGCACTTGATCATACCATCCAAGTGAAATCCACTAATTTGTGACTTACCGTACAAGTCTAAGGTAAACCTAGATACCTTAAAGACTACTACTACTAACACCACATTATGCATCAAAGTTGCCTCATAATGACTAATGATGGCTAAACAATTGGATGAAAAACTATGGCTTCTTGTCCTAGGTACTCAAGAGGGGCGCCTCTAGGATATAAGGCCTCTGACTCCAAGTAATGTGGTTCTACAAGGGATGGCACACAATACATAGTAAGTGTTAGAAGTTGTAGGTCCACAAGGGATATATACTCCAACAGTCATGGGTACTACCAAAATCTCCGATTATTGTTGGATCTTCTACTAAACTAGTACCACTGGGACATTTAGTTATTCTTGGTACTCCACTACACTGAAGGACCACTGATACCTAGTCAGTTGGTGTTGGGTACTCAGTAACTGTGCTACTGCATCCTATATTCGATTGTCCATAGTGTGTTTCACCTTTCTCGCTAAATACCTATAGGGATGGGTTCTATGATGTTTAGGGGATCTACTACTATTGTATATTCTAATTACATCTTTCTCTTGGACTATTTTTTTTATTTCTATATTACTGACTACTTGGACTACTGAATTTAACTTACTAATGATACTAATCTGCATTCTAAACTTGTTGATTACTTGTCTCTCAGGACTTATCATATCTCACACACATATAACATTTCTCGCATATTCAAATAGAAATCATAGCCACGGAAAAGATCATTCTCATTCAACATTTCTCACATTTCTTTATAACATCAATAAAATCATTGACTGAGGACATTCATTTATGTTTACTTACTATAGCATAACCACTTACACACTTCATGACAAGGATCTATGCTAGAGTTACCACATTACACAATCAAAATGTGTATGCATATAAAATAATATTAGGCTTAAAACCCAAGTTATCATATAAATCACTTCAATCAACCATTAAGTGTTGAATAAGACATTTATGCTTCTAGAAGCATACAAAATTGGGTTTCCATCCTTGATTACTTGCTTTTTACAATACAAGAGTGGGATTTTATATGATTAGGTAGTGAATCACGCTGTAAGAGCAGGTGATTCTTGCTACATGCCCCTTGGTGGTCAAAATTATGTTCTTTCTCTAGTTTGAATTAATTGAATATCAAATCACCTTCTTTTGTTTTTCTTTCTCTTCAAGCTCCATTTCTAGGGTTCTCAAGTTGAAAGAAAGGAGAAAAGGATTGAATTCTCAAAGTTTGATTTGGATTCAAGGAGATTAGTTCATGGACCACGTTTTTTAGGTTTCTAACACATAATATGAGTAAGTAAAAGATTATTTTAGTGAATCACACTTAATCGTATGAATCTCCCTTGAAATTATAAATTTCTCTATAAGTGATAGTGCATAGAATATTACTATTCTTAAATTTTATGTACAACACAATTCATTCAATGCTCAAAGCATGGTAGAACAATGATTACATGATTAAATATCTATGTACTTATATATATCTTGAATATTATAGAATATACACATTTATTTGAGAATTTTCTAAGTCTGAGCTTTGAAATTGTTTGGGTGTTTGAACAACAACTAAAATCCAGATAAATGCTTATACGGTCATGCTCACATGATTAATGTATTTAATTGGACATGTTTGATAAATTTAATTCAAAATATTGACAAGTAGAGGTTTTGATTTATATAGCCTGCAACCTGCGGTCGGCCATGCAGCCATGCTGCTACTGCTGTGCAAGGATTAGGATGAAGGGATGGCCACCGAGCATCCCCTTGGTTTCGTGGGAGTAGCACGCCTCCATCACACCTCCTCCACGGCCCCTCATTGCTCCAGGGTTTGGACTATCCTCTTTGCTAGGGTTTGCATGCAAAGAAGAAGGAGAAGAGAGAGGGGATACATGGAACTCTCTTGAACTCAAACCAAAGGTTCTACCCCTTATATAGGGGAGGGTATCAGCGCCCTAAGATATTCATCCATGAGGGAACAAGTCCATCTCCCAAAAGGAAGCCTATTCCTTCATTGAGAAGCAATCTTCTCTCTCTTAATTATCTTCTTAATGAACCATATTCATTGGATATTTAGGAATTTGAAAATCTTCTCTCTTATTCTCTTTATGCTTGACTTTTAATCCATTGGCACGAAATTCTACTTTCTTAAAGCAAATAATATCTCTTTTTTGATAATATCAAAAGTCATTAATTATGTAGCACATTATTCTCATATTTTGTATTATTTGAATTTTTTCTTTCTTCTTCTTTATTAGGACTCCTTGAACCCCAAGAAATACTAATATTTCGAAATTCTTTTTTAAGGATACTTATTATCCTCCTAGATGCATCTACATCCATTATTTCTCATTATCTTACTTATTTCTTTAATAAAAGATCTCTTTTTGAGGATTTCTCTTTATATTTCATTCCTTTTTTCCTTTTTTCATATTTATTTTATTAGAAATCACATAGAAACGAAATTTATTTAATTGTGGCCATTAATTCCACTTTCTAGATATTTCTATGTATTTCTCATAATTACTTTGCTTAATATCCATTATCTTGTATCTTTTCCTTTTATTTGGACTTTTCTTCTTTTCTCCTCTTTTATATCCATTATTGGATTAACAAAATAGTAGGAATCACAAAATTCCTATCAAAAGGGAGATTTGCAAAGAAATCCATCCCTTTGAAGCAAAGCATACAACCTTCTCAATTCAAGTCAATATTTATAAAGTTATTACATTTCAATTATGAAAACATATGTAAAATTGGGGTTCTAACAGAAGATCTTTCATTGGTTTCTAAGTGTCCAACTGGCGACAAAGTATAACCTCTATCATCGGTATTTGTCAATGAATCAATGACTATGGTTTTAGTGAGATTGGCATTTTTTATTATGAATAATAAAATTTGTTGTCATTTTCTAAGTGTCCAACCGCTGATAGAGTGTAACCTCTGTTGTCAGTTTTTGTGAATGAAATGACGACTTTGGCTTTAGTTGTCGATTTTTTGGAACAAGCGATGTTACACCCGCATCCCATAATTACCACTAATCATGAGATTAGGGCATAAGTTTGAGGATTATACTTAATACAAATTTCACTCCCAACATTTTTTATTTTATTTTATTTCAAACTCTTTGTTTTCTCGCATCCAATCACATAAACAAACTTTACAAGAGAATTAAACTTTGATTTCTCTAATATGATCTCAACATTGATGATACACATCCATACATTCATTTTGTTTCTCACACTTCCATGTACATATAATATGATAATAAGATACATTCTCTCTTATTAAGGAAACAAAGATACAAAACATCATTTACAACTCTCTCACATCTATACAAGGACCTAGACTGACAGGGACCGATTGAACTAAACTAATCTCATACTTAACTACTGTGGAAGATCTACGCTGATGCAATGACATCTTCAGTCCATGTAATTTCCCTAAAAAATTTCAGTAGAGGGGTGAGCCTACTCGCTTAGTGAATGAGTACTTCAAAGAAACAGTTTAAAGAACTTAAATAATTACAAATATACTATATAGCAACTGATATCAATTATAACAGCAGTAAGCTTTAAAGAGGTTAATCATTCACAAACATAAATATGGCACAATACTCTAGACATCTACAAGAGTGAATTAATATATGAACATGCTTGATTGATCACTAAGAAAACTAATAATTCAGAAACATACAAAGAATAATTGAATAACTGCACACACTTGTTTAACCTCTCACTCATCTTATTATGCCCTGAACCCACATGAGGTGTACCACGACATGTGAAATAATTGCAGCAAGCTATGATCTCACTGTACAAGGCTTAGAAGCATGCCTGGGTGTCTCTCGAGTAAGACCCCATCTGTAGTGGGCCTCAACACGTCTGCCTCTCGACAACTAATGGGAGCGTCCGGATATCTCAGACTCCACCTCTCAACATGGGTACTCAGGCGATGGGTCAAATCCCTCAGGCTTATTGTGCATCAGTGGACCTACTGACCACTGATCACTACAACATGTAACATAGGTACCACCGACATCCTCGGTTGGTGTTGGGTACCACATAACTGTATGGAGTCTGCCCTACTAGTCAAGACCCCCACACCCTACTAGTGTGCTCTGGCTTACCTTGATCTGGACTACCTCCAGTCAGGAAATTGTTTCCTCCCCACAGCGCAGGCCTCATCCTATGAGGATTCTACAGTGTTCAGGGCGTCTAAATGTCTAATTCACTCTTTAAGTTCACAATTCAATCATCACATCATCATATCTTAGTTCAACTTTGTAAACTGTTCATTTTATAAACCATCTGATAATATTTACCACAACTGAACTGTTAAGCATAACCACATCTTATACTGAGAAACATTAACATCACAATACTTGCTGACTGAACACCCGTTTCATTTACCTCATTCACTTATCACACGACTCACATAAGGATTTAGTACATCATAACATCATTCAATAAAGATTGCTCTCAACAGTTCACATATAATCGAATACACACACACACACATACATACACACACACACACACACACACACACACAGATATATATATATATATATATATATATATATATGAAACCATGTAATGATATGAACTAGGGTTTCCACACCATTTACTAAAACATCATATATCAAGAATAACATTGAATCAAGGTGTCTATTTCAAACCTCCAACTTTCCATTCATTTAGGATTTCACCCTCCTTACTGATATATCAAGCAAACATTGATATCATCAAATGAAATCCAAGATCTTATTTGACATATATGTAATACGCATACAAATAAAACAATCATTTCGTAACTAAGGAGATTCAACTAGGCAAACTTTTTTATTCAATTATACAACAATTTCAGTCATAGCCAAAAACCCTAGATTTTAGTTTACTCTTACAACCTTTGCAAATACTTTAAGAATTATCATTTAGATGGATTGTACCCATTTCTAATATGATTTCATCATCTAAAATTCATCACAACAGATAAATAATCCATTTCATATCAACTTGCAAAAGTTAGATCAAAAAGACCATTTAGGGTTTGTACTCGCTTACTAAGCAATTGAAAATTATTGACGAATTAACTCACTTTCATGCAATCTACTATTTAAAGGAGTACCCACTCACCCTAAGGTGTAAAAACACCTTAAAAACACAGCCCATCTCTGAAAATCTTGAATCCATATCAAAACCCTAACAAGTCAGCAGTTCCTTCTTCCTTTCAACCCTAAAGAAGGTCTGTTGTAGGTAGAAGATGAAAATAAAAGGTTAAGCCAAACCTCAGATTCATTGGATTAGGGATTCTGAGCAAGGGAAAATGAGGAGAAGGAAGAATCAATAGTAAAAACTACTTACTAAGTCGAATCTATGGCAACCCTTTTTGGATTTCTACTGTTCTTCACGTTCTTCCCAAAAATCTCTTCAGAAATTACCTTCTAGGTCACCCTTTCATTAAGCAAGGAGTTTGAGATGATAGAGGATCCAATTGCAGTTCTAACACACTTTGTTTCGTTGAAAATAGATAAGTATAGAATGAGATATGATCGTTTTACGATTGGTTGTCTTGGGCGGCATTCGTCGCGGTCGCGGCACTAGCGCCGCGGTTGCGGCACATGACGCAGTGTCACAGTCGCGGCACAACGCATAGTGTCACTGTCACGACACTTTGTACATGTTTACTAAAAAAGATATAACTCTCTCATTTTAAATCTGATTTAGTTCATTTTTTTATTGGATTCATAATTGAATTCTCTACATTATTAAAATATTATTTTGATAATATTTTAAAATGAAAATTATTTATTAATTATTTCCTCAAATATCATTAACTCTCTTCTTGCATACATGTATGGGTTAATGTTATATTACTCCAACTCAGATCTTTATAGTATGCTTAAGTCATGATTATGAGTTGCCAAAATAAGTATTTAAGGTTACTAAAGTTAAGATAAAGCACAACATAGAATATTACTAATAAAAGCATGACAAGTATAAAGATTATCTTAAATCTCTAGGATTACCATCAAAGCTAGGAACATGTTGTAACAAGCGACGACTAAGTTTTACTAAACAACACATGAAAAACTTTCTTTTATTCTTTTTTCTCTGACAAATGGTCAAAACTTCACCTAGGTTTGAATCCTACTTAGAGGTCTACTAGAGATCAAATTGTTTTAAGAAAAAAATATATATTTCTTTTGTTCCTTTCAGACAATCAAAAATCAAGAAATGGTTGATATATTCAAGATAATTATGTAATTACAAAATACCATCTCAATTCATCCTATTTCATCAGATCTAAGATGTTATATGGTACTGAAGGATGAATCAAACATAGATAGTTCCAATAAGATTTTATTCTTCCCCCATTCTTTATTTCATCGCACAATCAGGTCTTCCCCTAGCGATTGTGTGCACCCTCTCTAGCTATTGTTGCCGCTACTACCACCTCATTGTCATTATTGGTGTTGTCATTGCCATCGACAATGCTCGTCTAATCACCACCAATGTTGATATTGCTTGAGCTATCATTGTTGTTGCTTCTTGAGTCACTGCCACTGTCGTCATTACTACCACCACCACTGATGTTGCACTGCCACCGTTGATGTTGCTGCTAGTTAAGCTGCCCTCTCCTCTCTACTTCTTAAGTCATCCTCTCCTCTCTACTCTACACCTAAGGTGCATTGTTTTCTTTTTTTTATTTCTTTAGCTATAATTATTGTTTGTTTATTTGTTTGGTTTATTTAGCTATAATTTATAAATTGTATGTATAGTTGTTTGTTTAGTTTGTTTAAAATTCTTCAGATAAACTTTGAATATTATGTTTGGTATCATTATGCATATTTGGTATGAAAGTTATGTATAACATTTTTTATGAGACCAACCCCAACCTAATTAATGATTGTATACATTTTAATAAATGACCAATAAATGTGCGGCATAGAGACTGACCCTAATCCCTAAATTTTAATTTCTAAATCATGGTGTTGGCCTAGAAACTCGTCCAAGATTTACTCATTAGGAGTAAATTTTGGATGGTTTCTGGTTTGGTACTGTTCTTAAATACTTATTTTACTTAGGATGTAAGTGTATAATGTGTATTCGGTTTTCAAGGTATTTTGTAAGAACTTCTCCCTTTTGTTCTCAAAGTACATATATATGATGGGTATTTGCAAATCTACATTAGTGTGCTTGGAGAGACATGGGAAAATCTTGCCCTAATATTTTTGAAAATTGAATACACATTATAAACTTACTAGTGATATTGGGTGTTCAAGAATGGGATAAGTGGTACACATTCACTACTAACCCTAAACCCTAATATGTAAAATCTAAACCCAAAACCTTAATATGTAAATCCTAAACCCTAATCTCAAAAACTTGATTCAATACTCATCATTTTCTCCATGATCAAAGAATGAATTGATTGTGGATGTCCATTCTAAATCTATGCACCCCAAAGTTTATTATTGATCTTAATCAACTTATAATATTTGTAGAGGAACATAAGAAACAACACCTATAGATAGTGTCTATTATCCATGTAGGAATTGTAGTAACAACTTGAAAGTCGACATTATTGACAAAATAAAAGTCATGTCATTTGAAATGAGATTGTACAAGGATATACAAATGGTATTACCATGGAGAGATTCCTACTATGAGATCAATAGATGTCGATAGAAGTAAAATTGTTGAAGAAGAAATTGGTGAGATGTCGATGTGAATGAATCCATTAAAAAAACATTGATGCAATGCTCGATAGCTGTGGAGTAAATCTTACTAATTCACCTTCCTTATTTATAAACATTGTGTACGATACTAAGAGGCCTTTATACTTAGGTTTCAGTAAGTTTGGAAAGTTGAGTGCTATATTGAGATTGTATGCTCTAAAGGCTAACAATAGATGGAGTGATAAAAGCTTCATGTCTATGTTATCTTTGTTGAAAGAAATTCTCCTTGAAGCAACAAGCTTCCAGCCTCAACATATGAAAGAAATAAAATGTTATGCCCAATGGGATGAGGCTAATATGATAAATGCATGCATGAATGACCATTTTTCATTACAAAATGACTATATCAAATTGAAAGATTGTCCAAAATGTGGGGTGTCAAGGTACAAAATGACAACTTTGGGTAAGGTCTCTCCTTCTAAGGTGATGTGGCATCTACCTATAATACCAAAGTTTCAATGCTTGTTTGACAATGCCATGATATCTTGACATGTAAAAAAAAGGATGGGATCCTACACTATGCGTCTGAAACCCACAATAGAAGAAAAACCATTTATTATACCCTGCATTTAGTGAAGAAGTCAAGAATCAAAGTCTTGGGCTTTGTACCAATGGGATGAATCCATACGATACATTAAGAAGACAACATAGAACTTGGAATGTTAAGATTATGATATACAATCTTCCTCCCTAGTTGTGTATGAAAAATAAGTACTTAATGTTGTCCTTGTTGATATCAGGTCCCAAAGAACCAAGCAATAATATTGATGCTTTTTTTTTGAACCTCTGATTGATGACTTACAGAAACTCTGGGGTGAAGGTGTGATAACCTATGATACTTCACGTAGAGAGACACTTCATTTGCATTCTATGTTGTTTTGCACTATAAATGACTTGTCAGCATATGAGAATTTGTCTAGATATTATGTAAAAGGATTTAAAGCATGCCCTATATGTGAGGAGAATACTAATTAAATATGACTTAAACCTAGTTGCAAAATTGGATATTTTGGTCATTGAAGGTTTCTTCCAAAAGTGCATCCTTAAGAAAGGTTGCACAAAGTATTCAGTGCATCAACTGAGGAACAAAGTGCCCCTGAACCTAAATAAGGGGAGGATGTTTATGAAAGAGTAGACTTCATCAATGCATTTTGTAAGAGATCACAATGTACTATTCCCACATGAAGAGACAAATCGTTGTTCAAGAAGAGGTCAATATTCTGGGATATCCTCATTGGAGTTCTTTGGCGGTAAAGCATTATATTGATATCATACATGTTGAGAAAAATATTTGTGATAGTATCATTGGTACTCTGTTGAATATACCAGGTAAGACTAAAGATGGCATCAAATCCAAAACGGACCTACATGAAATGGATATTAGGAAAAACATTAACAACAAAAGTTAGCAGTGGCTGAAAACCATATTCACATCTGGCTTGTTATACATTGTCTAGATAGGAGAAAAGAACCTTCTGTGAGTGCTTAATTAATGTTAAGGTACAACATAGGTACTCTTTAAATATCCATAGATTAGTATCAATGGAGGACCTGAAGCTGATAGGTCTTAAATCTTGTGATTGTCACACTCTAGTGCAGCAAATATTGCTCGTGATTATTTGTTCTGTATTGTCAAAACATATAAGATTTGTAATCACATGCTTTGTTTCTTATTCAACACTCTATGCAACAAAGTTATAGATCTAGAGAATCTTGATAAGTTCTAAAGAGAAGTGGTCTTACCCCATGCCAGCTTGATATGTATGTCCCTCCTTCATTCTTTGATATCACACGGTACATCTTGTTGTCCATTTGACTAGGGAAGTGAAATTATTGGGTCTAGTTTATTGAATGTATCTTTATAATTGTACATGAGTATTTTTAAAGTTGATGTTTGAAACTGTTATCGGTCTGAATGGAGTATTATTAAGGGTTATGTGGCTAGATAATTTTTTACTTATGTAATGACTTTCTCAGTTGTAATGAAGCTCCTGTCACTGAAAAGAATATTGGTTCATCTTCCAACTAAGGGACTTTAGGAGCACGAGTGGAAGTAGTTAGTCGTAAGTTGTGGGAACAAACACACTTGTATTTTTTACACAACATTTACGAAGTGGGTATTTATATTACCGAACATACCAACTTCATCAAGACAGAATATCCTCGAGCCAGTTTAGTGTGGATTGCTAGAGAGCATAATTCGACATTTATTAGGTGTTTTGAAGATAAAGTTTTTAGTCACCTATCTCAAGCAACATATAATGTTACTGGAAATATCTGATGACTTGTTGTTAAACAAAAAATTAATGTTATATTTTACAAATAGTTTGACATAAATGGATTTTCATATTACACAAAACATCAAGATGATAAGAGTGTTGTCCAAAACAGTTGGGTTACCCTTCAAGCGTCTTCATTGTATTTTCTAATGTAAAGAATAAGAGTTCAAGTGCAGCTAAAATGTCTTATTATAGTGTCATTGAAGACATACGAGAGTTTGAAAGCACAAATTTTAGAGTTCCCCTCCTTAGGTGTAATTGGGTTGATAATAACAAAGGAGTTGTAGTGGATGAATTGGGTTTAACATTAATGAATTTTGAGAAGACATGTGAGAAGGGTGAACTATTCATAATGGTGTCACATGCAAAGCAAGTGTCCTATATCAATGATCCTACAAACGAAAAATGGTATGTTGTTATTCACAAAAAAAGGCAATTCATTGCAGATCCTATAGATGAAGAAGAGTACTAGGATAAGTATGATGACTCCAATCCATTCTCAGTTGGCTTGACAAGTGCAAATGTTGAAGCTAACACCGTCTTATATACATGTGGAGATCACAAAGAAAGAATATTATTTGATCAAGGATCCAAATAATACTAGAGGCATGCATTATATTTTTTTAATGTGCATTTTACATTCTTTATCACTTATATTTCATTCTTTCATTATTTTTAATATGACATTTTTAGATGATTTGTGACTCTGAGGATGAGCACCATGACAATGTGCACTACGAGGGTGAGTCCGATATAAGTTGTATTTTTTAATTATTTTTAATATGACATTTTTAGATGATTTGTGACTATGAGGATGAGCACCATGACAATGTGCACTATGAGGGTGAGTCCGATATAAGTTGTATTTTATAAATTAGATAGATGCACATTTTAAATTCTCTATCACAATTTATATAAGTTACATCTGTATCACTTATATGTGTTTCTTGAAAATTTTAGGATGAGCACCCTAAGAATCTGCACCCTAAGGATCTTGTTGGGTCTATTGAGGAGAAGCATGATCGTGCATGTAAAAGAGGCATCACTTTGATGAATAAGTTAGTAGCATAAATGGACAAAGGTCTGAAGCTGGCGATTGAGTTTGATGACTTAGGAAATCATGTTGGGAATAATCATAGTTCTTTCACTCAACAATTAAGGGTTATGACTTGTAGCAAAGTGGATATAACAATAGAATCTTAGCATAAAGTTGATCCTTCCATTAAAGACCTCATATGGATAAAGATAGTTGTGAGATATTTAATTTTTTTAAGATATTCATGATTCTATTTTTTAAAATATGCCATTAAATTTATGAACTTTTATAATGCATCTTTAACCTTGATAAAAAAATGTATCATAAAAAGGTGTTGCAATACTGTGGGAGGATGTTGAGGAATATTAAAAATATATGACAAGAAAATACATAATGAATGACAAGAAGAAGATGCACACCACACTGGAATGGGCCTATCTTGATCTGAATGTATGGGAAGAATTTGTTCGTTTAAGACAAATCGATTAATTCAAGTTATTCAGCCCATTTTAAGATACATTCTTATGACGATCAAATGAATTTATTGTATTATATAATTAGTGTACATTTTGGATTAACCAGGCTTTACACGATGCTAAAAAAGAAAGGCATGCAAAGAATGTGCACAAACACTAGTTGAGTCCAGGTGGTTGCACCCATCATCACCAATAAAGACTGCATCAAGCGTCTTCTACTGAGAAACCTACTCTTGGGTCTATTGAGTCTTCTACTACTCCTACACCTCTATCTCGCCAAAAGACATGGATGGATGTAATGGCAAGCCACTCTAGAGAAATATCCAATCCCAGAACCGTTGTGTAGGCTGCAAAAATGGGCAAATTCAACTCTTAGAGTGCATGTTTATTTTTGACCTTGATTGTTAAGTTTTACTGACCAACTATTGTTGATGATGATCACTGGGAGATCTACAAGCAAAGAAAAGAAGGTAAGTCAATCCTTGAGAGCCAAATGGATGAATTGATGGTTACTCTGGGTACTCCGGAGCATCTTGGCCATGTTATGACCACTGAGGCTGATGTAGGTATAAGATCTTTTATTGGCACATTAGAGAAAAAACACAGATCTACCAAAAAAGGCAAACTATCACAAGAGGAGGTAGAGGACATGATTGCAAAGAGAATAGAAGAAGTAATGAGATAGTTTTGGGCTTCTCAATCTCAACCTCCTCAAATAGTGCCTCATCCACACTACTCTTCTTCGAGGTAGACCCTCCTTACATATAGGTGGTTGGGAGTAACCCCATCAACCTACCATGCACGCTTGATGTAATTTTTTGTGATAAAATAATCTTTCAGGTGAATTCACAATATGTTGTGTTTGGATATATATAACATTACATACACAATTATAGGTTTTGAGACCGTGTCGCTTGCATTACTAGAGCCTAGACTCAACATCATTTCAAAGGGAAACACTTTCCCACCCCTTCTAGTTGACACGATTCATGATGCTTGAATGCCCGAAAATGCAGTTTGTGTGACTATTGGGCTTATCTACTTGCTTGGATACAAAACCCCTGCCATATGGTCACCCCGAGCACAAAATGATAGGAGATGTTGATGACGACGTGGTTGTGTGGCCCAAAATTGGATTTCTCTATGATAATGTATGATAAATTTACATTGCATTTGTATTTGTGATTCTTTTCAATTTGTGTATATATTTGGAAGCTGATATGAGAATACATACAAACCATAGTACCTAAGAAGTCTCCTACAGTTCCTCCTCTAGATCCTCCTAAATTACCTGCTTCAATTTCAAATGGCCTAATAGAATCTCTAGGCCCTAAGTGTAAGGGGTTGATACTATGGTTACACAATTAGAAGAAGGGTTGACTATGATGGTTCCTATCCAGGAGGACATTGCAGGTCTAGATTATGATACTGGTGTATTCCTGATAGATATTGTGGAGATGTTTACGTATGATTAGTTGAATACAATCATGATAGATCTTTGGATATGGCGAGATCTTCTAGCTAAATACCTTGTTCTATATATGTCAAAATATATGTTGATTTGTTTTCTTATGTATTAATTCATACATATATGTTTTGTAGCTACTTATATATAGTGTGTGGACAGTTCACATTAACTAATGTGACATTTGTAGTTCCATCATTGAATGGTCGTGTAGATAAAAACCCAACATCTGTTAGTCGTTATTTCTCTACCACATTTAAATATTTAGGTACTGTGGGAAAGAGTGTGATTGTAATGATCCCACTCCTCGGTAACCCCCAATCAAGGAAGACCAAGAAGATAGAGCTACTAATCCAAAAAAAGATCAATGGTTTTACAAATAATAAAAATAATTAATAAATTCTACCAAAGACTAAGCTTAAAGCAGGTTAAAAATTTACTTTTCACATACCTTTCAACAATATGAATTGGAACTTTACCCAATGTAGAGTTCTATCTAACTAAATCATCCTTTCTTGAATTAGCTTTATTCTTCAAATACCACTTTACTTTGTATTCACTTTTAGATATTCCTAAAATGTCAATAAATAAAATGTCGGTCGGTATAATGAATATACCGATATGTGGTGACAACCAATAACTTGCACATATTTCATAACAACCTAATTATATCAAATAGATGTTAACGATCCAATATTACATTCTCAATATAACTTCCCAACCACTTTTACTCATCTTATGGGATACCCTCTCTTAGGGTTTAGTCCTTGAAAGGGACTTTAGGTTACCTTCTCCATCCTGAGCTTGGTACCTTATGGGTCACCTCTCTGGGTGCCCTATGGTCTCCCTCTGGGGCTTTACCACCTTTGACCTTCCCTCCAGGGCTTGGTCCTCTTAGATCTTACATCTAGAGATGGTATGTAGGTTTGGGCAAGTCATATATATATTTACCTGATGATAATCATAGTCACTTTATAGATTGCAGAAAATAAAGTCATCCAAGCAATTATTTTCATGCAATCGATGAAACTTCAGAAATCACCATAAAACTAAAGCGAGTAATCATAAAATAACCGCATACCTAATTTGGAGATCTCAAAGAACAAGCAAAGTTCAATCCAATCATGTAATCCAATCAACCAACCAAGCTAATCACACAAGCACAACAGAATCCTGAAAAGCATGTATGACCTAATTACTACATATTCATCATAAACTCATTTTATTGACTTGAGAATGCTTTCTAGGGTTTCTAGGTTGAATTAAGGTTTCCTTAGGGTTTCTTATATCACCTTTTCAATATGTATCTTTTTAGGTCAACAAACCCTAAAATAGCTTTCTACATCATAAACCCTAATTACATCAATTATCCATATTGAGGATCTTTATTCTGAAATTAGCTCAGGATCATCATATATCTGTCTTATTCATGGGTTTTTGAAATAAAAGCCATTAAAACTCATATTTTTCAAAATTAGGGTTTCTAGGCCCATTAATGCATAATCATGTGTCTAAAACCCTAAAACAAGCATATTAATGCATAAAACTTATCTTTTCAGATACCAATCTTCTTTTTATTACCAATAGGTTATTAAATTCTCAAAATAACCCAAAAGATACATTAAATCCAAATTTCATCTCAACTTAGGGTTTTATCATGAATTAATACATTAGAAGTGACAACTTTATACACTTTTTGAATAGCAAGCATATCTAGGCTTTAGTTATATTTTTATTGCAATCTATGTATTTTCCTGATCAAGTTTCTTATATGATTTGTCCTTATACGATATTCCCATAATTACTTATGATTTTTAGCAATAAAACCTTTCTTGGCCTATCAGTGATTGACACACGTATTATTTGACTTGTTCGAGTCGCGCCAATGGGGCCAGGCGTGAGCCAATCGGCTCACGCCACGTCGGCGCCTAAGCCAGCGAGGCATTCACCTGTGCGCAACAATTGAACACACAAAAAGACTCAAAAGACCTTACCTGATACACACGCTCTCGAGGGCAATCCTGTCCTTTGATAGGTCATCGTCTTCCTCGCGTCTCTTCCTCCCCGCTGGTCAACTTGCATGTTAACCT
Source organism: Alisma plantago-aquatica (assembly GCA_963693085.1). Taxonomy (NCBI): domain Eukaryota; kingdom Viridiplantae; phylum Streptophyta; class Magnoliopsida; order Alismatales; family Alismataceae; genus Alisma; species Alisma plantago-aquatica. The sequence continues at coordinate 1,044,835,972 of OY856409.1, forward strand.
CATGATTGGTTGCACCTGGGTGCAAAGCAAGATTGTCTTCACCTTTGCCTCACTTCCCCGGACTCGAAGCACGTCTCAATTGCTTCAGTGCTCACATGAGTTATCGGGACGATAAAGTTCTTCTTCGGCGAGAAACACGACTGGTCAGGGGTGAAGGTCGAGTACTTTCTCACGATTGATTACGCACAAATACTCATCTCACTCGTGGGAACTCAAGGATGTGCTCTGGGGTTATGAACATGGCATGTGGCCCCCTATTTATAGGGTATGGTCACCAGTGCTTCCCCCCAATTTGGGGGAATCCTGCATAGACCATGAAAGGCCCTGAATCCCACTATGATCGGGATCACCAAGACTTCCCAGAGTCAAAGAACTCCTTTCTAAGTCTTGCCATGCCCAGAGTCTCGAGGAATCTGGAGAGGAAGATCTCCTAGTTCCTTCGATCTGGCTCGGGGTAGGGGACGACATCACAAACCTTGGATCTCAACCAATGGCCGGCGTGCTACGTACACCCTTGATTTAAATGTCGATGTAAATCGGGAAAATAATGTGACATGTATATATATATATAGAGAGAGAGAGATATATATATATATAGGCTAGAATACACTCAAGTGTAAAGATTGCACGTTACACTCAAGTGGTGTTTGCATATCAAGACTATTTTTTTATAAAATATAAACCAATGATATTCATTGTCATACTATAATTAGGCTACATACAAATTTTGATCCCATTCAGATGAGTGTAAGTCACTCATCTGAGGGCAACACAATTGACACACGAAACTAATTTAAAATGCATAATTTTTGTGGTCTTCATAACGTGAGCTATAAATGTCCAAATGGGCTCAAATTTTATATATGAGCCATTCATAAGATGTTTAAGAAGATCAATGGATTAGATTTTTTGAAAAAAATGTTGCATCATGAAAAACTACTTGAATGTATTCTGCTCCGAATACACTCGTGTGTATTCTAGCATGACTATATATATATATATCCCTCTCACTTTAGGATTTCTTTAAAAATTCATATCTCCCAAACTAAAACTCCTTTTAATCTCAAGTTTTGAAGGAAACTCATTAATGGCTTTATCTTTTTGTGTGCCAAGTTTGGAGTCATTATAGGAAAGTGAAAGTGACTTTTCTTCATAAGATGTTTATCACTTATTAAGGCATATTTTATGCATATTTTCTCTCTCCTATTCTTTTATTTCCCTTTATTTGGATTCCTTTTATCATTAGAAACCATGTAGACTCGAAATACATTCATGATAATCAATCTTACATATTTTCCTCATATTTCTTATATTTTCATCATTATCTCAAACTTCCTTCTTAATAATGCATTATTTGTTTTCTTCTTTTTCTTTTAATCATATTGGACTCATTAACATATTATGATCCACAAAATCACATGCACAAAGGAAATCCATTCAATACACATAAATCATATAGTTTTCATAATCATGTCCTTTATCAGAGAAATTACATTTTAAACCATATAAGCCAAAAATTGGGGTTGTAACATCCTTCCCCTCTTATAGGAATTTTCCCCTCAAAATTTCATCAAACATACAAACAATTTAGGATAAGACTTTTCCTTGTCCATCATCAGCTCCCATGTGGCTTCATCCTCTCCATGGTGCTTCTAAAGAACTGTTACCATCTCTATTCTCTACTCTTGAGCTCTCTCTCCCACCTTGGTATCTCATACCCTCATAGGTGACTCAGGGTAAGTAAGCCTCCCTTGGAGTTCTATAGGTTCAATGCTCAATACATGGCTCGGGTACATCACATAGTCCTCTAGATCAGACATATGGAACACATCATACATAATATTATCCTAAGGGGTAAGGCTTAAACAAAAGCAGCTCCACCAACCATTCCAAAATCTCAAACGGACCCATGTATCGGGGACTCAACGTGCCTCTATTCTTAGTCATAGCTTAGAGTAGTCGGATTTTCAAAATCTTGTTCTCACCCACAATGACGTGCAAATCAGTCCACTTTGCATCATCAAGTGACTCCTACCGATTCTGTGCTTTCTTAGCCATTGCTCGATCAAAGTGACTTTGTCAGCATACCATTGTGGCTTCTCTGACCTCTACAAGGTCATCTCATCGACATCACCCTAATGAAGCGGTGACCAAAACGTCCTCCCATAAATAACTTCATACATCCCAATAGTGGTTTTAATAGCTATCATAATAAGCAAACTCAACTAGGGGCAAGTACTACTTCCATGATCCACCCCAAACGAGAACATATGCTCTCATCAGAACTGCTAAAGCCTGGATCATACTCTCTTGATTGTCCACTACTCAGGGGGTGATACGTTGTACTAAACTTCAATCTAGCATCAAGTTCTTCATGTACCTACTTCCACAACATGGTAGTGAACTTAAGGCCGTGCTCATGAATATTTGAACTCAGATCACTATGCAATCAAACTAACTGTCTCACATAGTTCAACTAGATTTGTCCTATTGGTAATTGTTTCTTTGGTAAGGCAATCTACCATAACCCATATTGCACCATGACCTATCTTGGTCCAGGGAGACCCACCACCACACCCATGGTGTCATGCTCCCATTCCACTTGGGAATTTCCCATCATCTATAACCATCTACCAGGTTATGGGTGTTCAGCCTTCACCCACTAGTATGTATGGCCACTGGCTACATGCACCTCTATATTCTTCATCATTCCAGGTACCGCTGCAAAGCTTAACTATCTTGGTAGTACCAGGGTGTGCGGTGTACTTAGAATCATGAGATGTGTCTCAGCGAAGGGTATCTGTTACAACATTAGTTCCTTATGTGCTAGGTGATGGTAAAGACATAACCTTCATATACTCCACTCATCGTCCTTGTCTCGGGTTTAGGTCTTATTTGAGTCAAGAAAACTTCAAGATCTTGCTTCCAACATCCCCATTCCCAAATTTGTAACTCATGAATTCCAAACTACTCTTGATAGATACACCCTCATATTACCTTTGTTCATATGTGTTTTCAACCCATCTATCCAAAGTACTCTCAAAAGGGTATGGTACTTCCTTTAATCCTCAAATATCATAAAAAGGTTTCAACTCAATTATATACCTCTCATATCACTTTTATCCTTGGTATGGCATGTTTTTGTCCTGTCTCTCACACCCATAACAAGATGAAATAAGCATTTGGTTGCAGTCTAAATACAGAGTTCATCCCCTTCCAAGAGTAGAGATGGTGCATCACACATTGCCATTACACTTTCCAGTCTAAGTTGAAATTTACTTCTCATGACTCCACTATGAACATCTCAATTATGTGTCTACACACACGGGAAGACTTTTCCCCATCACCTCTGGGTCTCAACATCTTTCTCATGTGCAATCCTTAGTCATTTCCTCAAGGTATCTAGGGTGTCAGTACTTTTGGGGTGATCTTTCCCTTATGAATATAGGGAGTGCCTCTCACGTTTACCCCTTAGTCACCATGAACTCATGAAGGTGGTCGACCTCCTAACCCATGGGCATCGGGAAAAGGTAGTTGTTACCTCCCAACCATATGGTCTTGTGCATTCAAGGAACAGACAACTCCTACATCCACCGGTCTTATCCCTCCTTGACCTTAATATTGACTTAGGATCCTATCATAGCTCGTGGTTCCTTTGTTGATACTTAAGCACATCTCATCCTTGAATCCTCGCTCGAAAATCCATCATCTCTCTAGGCACTCATAAACAACATTTCACCCCTTCATGGGGCGACCTACCTATCTCGGCCAGACCCCATATTGTAGGTTACCTCCATAGCAACATATCCTCGTGCCCCTTAGAGATGGTCACTCGTGGGTCTATAGATTCATGCTCATATTTTGTGCTCTGACACTCATCTCATTGAGCTCTTATAAGTGACATCTTGAGATTACCTCAAACCTAAACAAGAGTTGATGCTCACCTTAACATGAAGGGTCCCTTCCCAGGATGGAAGAAAACTATCAATCGATAGTAACAAAGGTCACAAAACGTTCTTGCATCTAAGGTTTATACCACCATGTATACGCCTAGATCCTATCATGCTACCTATGCATGTGGCTAGCAAGTAGACAACTTATTAAACCATTTCTACATTCCTTGGCATGCCATACTTGTTCATCATTCCTTAAGGTTGGACCAATATCATACATACATATGTCACCAACTTATATGAGTGACTCAAAAAACATATATCTCAGTCCAAGTGGGGTTTCATTTTGCTCTAATACAAGTGGGGGGTGCCATGCTTATTTCCTATGAATTCAATTAGCCTCATGAGTATTATTTACACCAGGTACTGCTACTTCCCCTCTTTGGTCTAGGAACCCCAAGTTCACTTCTTATGCATTAACTGCATGATCAGCTACTCAAACATGAACCAAACCTATACATGATATGGAATATACTTCCTCCTCCATGTGAAAAAACCTTATAATCCTACACAAGGACAACCAATTGGGTGTGAGGCCTCACCACTTGTTACCATACCATACCTCTTTAAGGTCTTTAGAACTCTCCTTCCTACACTTAAAAGGTAGGCGCTTATGTCATCTGTATATATGTACCCGAAGCCTCTCTCTTTTCTAGGGTTTGGTTCCTCTAAAGGCATATGAGGTACGACAAGCCTCTAAGGATCGTACATGAGGCAACCACATGCATCTACTCAGAGTTGTCTATTCTAGGCCATATCATACCAAACCTTCTCGTAATTACTCATGTCTTAGAGTTTAGGTTTCCAACCTTCTTCAATAGGGTCTTGCCCTCTCTCTAGAGCTAACCCCATAACTGGTCCTACCACTAGAGGTTCTCTCTCAGAATACGTGTCAAGCCTTAAGGATACACATCTATCCCTACATGGTGAAACATACTATCAAAACTTATGTCCGACCAAGATCATCCAAAGCTCTGCATGCCTATCTCATAAACTATCAGGCATGACCCTTCTGGCTTAGGTCTAACACCTACTGCTAGCCTTGTTGTCACTCACTTCTACATGGGTGCATGCCTCCTTTCTGCTCATATATGCTTGTTAGGGTTCCTATATGGTCACCACTAACTTTCTCAATGAGGGAGCTATCCCTCACCTTTAAAGGCATGACCCACCCAAGGTTGGGTCACCACAAGGCACGAGGGGTCAAACAACCCCACCTAGTTTAGGTTTCTCAAATGTACTCAAAACCTCTATTGTAACGCATGAACGTCTAACCCACGTATATGCATGCATGGTCAACTATGATATCCAATTCCTCACGTCTTCTCTTTCTCTATCCACCACTTAAGGTTTTAGGTTGAGAATCATCCTCAGAGGATGTGTTAGGTCTCTTCCTCTTCTTAGATGCTTCTTCCTTCAAGGCTATCCCTCTCCTCATCTTCCTAAAAGATGGTCTAAACTCAACGTTCTCCTGAGGGGTATCCAAGGGCACAACAACACAAGCCATGAAACCTAAGCATGTAACTAATCTCAGTCTAAGTTCATCGTTTATACTTATGTCCATGACATCTTTCTTACATGCTTTTTATTACTTGGTGGAGGATTCCTTAATCCTTATTATTCTTAATCCCAAACTTGGGAGGGGTGGAGAGAGAAAAACCTTAGGCATGTAAAGTTATTCTGTGAAACAAGGTAGATAAGGGAAGAAGTCAGGTGAGAAGACCTAGAGGTATCTCATTTCGAGTCAAATCCTCCGATTTCATCCAGGCGGTCACACAAATTCTGGGAGTCCTTGTAGACTGACTAGCGGGGCAGAGGAAAATCTTGCCAGTCCTCGGATTGTGATCCTTTTATAGACACCTCCATCTTTGGACAATCCTCTAATAACTCCCCTGGGCTCTAAAGAATTTGTAAAATTTAATAATTATTAGAGATTAAATGGAAAAAGATGCTCTGATACCAATTGTAACGACTCCACTCCTTGGTAACCCCCAATTAAGGAAGACCAAGCAGCTAGAGCCGCTAACCCCAAAACAAAATCAATGGTTTTGCAAATAATAGAAAATAATTAATAAATTCTACCAAAGATTAAGCTTAAAGTAGGATAAAAATTTACTTTTCACATACCTTTCAACAATAGGAATTGGAACTTTACCCAATGTAGAGTTCTATCTAGCTAAATCCTCCTTTCTTAGATTAGCTTTATTCTTCAAATACCGCTTTACTTTTTATCCACTTTTAGATATTCCTAAAATACTGACAAACAAAACATCGGTCAGTATAATGAATATACTGGTATGTGGTGACAACCAATAACTTGCACATATTTCACAACAATCTAATTACATCAAATAGTTGTTAACAATCCAAGATTACATTTTCAATATAACTTCCCAACCGCATTTACTCATCCTACATGATACCCTCTCTTAGGGTTTAGTCCTTGCAAGGGACTTTAGGTTACCTTCTCCATCTTGATCTTGGTACCTTATGGGTCACCTCTCTGGGTGCCCTGTGGTTTTCCCTCTAGGGATTGACCACCTTTGACCTTCCCTCCGGGGCTTGGTCCTCTTAAATCTTACATCCAGAGATGGTATGTAGGTTTGGGAAAGTCATATATATATTTACATGATGATAATCACAGTCACTTTATAGATTGTAGAAAATAAAGTCATCCAAGCAGTTATTTTCACACAATCAATGAAACTTTAGAAATCTTTGTGAAACTAAAGCGAGTAATCATAAAATAACCACATACCTAATTTGGATATCTCAAAGAACAAGCAAAGTCCAATCCAATCAACCAACCAAGCCAATCACACAAGCACAACAAAATCCTAAAAAGCATGTATGACCTAATTACTACATACTCATCATAAACTCATTTTATTGACTTGGGAATGCTTTCTAGGGTTTCTAGGTTGAATTAAGGTTTCCTTAGGGTTTCTTACATCACTTTCTCAATATGTATCTTTTTAGGTCAACAAACCCTAAAACAACTTTCTACATCATAAACCCTAATTACATCAATTTTCCATATTGAGGTTCTTTATTCTCAAGTTAGCTCAGGATCATCATATCTCTGTCTTATTCATGGGTTTTTTGAAATAAAAATAAAAACCATTAAAACTCATATTTTCCAAAATTACTGTTTCTAGGCCTATTAATGCATAATCATGTGTATAAAACCCTAAAACAAGCATACTATGCACAAAACTTATCTTTTCAGGTCCTAATCTTCTTTTGATTACCAACATGTTATTAACTTCTCAAAATAATAAAAAAGATACATTAAATCCAATTTTCATCTCAACTTAGGGTTTTATCATGAATTAATACATTAAAAGTGACTACTTTATATACTTTTCAAATATCAAGCATATTCATGATTCAATTATATTTTTATTGCAATCTACGTATTTTTGTGATCAACTTTCATATATAATTTGTCCTCATACAATATTCCCATAATTACTTATGATTTTTTGTAATAAAACCTTACTTGGCCAATCATGGATTGACACACGTATTATTTGACTCGTCTGAGTCGATCCAACGGGGCCACGCATGAGCCAATCGACTCACGCCATGTTGGCACTCGCCCATGCACAATAATTGAACATGCAAAAAGACTGAAAAGTCCTTACCTGATACACACGCTCTCAAGGGAAATCTTGTCCTTTGACAGGTCGTCATCTTCCTCACGTCTCCTCCTCCCCGATGGTCAACTCATGTGTTGACCTCACGATCGGGTGGTCTTGGGTGTAAAGCAAGATCACCGTCACCTTCACCTCACTTCCCCAAACTTGGAGCACGTCTCAATTGCTCCAGTGCTCGCCAGAGTTGTTGGGACGAAGAAGTTCTTCTCTGACGGGAAGCACGACTGGTCAGTGGTGAAGGTCGAGTACTTTTTCGCAATTGATTGTGCATAAATACTCGTTTCACTCACGCGAACACAAGGATGTGCTCTGGGGTTACGAGCATGGTGTGTGACCCCCTATTTATAGGGTACAATCACATGTGCTTCCCCTGATTTGGGGGAATCCTGCACATACCATGAAAGGCCCCCAATCCCACTATGATCGGGATCACCAGGACTTCTTGGAGTCAAATAATTCCTTTCCAAGTCCTGCCATGCCCGGAGTCTCGAGGAATATGGAGAGGAAGATCTCCTTATTCCTTTGATCCGACACGGGGTAGGGGACAATGCCACAACCCTTAGATCTGATCCAATGGTCGGCGTGCCACACGCACCCTTGATTTAAACGTTGATTTAAATCGGGAAAATAACGTGATATATATATATATCCCTCTCACTTTAAGATTTCTTTAGAAATTCATATCTCCCAAACTAAAACTCCTCTTAAACTCAAATTTTGAGGCAAACTCAGTAATGGTTTTATCTTCTTTTGTGCCAAGTTTGGAGTCATTATACCAAAGTGAAAGTGACTTTTCTTCATAAGCAAATTATCACTTATTAAGGCATATTTTATGCATATTTTCTCTCTCCTATTCTTTTATTTTCCTTTATTTGGATTCCTTTCACTATTAGAAACCATATGGACTCAAAATAACATTCATGATAATCAATCTTACATATTTTCCACATATTTCTTATATTTTCATCATTATCTCAAACTTCCTTCTTAATAATGCATTATTTGTTTTCTTCTTTTTCTTTTAATCATATTGGACTCATTGACATATTATGATTCACAAAATCACATGGACAAAGGAAATATTGCAAAGGAAATCCACTCAATACACATGAATCATACAATTTTCATAATCATGTCCTTTATCAGAGAAATTACATTTTAAACCATATAAACCAAAAATTGGGGTTGTAACAGTGATTATAACTACTTTTAGTGTTAATATTTGGGTATTTTGCTTATAATTTTGACTTGTGATTTATATTTCATTGTGCAATTTGTTTTTTATTTTGTTTTCCTTCTTTTCACTCAGTAATAAGCATTGGGATTTGTTGGTAATTGTCCCCAAGACACTATCTACATATTATCTAGATCCTTCAATATATGAACAAGGAGTGGGGGACACCCAACGAAAATGACACTAGTAGTATAAGTACATTATTTATCTAGCAACATATATTAATGTCTGCATCGATACATGATTATTTACTAATTCAACAAAATTATCTTATAGGGGTATAAAAACATTCAAACTGACAGGAGGAAAGGTAGATAAAAAAAGAAATTATTAGGTTGGAATAATGTTAAGATAGTTTTCCAACTCCAATGTATGTATATGCCAACTATGGTTACTTTTGTTTATAAACATTTCCCATAACTGTAAATTTATAATGTCCAATACAAGATAATAACTAGACATGTGGGTACTGCATGATGCAGTATATGGATTTGATTGTCAGACTGGCTGCACTAGACATCCATTATATAGAAAAGATAATCTATGTAGTCTTCAATCATCATGTGTAAATAGTCTTATTTGATAATAAAAAAAATCAAATTAAACTCTTGAATTATGTCATTCTCTTTGCAACCATTTGACAAAACAGAGCCCAATACAAAAGAAGAACTATATGAGATACAAGAATAGTGGGCACCATCCTTTGTTAATGAAATCAACATTGCATTTGATTGGGAAAAATATGAATTTTCTAAATTTTGATGTCATTATTTATATATATAGTGCATATGTGAATGATGTGTATATGTATGCATATGTGTGTGAATGAATGTGAAGGTGATTCAATATAATGAAAATTGCATGTGTACATTTGATGAGAATGGAATTAGAGAATGGAATTACATGTGTGTTTTCTGAATTGTGTATGTGCATGAGAATGGAACTAAGTGTTGATGAAAATGTAAATGCATGTATGTGAATAAATTGCGTTAATGTGGACTCATGTATGCATTTGTTATTACAAGTTTTGCATGTATGCTGGCTTGTTGTTAAGATGAACATAGGATGGAACCTATAACTCTAATGAACTACAAGTTCTGCATCCTACTGAACAACCAGACAACAGGTCTACAGACCTACTATATAAAAGAAACATACCTACAACATTGTTATAAAAAAATGAAGTTGTAGATCTATTGTTGACTTTCCATAAAAAAACTGACATGACAACTTCCCTTATGAGTAATTTTTTTTATTGATAATGATGTATAACATTAGGATTTTTATAACAATCGACAATGCATGTGTGCTTTAGTGTCAATTTCTTTGCTAAGAACTGACGACACAAATATTTAGCATCGATCCCTTTCTATTGAATTGATGACTATAATCCCAGAACAATCTTATTATTATTGCTCATATCATTTTGTGTTTTCCATTTATGTTTTCATAACGACTGACACTGGATTTGTGTTTTCAATTTAGCTTACCTTTAAATTGACTCAGAAGGTACTTAGCTATGATATCATCCACTTAGCTGTCGGTACAAATTGACGTTATAGGTCCAATATAACCAATGCTATGTGTAGTATCTGTACTAGTGCTTGTCAGATGCAATCACTTATCTTAAGGATCACCAGTTTGGTATTGGCATTTCTGCGGGGGGGGGGGGGTGTTTAATCCCTTCCACACGCCATCACTTGCCTTGTCTATGACCAACAACATTGATTCACCCTTACAATGGTCCCTTTTGACTTCAACAATACTTTCAATATGGTCGACATATCTATCATATTTTAGGAGGTCCATCTTCATTGCCCAACTATTGCACACTGGGTTGAATTCTAATATGCCTCCCAAACTTGTTTCTACATGGATTAGAGTGAGCCTCTTCTCCCCACAACTGGTTTCTAATAAGGTGATCCATTGTGGCCACTTTTTTTTTCCACTAGCTATCCATCCTCTTATTTTACAACTGAAGGAAAATGTTACACCGACCTTCTTTCTTTTTATCTTTATGATGGCACCTTCATTGGTGGCACTGGTGAAGTCTCTAAAATGTTGTATATTATCTAAGAATGGGCCTAGACGTTGGTCTTCATAAGAATACAAAATTGTTTGGCCGTCAGATGACCCTAGACGAGACCTAGAGTTTGGTATGTTCCTTACTAACATATCTAGTTTTATGCATGGAGTGAAGATTTTAGGACGTCTTGTTTCCACAGACTCATGTTTCACCATGGAGCTTCTCAAGGAATGTGTGGCTAAAACCACTGTGATGATGGATTGCTTGACTTTGTTTCAAGATCAATAATGCCAGCTTCTTCTTCTCCAATCATATGTTGGGGATGTCCAAATTGTTATTTGCTCTTCAAATGATAACTCCAACTTCTATCAACTTTGTATTAGATGATTGTGATCATTGCTTCATCAATGTCTAATACATGTTGCAGTTGGCGATGACCCAGGCTTTGGTGATCTACCATGGAATTTGGCCATGCTTCTTATGCATCTTGGAGGTTTGTTCATTAAATCTTCTAATGATGCCAACTATTTTGCCTATGTTTCCTCTAAGGTCCACACCGATGAATTCTAAGACCACATCATGTAAGAGGTTTGTTTGTGCCTATAAGAGCCTCATTCGTTACTACACATGCCACCATATGTAATATCTTACATTCTTTTGTTGGTCCTAGTTATCACGTACGCCTTCCAAGACTCCAAAGACCCATTCTATTCTAACAAAAGGTTACCATAAATCTGTCATCCAACAATTCACTACAAGTTGTCTCTCCCAGCAACGACTAGCCATCCTCACTTCTCTTGAAAACAAAATGCACAAGACTTCCTACTTGTTATTTTTATTTATGGTTTTAGTTTGTCCATTTCACGATTGAGTATCGAGCTACCATTTGTTACCGACTCATGATTCTCTCATACCCATGTGATGCAAGTTGCTCTCTTTACAACACTGTAGACCTCGATTCCTTAAGTGATCATGTTGTGCTTTGCCACACAAGACTTGTGTATGTTTTGACATGACATAGTTTTTTAAACTCTTTTTGACCTTGTCTCTTGAGATGTGTTAAAAGGTCCTAAAAGAGGCTCCTATGACATTCCTTGGCACACGAAATGATGATATCCACTCCCAACCTCCTGCTGATATCTTGTTATTTGATTAGAGAGATGGCAAGCACACATATTTTGACCTCACTAGACTCCCTCCCCTGGTAAACATTCTTTCAAGTAACTTTAAAACAACCTAGACAGTTGGTGATATTGCTGCACAAAAAGTACTAAGTACAGTGCAATTTGTATAATAAATCACCATCATTTTTGTCTTTTGATTTTGATACCTATTGAGTAGACACGACCTTTCTTGTGCCACACCTTCAACACTATTGAGAAAGGACGGATAGCTCAATTTATTACCCCAACTACTTCAAAACATTTTTAACACACATTTGACTAACATTTTGTTTATGTATTCATTTGATTAAAAATATATATGAATTGATTGTTATGAAAATCTGATAAATGAGATTCTATATTGTCTATTAGTTTCTCCCGACGCCGACGCCGACGCCAACGCCTACGATCAGTGCAGTGGAGCCACTCCTCTTGGCAAGGCTATAGAAGATGGGCGGCGAGGAGGAGAGGAGGTCTAAGAAGCGACGGAGCTCTCTTTCGCGGTCCCCTTCTCCCTCCCGAGGTACATTGTCTACTTCCCATCCGATCCTTTGCGCCAATAATCGTCTATTCTCGCGTCGAACTCCATTTTTCACCACATTAATGATTTCTATAGATGGTGGTGGAAGCAGAAAGAGCGGGAAGCGACATGAGCGGGAGAGCAAGAGAAGCAGGAAAGAAGAGAAGAGGGAAAAGAGGAAGAGGAGTAAGTCAGGTAGAAGTTCAAGGAGCGGCCGAGATGGAAAGGGTAAGCAGCTGTAGTTTTCCCATCTCAGTTGAGTCGTTCATCCCCCTCGTCGCCATCAGTAATTTTTTGAAAACTTTTAGACGAGTCTTCCAGAGAGATGAGGAAACACAAGCGTAGCAGCAAGCCCTTAGACAACGTGAGTCCATCATTCCCTGTTTTGCTTTCTAGTAATGTCATCGTTATGCATTATTACCACGCTCGTCAACCTAATTCTGCCCTTTCAATTTCCATGTTATAATCTTTACCATTTATGATCCTGTTTTCATGTGAAGACGGATGCCTAAACGGTTCCCTCCAACTCTATCACTAAAACTATGACTAGGTGGAATCTTTTCTTGTTTCTGGTGGAATCATAAAACTGTAAACTACAAATTCTCCTATTCGTTGCTCTTAAATAACTAATATACGCGCAATTAATGCCACAATATCCTATGTAAAACGGGCAAGAACTTGAAGCTAACAAGAAGTGGTATGGATGCTGACCATTAGCTTTTAGGTACATCTCACAACATCACTGTCGTATGTGGCTAATTGCAACATCTCTTTGGAAAACACTTCTTGTGTTTTTAACCACCTATATGTAGTTAGAGTACACTTTAGACAAGTAGTGCTGCTTACTTATTTTGTTGCTAAGAAGTGTGCTTTTAGGTCACAACTTGCCATTTAGGAGATATGAATACGATATAACTGCAATAAATCATTTTAAGCTGAAGTATTTTCTCACTTTATGATCACACCTTATTGTCTGCATAGGCAATTTGTTATTATTGCACATGTTGGCAACAAAATCATCAGCTTATAAGCATCACTGCTTTTGTAAGTTGCATTGCACTCAATCTAATGTCAGACTTTTATAACAAATACACACACAGATGTTTCAATCAAGTACTTATTGTGGTGTTGATGCTAATTGTGCTGAAATATTATACATAGTTATTAAGATGAATGGCGAACCCCTACGCAGGCGGCTAGGCAGCACGCTTGGACATTTTCTCTATCTCAGAATATGTAATTTTCCATGTTATTTTAAACTCATATTTGACACGTGTAAACGCTCCTCAAGCATTTTTAGGCATCTATTTCACTCTGATACAAATATAAAGTAATTTGTCCATGTGCCCAAACGCATGACTAGGCCAAGGCACTGCCTTGGAGTCTTGGCAACTATGATAACATATTATGGATACCACAATCTCTGACATTTCTATTATATATTTTTGCATAATGGTGTCATAACTAGTTCATAGCAAGTAATTTTACATTAGCAATTGTCAAAACTAAATAATTATTATCTTTTGTCAACAGTACATGCTTTCCTACTCAACACACATTTGGCAAATAAAATCCATCATCTAACAAAGTGATAAAATGACAGTTGTTGTAATCACTAAAACCATTATTAGAACACAAAATGAAGGAGTTCAAAGTATGGAATAGAACACAACAAATATATCGATGCTGAATATGTGACTTGCATGGTTGGCCTGTCCATACTTGTCAAGGCGCTCGTCTAGGCGACCGCCTAAGCGGCAAGGCGCCCCAGGGCTGCGCCTAGGCGAGGATGCTTTGTTTATAATGCTACAGTGACCTAGTTTTGTGGGTCTGGTTGTATATTCACTTATTTTAATGTTTGATATGGCTACACCAATGTTTTTTTTTGGAAATGGAATGGCTACACCAATGTTCAAAATTAATAGTGTTGCCTATTTTATGTGCCAAATATCACTTTTAATTGGATCTAATACTCGTTTTTGGGTTTGTCTGGATCTAATACTCTTTTTTTTGTTTGACTGTCTGGATCTAATACTCTTAGTACACATTTGATTTTTCTTAGGTTGCACCTTCAATTCAGATTGTACTAACTACTAAGTAGCTATGCTATGAAGGATAGTGATTACATTGCTTAATACTTGTAGCTATGCATGACAATAAATATATATTTATTTGTTGATCACTCTCTTACATTCTTTACAATAATTCTTTTCGTGTTCTTGACATTATTGTCAATGATAATTTATTAGAAATGTAATTGGTTATTTTTTCATACAATAAAATATATATATATATGGGGAGATCGACTATAAATACGTAGATAACTACATATATAACTATACAATGTGTGTATATGAGTGAGGAAAAACCATGACACATGTATATATACATAAATATGTACATAATTTTTTTTTAAAGGTCGCCTAGGCGACGCCTAGGCGCGCCTAGTCGCTCCTTGGCGCAAGGCGTCCAGCCCCAATGCCGTGTCGCCTTGCCGCCTTAACAAGTATGGGCCTGTCCTTTGCTATCATAAACTCATCAATGACAAGAAATAGAACAAAAGAAAACCTGTACAAAAACCATCCATCTCTTTTTCATTCTAAACCTACAAAATATAACGGGATTGGAGATAATCTGAATTGGTGAAGTGAATATTTGGAAAGTGAAGGAAGGACAACAAGCCTAGAGATGAGAAATGAATTAATTGGTTGTAAGGTGAGATTGTTGAAGAGTTGAAAATCGGTCTCACCCCCATCCATCCTAACAACTAGGCACTACACCTCTATTGCTTTCAGCCTTTCAAGTTAGGGATCCTATGAATATTAACTCGATGTCTGTATTTTTCATTTTGATGTCTAGGGACCTTGCCAGGTTCTATTTATAGTAGGTCATAACATACTTAGGGTGACAAGGCTAGGTGCCTTGCGCCTTGGCGCGCCTAGGCGGTCTTTAAAAATTAATTTTAAGTTCAGTTTTTCCATATGTATACATTATATTTATAATTTTTAGACATTTTCCCCCTATTCTCATTTATACACAATTTATGGTTAATTCCTTCATATACATATAATTTATGGTAAGAAACATAATCAATACAGTTTCAACCATTTAAATTTAATTAATTGCAAAAAATAGGAATAGAGCAATTCCAAGCAATATAAAAGGCATAAATAAATAAATAAAAATACATATGTAAAGTCAAAACAGAGCGAAGCCTTTAGCAAAATTATGACTATCATACATAGCCCCTAAATTTGAAATTTATTAATGGCAATAAGGCACAAAATTAGAAAAATCAAGAAACATGAATTAATAGTACAATTTTAAAGAAAATGATATTTGGCATATGACAAAGACAATCATATGTGTTTTGAACATAAGGAAAAGAAAACAGATCTTGGAAACTCATAAAAATGCATTGCTATCCATCAAAGAACCCAATGCATCAAATTAGGCAAGGTGCAGGGCAAGGCACACTCCCTAAGACGCGCACCTAGGCGCATGCTATGAAAAGTACGAGTCATGGTTCGTCTCCTTCGGTAATGATTTTTCTTGGGCAATATTGTATCTAATGAATGGTTGTTTTCAATTTTTTTCTATAATAGAAAGTTCCTAACATGAAATTGAAACTCAATTTTCTTGGGGTATTTAGATTCTTCAAATAGATGATGCCAAAAAGCATTTAGTCATGCTCACACTCGGTTTCTATCTACCAAAAGTGTGATCCATCAATCCTCATACGCACATACACCTCAAAAAAATGGAGTAGCTGAAAGAAAGAAGCGATACATCGTGGAAACTGCTATAGCCCTTTTTCTCCATATGAAAGTTCCAATATGTATTGGTCCCTCTAAGGTGTTGGGTGTGCCTGTTTTGTCCATAAAATTGGCCCTAGTTGTGATAAAATCAGTCCAATATGCTACCAAATGTGTTTTCCTTGGTCATTTCAAAAAGTAAAAAGGACATAGATGCCATAGTCCTAGTGAACACAAATTCTTATGTCCTCTGATGTCACCTTCTTTAAAGAAACTCCATTCTTTGAAGAAAGTAGCAGGCGAATCAAGTATCAACCTTCCTACATTCACCACTCAATCTGGGGGTCCTAAGGGCATGGACAACCCTCTTGATCTACCTATTAAGCTTCGAAAAGAAAATGGTCATGTACATCTTGTCCTATTTATAATTTTTTACCTTCTCATATGACTGTTTATCTTTATCATACAAATCTTTTATGTCATCCTTAGCAGACGTTGCCATCCTTAATACTTCTGTCTGTTGCTATGAGTCATCTAGGATGGCCAAATGCTATGGAAGATGAGATGATGGCTATTCGCCAGAATCATACATGTAGTTTTCTTCCTACTACTACTAACAAAGTTGTATTTAGATGTCGATGGGTCTTCCTTAATGAAAGTAGGGCCTAGTTCTGTTAATTACTTGAAGGCCCGTCGATAGCTAGGCTACACTCAGGTATATCAGGAGGATTACTGGAGACCTTTCCTCCCGTTGCCAAGATGTCCTTCCTATCCATATTTCTCTCGTTGGTTGCTTACTTCTCATGGCCTCTATACCAGCTGTATATCTAAAATGCTTTCCTACATGGTGAATAGTCTGAAGATATTTACAAAGAGCAACCTCCCACATTCATTGCTTAGGTCTTAGAAGGAAACTTACTTCATTTGCAGGCTCATCAAGTCACTTTTTTGGCCTTAAACAATCTCTAAGAGCTTGGTTTGAGAAGTTTAATCGCACAATTCTGGAGTTTGGTCTTCTGCGTTCCGCTCTTAGTCCTCTATCAAAGATGGCTCTTGGGAGTCATCTTCGTTATTTCTATGTTGATGATATTGACATCAAAAGAGATAATCAACAAGGTATTCTACAACTTAAGCAATTTCTTCAAAGCAAAATCAAAACTGTAGCTATGGTGAACCTAAAGACTTTCTAGCCGCTAAGGTGGTTAGATGGAATTGTCACCTCACAACATAAGTACACTCCTGATCTTCTTGTAGAAACATGCATGCCCAGGGAAAAACTTGCAAATACTTCAATGAATCCAAATGTCAAGTTTCATAAGGATCAAGGGGGAGCCACTCAAAGATGAACTGAGGTATAGAAGGCTGGTGGGTAAACTAAAATATCTCACAACTACTCGTCTCCCAGACAAACCATGTACCGAACATATGAGACCATCATAACTCATTCAGATTCTTTGAAATCTTAAGAGGATGCTAATTGAGCAAGTTGCTTATCATTTGTCAGTTTATCTCAAGCACTGTGTATTTGTGGGACACAACCTTGTGTCCTGGAAAAGCAAAAAACAAACTATGGTGGCTCGGCAGTGCCTAGTTAGAATATGGAGCCATAGTCCACACAACCAGTAATGCCAAGAATATTTTGGGTGAACTTGAATAAGCAATGGAGTTACAATGCGATAGTCAAACGATTGTCCATATTGCTTCAAATCTAGTCTTTCACAAAGGAAGAAAACATATCAAGATGATTGTCACTCCATTTGTGAAATCTATGATCAACAAGTCAAATTTTTCTCTGTTCGATCGGAAGACCAAGTGCCACATCTATTCACTAAGTCACTTAATGGGTGTCAAGTCAAATTTTTATGTAACCAACTTAGTGCTTACTAAGCTTATGAGCTCTAAAAAAGCTTAGTGCTTAATGCATCGGCTTGACAAGGAGTGTTCAACTTTATAAGTGAATAAGGATCTATTACTTATTTCTTATTTTCTTATTATTTGTAAATATGGTTTTAGTTGGCAAGTCTATATAAATAGGCATATCCTGTTTGTAATTCAAATACAAGTTGCTCTGCGTCCATAATCTTAGTGTAAGCAACAATAATGCTTAAGAGGTAATATGTGTAATAATTAATACTGTAATACTGAAATAGTATGTGTAAACAATAATAATAGTTAGTATTCATTTACTTAATAAGTAATAAATAACACTCAGTACGATAAATATTAATATTGAAAAATAGACGAAGTACTTTACTATACAATAACACTTTACCGCATAATGGAAATATACAAGAATGAAAGCTATTGCATTTTTCTAATTACTATGTTACTTATAAGGTAAGTCATAAAATATGTATACAAATATATATTGAAGTTTAACAAAGTACCCATTTATATTTGGCGGTCTCAGGCATGCGCTCAACAGGTGGTTTTAGGAAGACGGTTCAACGATCAAAGTGGGTAAAAGACGGGCGCCTAAAATGTGGTTTCCGCCTGTAGATTAAGATGCCAAAGCTTGTAAAAGGCGGTACTTTTTTGAAGGTCTACTCAGGTGGGCACCTAAACAATGATCAAGTGGTAGACCTGCCTAGGCGCTTGCTCAAGTAGCCATTTGGACCGCCTTGTAAATCATTGAGTGTGCTTGATACGACACATGAGTATGGAAGTTGTACAACTACAATATGCAAATACAAACAAGGACTAAAGCTCCACTTAAACTAACTTGCACAAGAATCAACATCCGTAAAGTTTCACACCCCACCTAATTTCATATCTACAATATACGCCTTCTTCTCTTATAATCTCCTTCCCTCTTAATTATCTCCTCTGATATCTCTCCCTGACCTCATGTATGAACGACATTTGATAGCAGTTTGGGTGAACAAGATAACTTCCCCCTTGACAAGTTATACACGAAATAGAGGAGGGGAATGGGGATGATCTAGTATAGGTGGAGGTCTTGTTCAGAACAAGACAATCACGAAAAGGAGTCCCCCCCCCCCCCCCCCCACACACACACACACATGTGGCTTTGAGCCATGTTGCAAACTTAGTAAGGTAGGTGTTGCTGTTTCCAATGAGAAATTATATATAGTATTTTGGGTGTTGACTCAATGAAGACTGACCTGTGTGGACAATGAATGAACAAAGCTGATGCAGGCAACATACTTCATGGCATGAAGGAGCTACTACTAGGGCCCTAGGCCGGTATGGAGGACAAGAAGGGCCTTGGCCATTGTAGGCAATGGTGGTGGCCACCCTTGCTTTTAGGGACAATGAAGGGAGAGACAAGTTTGTAACCTAGGGATGAAGGTGGAGAGAAATCATAGTAGCAGTAGAAAAGGGAGGTGAGTCTCTAAGTGAAGTTGCTTAGGGTATTGAGTGCTGGACGGATGGCAGCAATCAAATGGACACAACTTTTAGGGCTGTTACCCTAGTGAAGACAACAAGCACATGCCGTAAGGACATCTTTACGACACAAGTAAAAGCCACATAAGAAGACCATCACAACAACAATTCTAGGTTGCATGGACGATGCTAGCTACTCCAAAACACATGACTTGGGAAGCTAGTTGATGTAGGACATATTAGGTTTTATTCTACGTATTTTCGCTTTATTTTTATATTTTGTGGCTTAAGTGCAAACTTTTCAGTTAATGTACTTTGTCGTAAATCTTTTATACTTATATTTATTTTAGGTTTTATTTAATTCCAAATAGGAGTTTATTTCCATTACTTGTGGGTCAAGTCATGTAGTGTTATAAAAGCTATCCTTGGGGCCTTTGTCCATTGTCCAGGCAGTTGAATATGTTTTGATAAATAGATTATTTTGATTTATCTTCTTCGTCCTTCTTCACCACGATGTGTTCCACATCACTAGTGTTGTTGGTCTACAACACGAAAGCCGTAGGAGGGTTGTTGGAAAAGTCAACATGGAGGTGGAGCAATCAAGGGGCCACGTATGTAGGTGATGGAGGAAGGTGCCTGTAGATGACCTCAGGAAAGAGGGTATAGCCGCTTAAAAATGAGAGAAAAAAAATAGCCTTTTGGGTTTTGTGGATCTTACTATTCTGATAATTGTGAACACAAGCATGCGATCGATTATTGTATTCCATTGGTAAGCCCTACTATATATAGGAGAGGGCACAAATACATTCTCCAACTCACCCTAATGGGTGAATTTGGCCTATACTAAAACATACAAACTAATTAATTGATAAACTTTCCAATACATAGGCACGTACTTACCTACACAATATGCACACATATACCTACACACATTATACTTACACATATTTGTGCATATATATGTGTGTGTGTGCGTGCACATGTGTGTATGTGTGTGCTCAGACTTCATACACTACCCTTGCAAGCAACACTTTTAATGTACCCATGCATATTTACTTTTGTTTGTATGTTACATTTTTGATGTTACATTATACATGCACAATGTACATGAGTACCGTAAAAAGTGTAGCCATACATGTTTGAATGTATATTTTCTCTCCCTTTCTATGTGTGTGTTTGTGTACGTGTGCCTTGAGAGCTTGGTTGCGTATAGTTATTTCAATCCGGGTTTTGGGTCCTAATGTAGAATGGTTTCTTAGTAACCATATAGTATTATATGGTAAAGTGGGTGGCTTGATGTTGAAATTTGACAGAAATAATTGTTCATCTCACCAATTTTTGAATGCAATATCGAAATTCCATGGCGAGGCATCGTTGTGGTGATATGATACGTACGCAGAATTTGGATTTGATTTGGTGATATGAAATATATGCAAAATTTGGATTTGATTTGGTAACCACGATATTAGAAAACATGCCTCAAGGCGTGTGCCTTAGTTTGCCCTGGCGAGGCACACCCCCGAGTTTGGCTGAGGAGTTGGAGGCACTTTGGCATTTGTGAGGCGTAAGCCTTAGTTTGTAGGTCTAATAAAAGTTGATCTTGGGCGTGATATGGGCTAATACTAACATAAAATTGTATATATATGTGTATATTTATGTATGTGTGTGTATCGTGTATATTTACAACTATATACATATGTTATACACTCATCTATGCATGCATGTATGTATACATGGAAGCACATACTTGCCGACAAGGAGTGGCTCAAGTGGTCAAGCACGATGTCCCCTAACAAAGGGACCCGAGTTCGAATCCCAGTTGCCGCCTTGATTTACCACCCTCCCGGGCGTTCGGCCTCCGCTACGGGCGTGGGAGAGGGGGGAGAAATCTTTCTCTCTTAATCCCGTATATGTGCATGTATGTATATTTATAATTAATATTTATGTATATAAATATATATGTATATGTGTGTGTGTATATATAGATTTTTATATCCGGGAAGGGTGTGGGTAAGAAGCCAGTCCCACTGCATCATTGCTAAGATGTAGTAAAAAATGTACAAAGACAACATTTTTGAAGGAGGAAGATAAGGAAGCAAGCTCAACAAAAAAGGATTGATCTTGGAATGTTGACTCTTTGACATGCTAGTCTATGAAGATAGTAGATACCATGATTAGAAGAAAAGTCAATATAACTTACTTACAAGTAACCAAGTAGACATGGGAGCAATGTCGAGAAATTGGGGACACATTGTACTAAATCTGGTATATAGGTATTGACAAGCATATAAATGGCGTGGGAATTATTGTTAATAAGATGTTGAAAGATGATGTAGTCAAGATCAAAATGATGGTTGCTAAAATCTTAGATATCAAAGTTGTACTTGGAGGAAAGATTTTTAGTATTATTAGTGCAAAATGTACAAGGACAACATTTTTGAAGGAGGAAGATAAGGAGACAAGCTCAATGAAAAAGGTTTAGAGTGGGATCTCGCAATATTGGCTCTTTGACAGGAAAGTCTGTGGAGATAGTAGATACCTTGATTAGAAGAAAAGTCGATATATCTTGCTTACATGTAACCTAGTAGACATGGGAGCAATTATGAGAAATTGGGGACACATAGTACTAAATCTGGTATATATGTGTTGACAAGCTTATAAATGATGTTAGAATTATTATTGATAAGATGTAGAAAGATGATGTGGTCAAGATCAAAATGATGGGTGATAGAATCTTAGATATCAAAGTTGTACTTGGGAGGAAAGATTTTTAGTATTATTAGTGTTTATGCTCCCCCAAGTTGGCCTTAGCGAGGAGGCTAAGAAGGATTTATGGGATAACATGTGGAAGTGTGCCCTCTTTTGATATTTAGAAAAGGGAAAACTCACTCCTATAAATAGGAGGCGGTACACGGAAGCAAACAGAGAAACCCTAATGGGCCTCTTATACAAAGGCCCATGTTACATGATACTTAAGTGAAAAAGACTTAAAACAGAAAATAAAAGACAACATTATATCTCAATACCCCCCTAAGTTGTAGCATAGATGTCAATCATGCCCAACTTGCAACACAATTCTCAACTCTCTTGTCAGGGAGATGCTTAGTAAATATATCTGCAGTTTGCTCATGTGATGGCAGAAAAGGAGTAGTAATCTTCTTATCCAGTACAACATATCGGAGAAAATGGTAGTCGACTTCAATATGCTTGGTCCTCTCATGGAAGATAGGGTTACTGGCAATTAAGGTAACTACACAATTATCACAACACACTGGGATAACATAAGTGATAGGAAACCGAAGTCTGCAAGAATAGATTTAATCCATAACATCTCATCAGTAGTATGTGCCATTGCACGATACTCAGACTCTGCACTAGATCTGGCAACAACATTTTGTTTCTTACTTCACCAAGTAACTAGATTACCTCCTACGAAGGTATAGTAACCAAAAATGGATCTCCTGTCAAACTTACACCCTACATAATCAACATCAGAATATCCAGTTGCATCAAGGTGTCCATTCTTTCATAAAAACTGTCCCTGTCTGGGTGCGTTCTTCAAATATTTTAGGACATGACATGCTGCCTTCCGGTGACACTGCCTAGGGCAATCTATAAACTGACTAAGAACCCCACAACAAAGCATATATCTGGCCTAGTAATAGTGAGATGCAAAAGTTTACCAACCGGTCACTTGTAGCAATATTTATCTTCTAAGGGTTGAGTGGACATCCCATAGATCATGTGCTTGATCCATAGGTGAGACTGTGGGTCGACAACCCAAGATTACAGTTTCAGTCAGTAAGTCTAGACTCTACAATGTACTTCCTCTGCTATAGAGATACTCCATTTTTGTTGTGTGCTACCTCTGCCAAGAAAATATCGAAGGCGTCCAAGGTCTTTGGTTACAAAGTGCTTCATAAGATATTTCTTTGTATCAGAAATCCCTGTGTCATCACGACCAGAGAAAATGATATCATCCGCACAAACAATGAGAATAATAATTCCAGAAGTAGCGGTATTGATAAAACAAAATGATCACACTGAGACTGTGTGAAATCAAATTTGTGTAGTAAATGGGAAAATTTGTCAAACCATGATCGGGGGCTTTGCTTGAGATCATGAATAGCCTTCTTAAGGAGGCATACTTTTCCAGAATAGTCCCCCCTGAGCAACATAACATGGAGGTTGTGACATATAGAAAGTCTCTTGCAAATCACCATATAGAAAGGTGTTCTTGACATTCAGTTGATGCAAATGCCATCCTTGATTGACGGCAACAAAAATAAGAATGAGTACAAAATTAAGACGACCAACAATAGAAAAAGTTTCAAAGCAATCAACCCTAGATTCCTTTGTATCCCTTAGCAACCACTCTAGCTTTTCAGCCGTTCAACCGTCCTATTAGGCAATTATTTAATAGTATACACCCAATGACAACCAACATGATTGTTCATCTCCAAGTCCTCCAAAGGCCATGTTCTTGTTACTGTCTATGTTGATGACATCGTCATCACCGACAATGATATGATGGGGATATCCCAGCTAAAGCAGTCTATGTATGCACATTTCTATACAAAAGACTTGTGTACCATGCGATACTTCCTCACAATCGAAGTCCTCCGCTCAGCCTCGGGGTTCAGTCTGTCACAACGACGCTATGTCTTGGACCTGCTTCAAGAGGCCAACATGACAAAAGACAAACCAGTCTCTAGTCGATGGACTATCATACGAAGCCTATGTATGAAGGAGAACACTTTGCTGATCCTGAGAAGTATCGTCGCATAGTTGGAAAGTTGATTTACTTGACTATTACTCGACCAGATATAACCTATGCTGTTGGGGTAGTCAACCAACACATGAGTGCACCACTCTAGGTCTACTGGTCCAACGTCCAACACATTCTTTGCTATCTCAAGAGTGCTCTAGGACGAGGATTGCTCTACAAACGTCCTAAGTCCAAAATTAATCTCTATCTCTGAATATGCAGATGCAAATTGGGCTGGTGAGATCAACGGTCCACTTCCGGCTATTATGTTATGATTTGCACTCATTCATTTTCCTGGAGGAGTATAAATTAGGAGGCGGCAACTTGCTCAATCATCGAGGCAGAATATCGGGCTATGGCTCATGCATGTTGTGATCTACAGTGGGTCCGATCCATCTTGATTGAGTTCAGAATTCTTTTTCAAACTCTAACTACTTTATACCGTGGCAACCAAACAACTATATACACAACTAATAGTCCAGTCTTCCACAAGGGCAAAAAACCCATTGAAGTTGACTGCCATTTTGTATGGGACCTGGTCAAAACCAAGCAGATCATCACTTCTCACATTAGGATTGGTGATGCAGTTGTGGACGTCCTCACCGCACCTCTTCCTTTTGCTTTATTCAAGTATATGGGTGTCAAATTGGCACTTCACAATGTTTACTCTCCAACTTGAGGGGACGTGTTATTATATTTGATTATTTGGGTTAGGCCCATTGTATTTTCCCTTTTTTGGTTTTTCCCATGCACTCTCTTGCTCCTATATAGGAGACCCAATGCTTTTATTTGTTTTACTGAAAGCAACTTAGTCTATACTTATCAATAACAATAGCTACAATTTGTAAATTTATACAGATGTGTGTCTAATTGTCTTTAACTATATGTATACATGACTATACATGTGTCTATGTTGGAATAAATAATTTATCTGTAATAGGGCCCGATTGTCTTTGCCCATTAGGATTAAATTCACTTATACGTACTTGCCTCCTATATTTAGGAGTGGAGTTCGCCGTCTATCAATAAGAAATATTCATTATCCTCACATCTTGTTTTCCACATGATATCAGAGCTTTGATCCTAAACTTAGGGAGGAAAAAAGAGAGCCTCCGCCTGCAGGCGACTGTCATCTCGTCTTGGTTTGGCCGCCTACTAGACATCATCCTGACCTCCATGGTCATCTTCTCTCTTCTTCTGTCATTAAAAAACTTCATTGTCTATATAAACCCCATAAAATGCCCCTCAATCATCTCATACATGCACCCCTACTCCACACTTTTTTCCCAGATCTGCGTTGTGTGTGTCTTGCTGGTCTATTAGTTAACATTTTTTCCTACGCCCCTCCTCTGTCCCGCTACAACCAAGTTGCTTGCCCTATTCTTTTAGATGAGAAGCCAACCCAATCTTTCCTCCAAAGCGCCAATTATGGATTAGCAAGGGTGTTGCATCATGCATGCCAACGCTGATCCACACAGTTACTGTAGTCCGTCAAACGACCCCGTGCCCCTCCGTCTCCACTCAATGCCTCCCCGCCTGCCGGATCAACACTGCCTCTAAAATTTGTCCATGCCCCATGCCTTGCCTGCTAGAGGGTTTATCGCTTGTTTCGTGAGGGACAATAGTCAATCAACCAAGCTCCAGTACGGACCCCACCTCATGCGAGTAATGTTTCCAGATACTCTAGCCAACAAGTCACACAATAACATGCGTTTCTCTTACGAGGATCGAGTTGGGTTTACATGGTATGTCCAAAGTGGATCTAAACTTTGTGACTGCTTGCTCCCCCACACACTATATCTATTGCTAATTGAATCCTAATAAATCTGACTTTTGACCTATTCCATACCACTGGCGTCTTTGCCTTTGCACCCCCTACATTTGTTGGCCTAAGGGCTAGATAAATGTGCCTTTTTGGGTAGACAACGATCCATTTATTTTTTTACCCAGATCTATTTGATCGGGTCACACAACACACCGAATCGCGTTATCGATTACACGAATTATCGATTCATCATCATCATTAAAAGAGTAATCAGTTCCGATAGAAAAAGAGTAACACGAAAGACCCCGTGCTAGTATATTAAGCAATAAAGAAGAGAGAAGGGGCACCACACTAATTTTTCTTCTCCATGTGGTTCCCCTAAACCACATGACTGAATGCCTTTGTTTGAATTAAGGATCTTCTATGTTGCATATCACAACAACTATATTCCTGTGATATTATTATTCCTATCGTGCTTATATACCGGTAATGCTTTTTTCTTCCTAATGTACCTTCATAGAGTGCTTTATTTCTGTGCCACCCTTTACATGTCTATTCCCCTACCAATGTTTATGACTTTCCACCCCGACTACTCGCATGATCCTTTTCGTGGTTGGCGTGAGGGGGAGAATAGGGGAAGATGAGTATAGGGAAGAGATGAGATAAAAGAGAGAATATGAAGTGAAATCATCTCATCCGACCATGTTGCCTAGTCCGTGCATATTCACCCGTGTTGTTGACGCCTACTATAACACACATTTCTTATTGTAGCGCGTCTAAGACACATGCCCACATGCTATAGCGCAATATCCCTATAGTAGTGCTATTATCCCAACTACGACATATTATTTTAGTGTTGGTGCTTCTTGTGTGTTGTGCGGATTACTTTGACAACAATGGCGACTTAGATGACTTCTACACATTCTCCACCATCTACGTTGTTCTGGATGTTCGTCAAAGTTACATAAATTTATTTGTGGTTGTTTCTGCTAGTTCTAGCGATTATCAATTTCAGGGACTTCGTTATTACTGCTTTTGCATTGATCTTTTCTTCATCAAGGGGAGAAGACATGTTTTCTGCTTCATGCTATCTTCTTCTAGAGGAGTGTTCGAGTTTTTTTAATACTTGTATTGCGAAATTTAAGGGGAGGTAATTTCTTATCGTGGGAGATCAATTTCTATATGGGTTGTTTTTTTCCATGTATTATTAAGCTGGACATGTGTTTCAACCATGATCCAGCTTGAGGGTGGGTGTTAGAGTAATTAGTCTATTTATAATATGTGTGTAATTGTCTTGGCCCATTAAGGTTAAGTTAGCTTCCTTGTACTTGCCTCCTCTCCTATATATAGGAGAGGGAGAGGAGTCTGCAAGACATCACTAAGAAAATATCATTTGCCTCACGTCATATTTTCCACAGTCTATATACATGTATACATGTTTATATTTGTTTATATATAACCATATATATGTATACAATTATATATATGCATGTCTATTAATATTATATATATGTATCCATGTATTTTTGTTTAACATATATTATATTTAGATATTATTTCTTATTTTGCGCCTTTGTACAGTTTGAGGCTTGCGCCTCGACCACTCAATGAGACAAAAACACCTTGATGTGCCTCATGCACTTTAATACATTGTTGGTAACAAAACTTGAGATCATAAAATGCATGTAGTGATCTAGTAGTACTAGTCCTGAAAACTGCCAAACACCCGTTGCACATGGGAAGTAACACAAAACCACCCATTGGATATCAAGAATAAAGAAATGAAATACTAGGTGGAATCGTGAGAACTCACATCTAGCAAGCACACTATGCCTGCAAATTTATTGGATATTGTAAATTGTACTGGTGGTCGCATCTGAGGTTGATCTCATACGAACAACATTTGTAAGGACCTTAGCATGTATTCCTATACCTTGTGCCTATTTGGCGTCCCACACTTGGTGGGCATATGAACTTCTTGATGGTTTTATTATTACGTATTGGATGCAACTCACCTATTGCCGTATTGGTATCTATTATTTCTCTATACTAGTGGCGTCATTGGTTTCAATAACCTTCTCATCTGTCAGAAGGTGTGATCATCTTTCTAGGTGTCACTGTTCCAAATTTAGACTATGCAATTAGCCTAGTTGCCCCATTGTATATGGACATGCAACTCAACATTCGAATAGCGGTTGCATGTTGGCTACATCGATGCATGTATATGGCGGGTTCAAATTCACTGTTCTAAACTTGCTGTGCCGAGCTTATCTTAACCATGCACATTTCAAAGAAGAGTGAAGTAATGCATAACTATTGATAGAGTGCGCAATTAGGATGTGTTCAGGACAACAATCGACATAGGAAGCGGCACAGTGAATCGTATGACGACATTTTTATTGATTGTGTAGTTAAATGATAAATATCTACTTTTCAAGTGCGCTCGGATATTTATGTATTCTTATCTTCTATTTTTGTTTATTGGTTGGTGTGTTATGTATGTTATTTCCTATCCCTTACCCTCTCTAACATAAAAGTGTCATGTTGTTTTTTTAGTGTAGATATCCTGTTTACAATCTTTTTCTCCCCCTACTTTTGTTCTATGGTCCCTTAGTTGCCATCCAACCATACAATGTAGCAGCTTATCATAACGGCATACTCAAGGAAGCACGGACGCGTTTCTAGACACGGACATGGGACACGGCAAATTTCTAAAATGTAGGACATGGTCACGACATTGGATGAGTGGAAAATATTTTTTCGATATATATATAGATACATATATATATATATGAGTGTATGATGTATGAACTGGAATTTATTTTAAAATCTATCCAGATTAATGTATCTATGTATGTATAATATTTTTGCATAAAGAGGTGTCCTCGTGTATAGTAGAAACAATATGAAGAAGAAAACTAAATGTGTGATTTTTGTAAATATCGTAGATTACAGAATATACATATGACCTGATATTACTCATTTAACCAACTTATTAGACTATAATTTGATTCATAGTATCTGATTCAGCTTAGACTTTACATATTGGTTCTTTTCAACATATTTGTTTGTAATTGTGATTAGATCTCAGCTCTATGAAACATTTTCTCAGTAACAAGACATAAACAGTAATTGTGTGTTTAACATTTGCACTCTGAAAAGGCTAGATTGCAGCAGCAACCACTGCAGTGATGTGTCCAAGAAGTGTCTGGGCAGTATCCAGCTGTGTTCGGGAACTGGACACGTCCCAGCCGTGTCCAAAACGTTTTGGTCCGTGTCCGGGAAGTGTCCGCGTCCAAAACGTGTCCAAAACGTGTCCGTGTCGGATATGTTTTGGACGCGGACACTTCCCGGACACGGACCAAAACGTTTTCGACACGGCTGGGACGTGTCCAGTTCATTTTGGTCCTTTTTTGCACCCCGGACACAGCTGGACACTGCCCAAACACTTCCTGGACACATTATTGCAGCTGCTGCTGCTGCAATAGCCTATTTCAGAGTGCAAATGTTGAATATACAGCTCATGTTTATGCCTTCTTACTGAGAAAATCTAACATAGAGCTGAAGATCTCATCACAATTACAAACAAATCTGTTGAAAAGAACCTATATGCAAACTCTAAGTTGAATCCGATATTACACGTCAAATTATAGTCTAATAAGTTGGTTAAATGAGTAACACGAACTCATATATGTATTTAAAAGAAACATACATTTAGTTTCCTACTTCATATTGTTTTTACCATACTCATAAAGACAAACATCTATCTGCATATAAAATTATACATACATAGATACATTAATATGAACACCCTTTAAGATAAATTCCAATTCATACGTCATACACCCACTTATATGTATGTATATAAAAAAATCCCCACATCCAATGCCGTGTCCATGTCCTACATTTTAGAAAGTTGTCGTGCCCCGTGTCCGTGTCTAGAAACATGTCTGTGCTTCCTTGCTTAGTTGGTTACATGGTATTGACCCTCTGTGTCTGAAACTCTTGGAATTGAGCTGTTTCTCTTCCATTGTGGGAGAAGTTTGGCTCTACTATTCATTAGCACGTCCTTGAAACTTGATACCATGTTTCACCCAGACACAGTTGTCCTGTACATTGTCGACACAAGATTCTCCATGTCACAACAACTGTGAAGTCTTGCTTGCCTCTCCTTCCTCTAGTCACAACGATGGATAAATCCAATCTGCCGAGAATAGTAGTTGATCGCCTAAAAGGCTAGTGCCTCCTTCAACCCTCCCATGCATGGCAACAACTAATTGTCAGTACACCGACACTGCCTCCAACAGATGCACGTGACGACAGTTGCTTTCTGCAGGGATTCACTGTGTCTAGGCTGCTATACAAGGTAGAAGTACCCTTACTAAGGGTGTCACACAAGTCTGTAGCTGGCTCCTGGTCATTGCACTGACACCGACACAAGGCCAATAACATACCCTATTATAGGACCCCTCAAGGTATATTTTGTGGGTCTGCAAAAGTCAGCCGGGTGCATAATAGGAGACAAGGAGATGTTCTCCCTCATTTGTAGATAATAATTACTTTTCAAATTTGACTCATCATCGATCAATAAATTGGATGAAAAGAACTTTTAATAATGGAGTTGAAATGTGAAGATTTGCTTCAAAGGTCAAGGGAAGTGTAAAAATTAGATTTGTGGTCCTCCCAATGTTGAAACTCTAGCACATTGAAGGATATGATATCGATCATCTCATCCTGATGTGGAACTTTTTTTTTAATCTTAGAAGAGCAAGAAGTAAACAATTGTAATAGGGTCTAGTGGTGGGTCATAGATAGGGCTACGACACTTGCTATGTGTGAGATGTTATGAGTCAAGCATCTTCTGGAAAAGTTGAGCATCTTACATATTGTTCCCACAACGTTGAGGTGTGATAACTAGATTTTGGCCTGTATTGTATCAACCCAATTTGGGGTAACCTAGAATTTTGCCCCAAAATCATTGCCATCACCATGTTCATGTTCATGAAGGACGTCCAGAAGGGGTACGATCTACCATTGCTGTCCTATGCTTGTTGAAGAAATCGACACTGCATAAGTGAGTGCCAACATGACAAGCGAATAACAAGAGGTCCTTGTCCGCCTAAATGACCCCAAAGTATATGACAAGCGAATAACAAGAGGCCCGTGCCATTGTGTTCTAACGCTTTGGATCCTGGATGCAGTTGGGTAGTGACACAAGGATAGCATGCCATAGGCATCTTTGGTCAACTCTAAGGAGCATGCTCCTCGACAAGCACATCATGTCTAAGAGATCTACACCGGCCATCTTTGAAAACTCCGAGCACATTCTCACCGGCAAGGGATGAGATTTCGTCGGTATCGGTGGTATACCGCTTGAAATACCGATGCCGACGGGTACCGGTACAATTACACACAATTCTACCGTTAGGATCGCAAATATCGGCATACCGGTGAGTTTACCGCCAATAACGCCAAATATCGAGGGTGCCGGTGCAAAATGCACCACTTAAGCACCGGTACAGGGCGGTATACCACCCGATACACCGTCATTTGTGAGTCCTTAGTTGCTGCTGCTGTTTGAAGAGGAAAACCTTGGGGATTTTGGGCGATTTTCGAGATTGGTGCTCAAATCAGCCCTAATTAAGGTATGTTTACTTAACAGTTAATATCTTGCATTTCCCATCATTTCCAACCTCTCCCCTCTTTCTTCTCTTCTTATAATTCTATTTTCACCTAAAAAATTCACCAAATACCCCCAAAATCCTAGATCTACTCCAAAATACTTATGATTGATGCTATTTATCACTAGATCTATGATTATATTATATAGATCTACTGATTTATCACTAGGTCTACCTAATTAGCTCACTAATAATTAACATTAACATGCAATTTCACTAATTAATAGTAATAATGTATTTAATTTAGGTTTAGTAGAAGAAGTTCTATCAAAGACTAACATGAACATATATAAACAAAAATATACCCAAAATATTCAAATAATTCGTAATTTTTATTTATTAAAAATGCTGAAAATAAAAAAACGTTTTTAAATTTTTTCTTTAGAATTGTGTGTTAATGTTGTATAAGATGAAACTAGCATGAGGACAACATATCACCTGTCTTTTTAATTAGTAAATATCATGTTTTATAATTTTAAAAATAATTTCAGACTTTATTTATATTGAAAATAAAATATCTTGTGTTTGATTCTATAATTACAAGCAAGTATCATACATTATAAAATATCGATTTTGATTCTACATTACATAAAAGAAATCGATTTTGTTCACTTAATGGCTTATTTTTATTAGATATTAGTATTGTCAATAGAGAATAGACTTAACAGTCAATACGACATTGTACATTTCTTACTAGTACTTTTTTATTAAATGCTAAGGTACTAATATCATTTGCTTTGCTTGTTTGTCTGTCTTTTTCAGTGTTTAACTTTTGAGTTTTGAGAAGATGTCTTCTTCGTCTTCAAGTGACGCTGAGGGAGCGGCTGGTCATGCTGCATCAAAGGATGTGGATTTTGCACGGAGTCACTGCAAGCCTGTACTTGGGTCTGGGAATAGGGCAAAGATTGTCTGCCACTACTGTAAGAAAACACTTGGTGGTGGGGGAATTACTAGATTCAAGCGTCACATTACTGGTGGTGACAAGAATGTGGCAATGTGCCAGAAGTGCCCTCCAAGTGTTAGGGATGACTTCAAGAAACTGATGGGTGCAAAGAGGCAAAAACAACAAAAGTTGAAGCAGGTTGAAAAGGCTTACACAGATACACTCTTTGATGTTAGGGCCACATGTTCTTCTGTTGAATCAGATGATGATATTGCATATCCTCCAGGGTGTGATACTACTTATACACGTCATATGTATAGGCGTGCTCTCAGAGACTCGCAAAAGTGAGTGGGATAGGGAGGAGGCAGCTCGGCTTATGAGGAGATATGGACCATCTGGTGTAAGTGGAGGCAGTAGGGCTGCACGTGTCCCTGTTGTTGACTTAGATGATGATGATGAAGATCAACATGCTCAACATAAAAGAAAGGCACCGTTGATACACTCTTCCGTAAGGCTAGTGCGAGATTGAAGCATTTTGATGAGCCAGGGGTTAGGAAGCCTGATGCTAGGCAAAAAATCCTAAAAGCAATGTTTACTGGTGCGAAAGAGAAGGTGGGCAAGGCAGTGGGTAAGTTCTTCTTTGCTCGTGGTATACCTGCACATGTTGCAACCGAACCATATCTACAACACATGGTGGATGTCATAGGGGAGTCGGGTAGGGGTATCAAAGCCCCCACTGCATATGAGTTAATGAACAAGTATCTTCCCTAAGAGAAGAAAGATCTACAGGTATGGATTGAAAGCCAGAAACAATTGTGGTCTGAGTATGGCGTCACACTCATGTGTGATGGGTGGGCATCTGGAAATAGAAAGCAAATTATTAACTTTCTTGTACATTGTCGTGGATCTACTATTTTTCTAGACTCTGTTGATGCTTCTAGTGCAGTCAGGAATTATAGTTACATCAAGAATTTAATGAAGAAATACATCAAGCAGGTAGGGGTTGGGAATGTAGTGCAAATAGTAACTGATAATGGCTCTAACTTCAAGAAGGCCGGTGAAAGTACAATGAAGAAATATCCGGTCTACTGGACACCATGTGCTGCCCATTGCATAGATCTAATTCTTAAGGACATGCACACAATTGATTACGTCAAAAGTGTGACAATTGATGGTAGGTTGATCACGACTTTCATCTACAACCATTCCTTCTTGTTAAATGCTATGAGGCGATCTGAGTGCTGTGGAGTGATCTAGTTAGACCAGGGGTGACTAGATTTGCAACGAATTACTTGGCCTTGAATTCATTAAAGTCCAAAAAAGATGGACTTAGGAGGCTCTTCAATGGTGTGGAGTAGACCTCCATGAAGGAGCACAACACCCCGGTTGGCAGAAGGATTGAAGAACTAATTGCCAGTCGGGCTTTCTGGGATAAGGTTACAAAGGTGCTACGGATAATGGAACTTGTTGTCAAAGTGTTGAGGCTGGTAGATGGTGACAAAGCCAAAACAATGCCTTACTTGTATGATGCAATGCAAGTAATGTTGGAAGGTATTAAACAAGCAGCTCCTAGGTCCCATTAACAATACTTGTCAATTGTAGACAAGCGTTGGAACATATATGCTTTTGCATCCACTGCATAAAGCAAGCATATAATTTATTTCTTCTAAATTCAGATTTATGTTCTAAGTTTCTAACTCTATAACTTGCTATAAGTTAACTCAATCTAAATCTTATTTCCTTATTTGAAATTGGTGACAACTTACTATCTGAACTCGAGGTTCCAATACTCGCAAAAACTGGGCTTAGATGCGACTCTAATGTCTGCTGTGAGAGATATAACTAACAAATTCTTTACCTCTACTGAAGAGCGCACCATAGTGATGGATGAGGTATATAACTAAATATATTACATAACTTACATGAAGTCATGAACATCTTCATTCTTGTTTGATGTTTCATCATTTGATTCTGAAGTTTAAACTTCTTAAATATTTTTGCAGTTGCGACAGTTTCGTGAAGGCCTCGGTTGTTTTGGTCATCCAAATGTAGTTGTCGACCGTGATCATGGTGATCCTTGTGAGTGGTGGGTTTGGAATGGAACGGGTGCCCCCCATCTAAGAAAAGTGGCTGTTCGTATTCTTTCTCAAACAACATCTGCAGGAGGTTGTGAAAGAAATTGGAGCACTTTCAATTTAATTCACTCAAAGAGAAGGAACAAGTTGGGGGCAGACAGGCTATAAGAGATCTGGTATATGTTCACCACAACATGTGGTTGAGGGCTAGAGCAATACGAGATGCCAACTACAAGGAAGTGGATTTTGCTGTCGTCCACGATCCCATTGACACCGCATATACATTCAACCCATCCAGGCGTAGAGGCATAGAAGAAGTTGTTGATTCAGAAGATCCTTTAGAGGAATGGATGAATGAGATAGGTCGTCCCATTCTTGATAATCTAGATGGTCGTCCAGATCCATACATAGAAGAGCAATTTGAAGGAGATTCTGATACTAATGTTGACCAAACTCCACCTGAAAGACTTGAGCCTGAGTTTGAGCATCAAAATGTTGATATGGAGATCAATAGAGCAGTAGAAGTAGAGTTGGGTAGCACAGATTCTCCATCTTCAAAAAGTACATCTGGGTCAAAATCAAAATCTGATAATGATGGTGGCAATGATGGCGGCGGCAGTGAGTGCTCTCCTGAATATCCTCCTACTGTTGATCCTCAGTATGATGATCGTCCTTATGTTACGACAACTGCACCTCCTCCTCCAGCAGAAAAAGAATATCCTATGCGTGATAAAACTTTTCAAAGGAGGAAAACTCGAACCGACAAAGACTACAGTGGTGCATTACCACCTTAGGCTACAGGCTCCTACGGCTACAACAGTGATTATTATTCTGATATTGCTGATTCATTTGGCTGCATGAGTATTTCAGCTTCTGATTCTCAATCTCAACATGATTCAACATTGGGCTTTGGCGATATGCTATTTGGGCAAACACATGTACAACCATACCCATCTCACTCTCAATATGGGTATTCAGGATATCAAAATCAGCCACCACCACCACCGCCACAACCAGAAGTAGAACATCATGTTGGATATACCTATACAACAAATGTCTCAAGCCCACATGGAAGTTTTCAGTACAACTCCCTTGCATTTTCTGAGGATGGTGGGCAAACATGGAGTGGTGGTCATTCAGTTCTTCCTGTTTCTCCAGTCCCAATACTTCCTATGGTTGTGCCTGTAGCTATTCAACATATTCCTCAAGGAAGTGAACGTCCACTCACTCGAGCTCCTCGACCTACATATCCAAGAAAGGCACAATATCTCAGAGATTTAGAACAACATTTTCCAAAGATTGGGATGATGCAATTTGCCAACGATACTGTCTATGAGGAGCATGTGACTACATACAACCAACTTTATAGGATGCACATGTCATGGGCGGAATATCTCAATAGTATCAACTCATTACAATATGGACAACCTGCGCGCCACTCAACATACAACTGATGTGAGTTGGTAAGTAAATATGTTATTGATATGTTGTAAATTGTATATTGTTGCATAATTGTGTATATTTAAGTTTGTGGATTGTGCTAGTAAAATTTCATATCTGAATTCCTACGTTTTGTCATCGAAATCCCAACGAAACAGGACAGGTTCCTTACCTCCCACATGATGGACCCCCCCACACCCAATATAAAATTTTATTGCATAAAACGATGCATTTAGGTGTGGAGATTACACCTGTAAAATTTCATGAATTAATTCGTTCATTTTGGCGTCGATACAACCAAGATTGTATCTGTCGGTATTTCCATCGTATATCGGTAAATACCTATTTCCAAGCTGTCGAAACAGCGTCGGTATCGATCACCTCGTTCCTTGGTCACCGATCCACATGTCTAAGGACACCACCGCCACTAACACAAACATGGACAATGACTAACTTGAGGGAGTTCTTGATGATCTTGAGGTACAAGAAGAGGAAACAACTACAAGTGAGTCTGACTGAGCCGTTTTCTTTTGCAATATCTATGGTTCATCGCCAAAGTGCAACTATGTTTTTTTGGGAGGATGACAAAAGAAATTTGATGACAAGCTAGCTGCTAACGGGCTCATTGCCACATGCTATGCTGGCAAAGAAACAATATGGCACTGTTCACATTCAGTTAGGTTCATCTTTACTAAGGCACTTCATTCTTGATGTTATGGCCTTTTACAAGCTGAAGACCTACATGGACCTGACTCTGTAGTTCTCCTGCACATGCTAACGATTAGGAGGTGGGGAAAGTGTACCAAAGTATTAAATATTTAGGGACGAGAAGACAACCAAGGTTGATTTGTAAAGACTTTTTCACATACAATGAAGACGAGGCTGGTTTGTTGAACAAGAATATTAAGGACATGGAGGACAATAACTATGATGCTGAAGGAGTGTAGTTAAATTCGCGCCAAACATACATGATTAGATGTGAGGATGTCAAAGTCGAGCCACATCCATAATCCCACTGTCCACTACATGTAGAAGATCTAAAGTCTTTTGGACATAGTGACAACCAAGGAAACCACACTTAGAAACATTGGTATAATCTGAAGTGCACAACTTACTAAGAGCCCCTAAATCTTAGGGAATTTTATTGATTGATCTCTTCGATTCCATCACCACTAAGGACCAGGAGCATAGCATGCTACTTTGGTTATCAGGTTGATCATTGAGAGGAAGTGAAGGTTCGCAACTGATTATAATGGGTAATTTGATTCACTCCCACATTGTAAAAAGGTAGGAGATGATTTGTTTCTCTTATTTTATTTGGAGTAGAACTAGGAGACACTTTGCCTAGAGTTTCACATGTAAAACTACCTCGGAGTTCATACTTAACAAGCTGCAAAGTCGTTGCAAGATAACCCTCACTACCAAGAGAAATAATAAATGAAAACACAATGGAGGGAGCCATTGATGTGGAAGAGCAATCAACTTTTCAAGCCCCTCCTTCAACCCCTAGGGGTGCAAGAAGGATCCTCGACTCATTTGTACCAGAGTCACAAGCATGAAGGAGAATATGTGGCTTGAGTAATAGAATGAGCCACAAGGCCACTAGACAATGCAAACTTCATCCTAGCAATCCTTCAATCCTCCCATTTATGATAATAGTGAGAGATCAGACGTCATCATCATCGTCGCCCTATCCACAATAGCCACACTTTTTGTTTGATGATGAATAGCTTTTACCTCTCTGGACTAGCGAGGACTAGATGGAGTAGTGCCATGGTTTTACATCCTTTCCCATTCTATGGTTGGTGTACATTGTTAACAATGTACATGCGAAGCTTGGGAGGGATGGTTAGTGAGTTCTTTCTCTGTCTTTTTTACTTCTGTTCATGTTCTTGTTGTTGGTTGCTCACTTTGCAAGCTTTTCACATCTTTAATACAATTCTTACTTGTTGCATTACATCTCATGCATCTCATCATTTTCATGTTATCTCGCTTTTGGCAGCAATTTTAGGCTTTCCTAGATGGAGTATACTTTATGTTTGGATGCTTTGTTTTGCTTGAATGGTTATAGCTTGCAAGATTTAGGGTTTTATTATTCCAACCCTAATTTTGTGTAACATCTTTGTGAAGAAGTGTATACAATGAGGTTGTGTTGTTAATTGATATGTACACCCCTATCCTATATATAGGAGAGGAGGCTATTACAAGGAAGCACAAAGGAAGCAGACTAACCCTAATGGGCCATGGGCAACAGGCCCATGTAGACAATAGACTAATAACCTATTAACTAAATAGGCCATATTCTAACACTCCCCCTCAAGCTGGAGCATGGGTGAAAGCTTGTCCAAGCTTGTAGTTACATGACTCGACTGAACGATACGAAATAAAACGATAATGAAAGATAGAAATGTCACTCCCCATACAAAAAATTGTTACTCCCCCTTAAACAATACTTTCTAACTGAAAAATATGATGACACCTCTTTGAGATGTGTTCTACAGGATGGAGAAGCTCGAGCTTTAAAGAAGGCCTTTCTCTTGAAGTGCATATAGACTGAAGAACATGTGAAGCCGACAATCATAAATACCACGACTACGCCATCTTCACTGGAGAGGAATGTAGAGGGGAATGAGCACACTCAACACCTCCAATGTACATAACGCAGCACGAACGCGGAGGCACAATGTCGATGTAGTAGTGGAGATGTCTCTGAACTGTCTGAGAAGTGTAGGCACAATGTCGATGTAGTAGTGGAGATGTCTCTGAACTGTCTGAGAAGTGTAGTAAACTGGAATTAGCACATATGACTACCGACGTGCATACTGTGGCACGAACACGCTAGACGAGGTGCTGAGGTGTCGTCTCAACACATAGAAGTAGCAGATGCAACTCGGAGAAGACGTGATGAAGTAGCTCGGTGAAGATCACTCTGAATGGATCCTTACAGATACAATTTTGGCACAAGATTGAAGATGACGAGCTTCAGAGATGAAGAAGCAACCATATGAAACACCATCAACAACACAGATGATCAACTGGAACGTCATCAACACCAAAGGGAATAGAGGCCAGAATATGCGCAACAAGCTCTTGTCCTGACGTACATAATGTAGTACGAATACGAGAGTCTTGGTGTCAATGCTGCAACTGTAAGATCCTTCAATGCTGTTTGAAGAGTAATGTGATGCTAAGTGGGAATGACGCGCCACAAAGACATCAGGAAACCAGATGTGCTGAACAATACGAAGCTCCATGAAGATAACCTAGAATATCATCTCATCTCATCTCATGTCTCTCTCCTCATATCCTCTCTCTCATGTTCTCCTCATACTCTCCTCTCTATCTCTCTCTCTCTCTATTCCCCTCTGCACACCAAATACGACGAGAGTGAGTAGATGGTGTGGAAAAAGGGAAATATGACCCCCCACACGTGGAAAGACGCACACATGATGGATGGAAGGGCGGGAAAGGGAAAGGGTAAAACGAGAGGGGTAGTGTGTAGAGAAGAACAAAAAGACTATCGGAATGGAAACATCGGTAGTAGGCGATACACTACCGAAATTTTGCTCGGTAGAGGAGGAAGTGGACAACTGGAATGGTTTCTCGGCATGAAAACTGATAACTGAGATCAATATGAAAAACATCCCGATTAAGATTCGGATAAATTTTTTGCTGGGTCAAAAAATAGTAGGATCCGATTATCATAAGTATTGGAGGACATCAAATTGGAACTGAAAGTGTGCTAACTGCTCTTGACACGCCATGTCTATGATTGGACACGCCGTGTAACTTGTCAGGGGTGAGGTGCAGACTCCTGCTGACACGGTGGGCTGCTGACACGCCGTGTAGCTTTGATGGTCGATGATGACAGACTCTCAGCGACACGCCGTGTGGAAATGAGACACGCCGTGTCGGATGTTGGAGGCGTGAACTGGATCTCTGGGGACACGACACGTTCCAAGTGGACACACCGTGTCT
This sequence comes from Alisma plantago-aquatica, assembly GCA_963693085.1. Classification (NCBI taxonomy): domain Eukaryota; kingdom Viridiplantae; phylum Streptophyta; class Magnoliopsida; order Alismatales; family Alismataceae; genus Alisma; species Alisma plantago-aquatica. The sequence continues at coordinate 1,044,876,220 of OY856409.1, forward strand.
GAAGTCAGAGGCGTAACTCCGATGTCCGCTGACACGCCGCGTTTGAGGAATTACACGCCGTGTCTGTTGCGATCTGCGCCGTTAGGACGAGTTCTAGAATCGAACATGCCGTGTCTTTTGAGAAACACACCGTGTCTTTTGTTTTGGACGAAACTCCATGCCGTGAGGATGATTTTTGGAGCGTGACATGCCGTGTTGTTTGGACAACACGCCGTGTTAGTGGTGGCTGACGCACGATCTCAATGGGAATTAGCGTCGTCAAGGAGACAAGTACCCCGAGAATTAGCACCATAAGTTGTCGAGAATTAGCGCCGTCTTTTGTACTCCTTTGATCATGAACAGTGATGGCTCCTTCTTGACCTCGGCCGGATCTGGACGGGAATTAGCACCGTCCAGGGTCCCGAGAGGTGGTGTAGTGGTGGAGTGATGGAGCGGTTGGACGCGGAGATGATGGATGGTGCTGCGGCTCGACGCGGAGACGACAGGGCAACAAGGCGGTGAAGATGGTGGTGACGATTGCTGGAGCGGAAGGCTGATCTGCTTGGCGTGACTTCTTCAATAGCGACGACTGGAGCTGCTTAACGAACGGATCTTGGGGAAGATGACGACTAATAGATAGATCTGGACGGGAAGGATGGCGCCGTCCAAAGACTCAAACCGAATAAAAAGGATAGATGGTTGCCGAGAAGGATGGCGTCGACTCATAGATAAAATCTATATGAAAGGGGAAGAAGATGCGATCAGGGAGGCCAGGATGTGCCTAGTGGGCGGCCGGCCTAAGCCATGGACGGAGGCGGCAGCCGTTGGCAGGCGGGCTGTCCCCTAGTTGCTCTCTCTAGGAGAGGAAGGGGCGGCCGACGGCTAGGTCTGGAAGGAAGGCCGAGAGGAGAGGGAAGGAGGGGAGGTGGCTGAGGTTGTCTCCTCAGGGCTATTGCTCTGATACCATGTAAAGAAGTGTATACAATGATGTTGTGTTGTTCTATTGATATGTACACCCCTGTCCTATATATAGGAGAGGAGGCTATTACAAGGAAGCACAAAGGAAGCAGACTAACCCTAATGGGCCATGGGCAACATGCCCATGTAGACAATAGACTAATAACCTATTAACGAAATAGGCTATATTCTAACAATCTTGATCTTGACCTTGTCTTGATTCAACATCAACTTTTATCTAGTTTATTGAGTAGTTTTGGCAATTGGATTGGAGTTCTACCCTTTAACTGCAATATCTAGATACGTGCGAAAAACTACCCTTTTGTGTGAAGAACATACATATAGGATGCATTTTGATTGTTGAGTCAGTGTTTAGTCAAACCCTTAGCGGTCTTTGCTAGTCAAAAACTTAATGGTCTTTGCTAGTTGTCTTTGGAACTTCAATGATTGTGAGTCACTGTTTAGTCAAACCCTTAGCGGTCTTTCCTAGTCAAAGACTTAGCGGTCTTTGCTAGTTGTCTTTGGAACTTCAATGATTTCCAACCTACTTGTGGCTCACACTTCTTTCATGCTCATAGATGGCCAACTAGGTTTTAAAACTTTCACGGAGTATCATCCTTGAAAGTAGTGTCCATTTTAAAAGTTTTTTTTAATGCAAAAGAGGTTTGATTGTCCAAACTTCCTAAGATTAATTAAAAAAGCTTGAACTGCATAAACCCCCAAACTTTACCATGTCGATAAAATAGAATACTATAAATAAAAGTGTAACAGTGATAAAACATGAGAGACTGTTTATCTTCTTTTTAGGTGAGTTTTGGGGATATGGATGAGTATACAAACGCAATAGTGATGCATGCATGCTATATTTAGGAGTGTTTCTTGGAGACTCATTTAAGAGTCAATCATGAACCCCTAGGATGAACACAATTTCCAAGAGGTGGGTTGCTTGAGTGTTGTACGCGGAGGTCGACTCACTATTATAGACCAACTGGTCTAGACTGTTGGGATCATTACTCACTATATAGTAATGGTTGTTAGTGTCTTTTTTTGACATGCAATTTTTATCCTTGACTTGGTGGATAAGTGAGACTGGTCAAGGATCTTGAGTTGGCATTCATGTAGAGCTAGGGGAAGTTCTTTCCTCAATGCTATTTCATGCTTCATTTGTGCTGCGACTTAGACCTCTTGATACATGGTTTGGATTCCAATGAGTTTGCATAGACCAAAATGACTGAACTTAGACATGCTTGGGTATTCAATGACTTTTCATTGATCGACTTTCAATTGTTTGCTAGAGATTTTTGGGAATCGACAAGATTCCAGTTTGGTGGTTTGGTCCTAGATTCTTTTTGTCATCCTATTTCCACTTGCTAAATCATTTGATGGTTGAATAAAAAATGAAGGCAAGGCTTGCTTGGGGACACACATAGGGTAAAGATTGCGGTGAGTTGATAATGCCTGTCTTAGCCAGTATCTTGTATGCTTTCGCATTCATTTATCCATCGTTCCATCAAGTTCCATCTCTTTGTTTCAATTTCAATGCTAGCAATGCGAAGTTTACTCAAATGTACTCTTTTTTGTCTTTTTTCAGCCCAATATAGGGGTAATTCATTAGTTTGGCTAAGGTTTGCCATTCTGAAGCCCAAGTGTCCCACACTTCATCAACTCAAATCACTTAGGGAAGTTTAAACTTAGCAAAATCAATATGGGAGATCTGATACGAAGCAAGGACGACATGATGTTTATTTCCCTCATTGTGTTGAGTTATAGAAGTACCATTGTCGTAATATCATACCACTAGTCAAGATATGCATCCTCGCCTGCTTCAAGCATCAAAACATGGAAAATAACCACCTCCGACATGGTCAAACACTTGGGTTGATTTCCTTGGTGGTTGGTATCACTTCACAACTCAAGAAATAATTCATCTCTTCAACCATTGTCAAACTCATACCATGATTGCAACTCCTTGGCTCGCAATGACTTTCTTGGGCATGGTTGACTCAAGATGACGTGAGACACCATAACCATGGTATGCACAATGGTTGACCTTCAACGCCACCATCATTAATTACCTCGACCATGGTATCACACTACAACCAAGATCCAAGATTGGTAGCAACACTGCGACCACCTAACCCTTTCATGGTTGTGTACCCATACCGTGGCTGAGAAACCAAAAGTACAACCAATTTAACCAAACATAATGATTCATATGCTGTCACTTATTATGGTATGCATGCATAACCTCTTTGAACATATACACAGTCTCTCCTAAACCCAAGAAGACACCTACCCACCTACTCAAATCCTCCTCCCCTCCATTGTCGTAGTATCATAGCACAATTGCGGTATGCTTCGTTGCCTGCTTCAATTATCTAAACATGGAAGCCAACCACCTCGGTATGATCAAGCAACTGAGTTATTTCCTTAGCCGGGGTATCACTCTACGATTGAAGAAACACTTCATCTTCTTCAACCATTGCCAAACTCAGACCACGATTGCGAATCCTTGGCCCGTGATTACTTTCTTGGGTGTGGTTCACTCAAGACGACATGAGACACCACAGTAGTGGTATCCCACAATGGTTGTGGAACCAAAAGCTTCAATGCCACCATCACCAATCTCGACCATGGTATCCCACCACAACTAAGATCTTAGATCGGTAGGGTCACCTAATCCTCAAAGGCTTTGACATTATGGTTGTGTACCCATACCATGACCAAGGAACTGTTGGATCAATGGGCTCTAGAGGGGGGGTGAATAGAGCTACACACACTTCACAAAATCAATTAGACCACCAATTTAAATTTAGTGCTGAAACTAAACCAAACAGCAATTTGATGTCCTAATCTAGCATTCAAAGCAAGGATAAGAGATAAGGGATTGCAAGCACTTGGACAGGTGGTTTAGAGTGGTTCCACGTCCTAAACTTAGGAACAATGTCAGTCCACTACCTAGAGTTAGTTAGACTCTAGGATTTGCAACTTTGTTCTCTTATATATCACAATAAGATTACAAGAAACATCAACCACACAACCAAGGACTTAGATTCTCAAGCTAAAATCTTCTACCTTACTAAGGACTTACCCACTTTGCAAGTAGTCTTCAGCCTTCTTCAAAGGACTTACCCACTCTTGCTTTAGTCTTCAGCCTTGCAGGATTTACCTACCTTACTTGAGCTTTGCCTTGCACCTCTCCTTCTCTTGGAGAGCTTTTCCACGTTTCTCCCTCACTAGGAGATCTGGAGCAGCTGGCTTTCTTCACTCTTGAAGACCAGCAACCATCTTCACCTTCACTCGGGGAAGAGCAACATCCACTTCTCTTCCACTTGGAGAAGCAGCTTCAATCAATCTTCAAAGGGAATATGTGGTAGGAAGAGAGAAAGGAGAGCTTTACAACATACAAGGGATAGCTCTCATACACAGAGACCTAACTCACTCATAACTCACGAATTTATCTTGAAGGTAGAGAGAGAAAGGGGCTCAAGGGCTTGGAACACTCTCAACTATGCTAGCACCAAGTTTGCAATGGAAGAGCAGCTTGGAATGAACTCCAAGGGGGTCTATTTATAGTTGAGGGTGTCCCTTTAAGTTGTGGGACACTTGGATGCAAAAATAGCCGTTTTTTGTTCAAGGAAACAACTCTATTTTTGCCCAAAACACTCACCAACGGTCACATCACTTTTTTCTGCAAATTCTGTACAGTGCAATCCGTCGAGTTTCAATAGGGGTAACTCGACCGATCAAGTAAAAGACAAAACCGATATTCAAATGATCGGTCGAGTTTGTCCTGACAAAACTCGACCGACCATTTAAACTCGAAATTGTCAGTTACCTGATCGGTCGAGTTCTGTGCAAGCACAACTCGACCGATGCAATCTTCAGAAAATCGACCAAGGATGATCGGTCGAGTTTCAAGCCAGGGAAACTCGACCGACCAAGTGCCTGTAATTAATTTTCTAATTTGCAATTAAAGTGATTAGCACTTGGTGAATTTTGTCCCAAACATTTTTCTCTTCTAAGTTACAAGTTAATTCATCATTACAAGTGATTACATAGATGTTCTAAGGTCGTTTACATAGAAATCCCAAAACGCACACTTGTAGCCAATATGATTTGAACTTGGCCCATTCTAGGGCTTTGGATTTTAGATCCTTTTCATGTACCTAATGCCTGCAAACAATCTTAAACACACATGTTAGATACATATGAGTGGAATGGTTAAATCATTATCAAAATATAGGTAATGTATAACCTCTAGGTTAACATTCTCCCCCTTTTTGACAATGACAAACCATTCCTCAAACATATTGAAAAGGATATGAAAGTTATACCTTTGCCTTGTGAATTAGGGGAATTCATGATAAGAACAATTTTGAATTGCTCCCCCTTAAACTATGCTTCCTCTCACCTGTATGTTAGTTTCTCTATACATAGCAATACCATTATCCATGTAATGTGTAGTCCTTTTCAAGTTCACATAAAGAACAGTGAATTTGAACAAGAAAAGGATCTCATAGGAAAAAAAATTCTATCAAAGAGAAAGCAATATGATTGAGTTTCAAGATTGATCTAGCTTGAAATATCTCTCCCCCTTTTGAAATTTTCAAAAAGAGAGGGGGGTAGAAGAGCAAAAAACCAGGTCTTCTCCAAAACTCAACCAAAAACATGTATGCAAGGTAGTAAACAACAAGTTAAACACATATAGCACACAACCACAGAGGAGAACACACAAACCAAGACATAATCAAAATATAGCTCAAAAAGCACCAAGCATAAGATAAAACAGAGTAAATAGCCAAAGTGCATATGTAGCATATTACAACTCAGATACAGGTCCTCATGAAAGCAACTACAACCATAAAGCGAGAAAACAGAGATAAGAAAATAGTATAACTCAGAATAATGTGCCAGGATGTTTCTTATACAAAAGAGTCTAGAAAGATGTATATGATTGACATGGTAGACTATAAGCTAAGAAACCACGTAAACATCTAAGCTATCGATATCTACGGTATCATCATCCTCGCCAGGGTGGTAGTCCTCATCCCTGTCTGAAGGCGGAGCAGCAGTGCCAGCATCAGATCCAGCACCATCACCACCATCTTCGTCGGAAGCATCCCCACCATCACCGTCTTCTGCATCAACATCCTCATCAGCATCCTCGGCCTGGTTGGGCATCTCCTCATCATCAGGAGGACCAAAAGAACGACCGGGCCATCGGGCATTCTGCTCAGCCCACGACATACCAAGAGCAAGAAGCTCCTTGGCGTGTGGGAAGGACGGAGCAGAGTCTCCCAAGGAGGCGAGCAGAGTGGCCAGGGGGGTCAACAGGTAACGGCAGGAACGCAGGAACAGAACTATCAGCAGCAAACGGTGGCGGAGCGGCAGCAGAAGGCTCGGGAGCAGGGAAGTAATGCTCGTATGCATAAGAAGCATAAGCACTACCCGGGTATGGCTGGTAGGTGGGATAGGGTGAAGCACATGATAGGTTCATGGTAGACATTATAGAACACAGATCCTGGTGCAGGTGTTCCTGAACCTGTCGGTTGTACGCCTGTTCATGCATCATATATCCCAGTAGGGTTTCATTTGAAGCATGGAAGGACGCACGGCTGGGTCGGGGATGTGGCTGCGGAGGTGGAGCACGGGTTGAGGAGGGTGGGTTGGCAGAGGCAAAGGCAGAAGCAGAAGCACCATAGGCAGGAGAAAACACAGGGACAACCTTCTGAAAAGTGGTTTCACTAATGCAAACACCTTTTCTAGCAACCGGGTAATGGAAGTCAGAAAAGAGGGATTTATCAGTGGCGAACTGGAAAAGACCACAGATCAGAGCTGGGTAGGGAGGGTGGGTGCCTTTGGTGTTCTTGCCGGTGTCGAAACAAGTCATGTGGTGTAAGATATATCTGGCCCATTTGACACCGATATTATTTAGCAAACAATACATAATGACCGCGGTATTTTCCGCAATGTCTGTTTGATTTCGCTTAGGATGGACATTACAGTTAATCACCAAGGCCAGTATGCGCCTTCGAAGGTCAAGAGAGGATGAAGGCAGGGTAGACTTCTTGTAGGCCACGTCGAGTTTCTTTAAAAACCGATGAATGTCTGGTAGCGTCAATTCATGGTGTTTATAAAAACCTTCCGGGTCAAGAAGATCGAAATACTGTCCATAGTGCTTACGCCAAGTGTTGTTTTCCTCGTCTCCGACAAAAAAGAGGTTTCATGTATCCTCAGAGATTTGGAAACGGCGACCGACGATCATCGAATTAAGAACTACTTCAGTATTCGGTGGGGGAACAAGTGTATCGTAGTTCCAATACAGGTTTGCGTAGAACTCGTGTACTGCCTTAGTGCTAGACATGTGATTGTTAAAGTAGTCACGTTCGATCGCAAGGGCGGATAGGTGATGGTTGGCGAGAAGCCTCGAAACAGAGGTAATAACCGCTTGAAAACGATTTGGGTCAACCAAGGGGCGAAACGGAAAAGGAGATCGGGGAAGAAGATCCTTATACCGATTTACCGCCTCAAGAGACACAAAAGAGGTGTTATCGAACGGAATCACGCGATTAGTCGAGGAGGCTTGAGCATTGCCGGGAGCTACACGTTTTCGTCTATGGGAAGCCATGGAAACGAAAACAAGAAGAAAAACGTGCACACGAGCAAAAGCAAACCTCAAACGCCGAAGAAACACCACCACGAGCGCCCGGGGAGGTCAAGAACGGGGTTGCTAGGTCGCCCTAGGGTTAGGAACGGGAGGTTTAGGGCTGGGTGTGAGATCTTAGGGCTTAGAGGCAAGGAATCAGTCGACTATTTTCTAGTTGCAAGGGAAAATAGTCGGTCGATCCTAACTTTTAAGTTGGCTCAGCCCGTCGATGTGATCGAGTTCTGAGTATGGGAAACTCGACCGAACGGTCCACTGAAGAACTGCTCTCGGCCCCTGATCGGTCGAGTTTTCCAGGGTGAAAACTCGACCGAAGGTCAACCTGACCTAACAGTCTCATTCTTAGATTCTAGCCATATACATGCCAATTAAATTCATTTTTCCATTCTATTATGTATAATTAACATACTTAGGCACATTTAGCTCATCATTGGGTACTATTTAGCGATAAAACATAAAATTCGAAAAAAACCAAAAACAAGCAAAAACTAAGCATGTTGATAGGCAATTTAGGCACAAATAAGCATATATAGGCAAAACAAGGTGAAGATAGACATGAGCAAGCATATAGGAAAGAGACAACTAGCTAGATCACATGGCAAGATCATTCAAATCAACAATAAGCAGTTTAGATCGAATAAAATTAAATTGATCTCTAGCTAGAGGTTTTGTAAAGATATCCGCCAACTGATTTTCTGTGTCCACATGTGTGATGTAGATATCCTTCTTGGCAATGTGGTCACGAAGAAAATGATGGCGAACCTCTATATGCTTGGCTCTACTATGCAATATAGGATTGTAAGATAGATTAATTGCACTAGTATTGTCACAATAGATAGAAGCATAAAAAAATATGTTAAAGTCTTGGAGCATTTGCTTCATCCATAGGACCTGTGCACAACAACTCCCGGCTGCAATGTATTCAGCTTCGGTAGTTGATAATGCCACTGTACTTTGTTTCTTGGAGAACCAAGACACTAAGCATGGTCCTAGAATGAAGCAAGTGCCACTTGTGCACTTTCTATCAACCAAACACCCTGCGTAATCCGCATCACTATATGCTCTAAGAGTAAAATCCCTTGATTTAGGATACCATAGTCCAAAGTTTTGGGTTTTGGCTAAGTACCTCAAAATCCTCTTAACAGTAATAAGATGCGACTTCTTAGGGCTAAGATTGAAAGCGAGCGCACAAGCTAACACTAAACATAATATCAGGTCTAGAGGCAGTTAAATAAAGTAAACTTCCTATCAAACCTCTATAGAGCTTCTCATCTACCTTTTCACCTTCTTCATCTTTGTCAAGTTTGGCGATGTTTGACATGGGTGTATCCATCGGCTTCATGCTCTCCATCCCAAAGCGCTTGAGTAGTTCACTTGTGTACTTGCCTTGGTTGATGAAGTTTCCTTCTTTTGTGTGCTTGATTTGAAAGCCGAGGAAAAAGGTCAACTCACCCATCATGCTCATTTCAAACTCACTCTGCATAAGAGAACTAAACTCATTGCAAAGATCAAGATCAGTCCCGCCAAAGATGATATCATCAACATATATTTGAATTATAAGAAAATGGTTAGAAGTGTGTTTTAGAAACAAGGTAGAATCAACTTTGCCCATGACATACTCGTTATCTAACAAAAAGTTCTTTAGTTTCTCATACCAAGCTCGAGGTGCTTGTTTGAGTCATAGAGAGCTTTTTGCAACAAATAAACATGATTGGGTAACTTGTCATTTTCAAAGCCCGGAGGTTGAACAACAAATACTTCCTCCTCGATTGTACCATTCAAAAACGCACTTTTAACGTCCATTTGATATAACAAGAAATTTTTGTAACTAGCAAAGGCAAGCAGCATGCGAATAGATTCTAATCTAGCAACAGGAGCATAAGTTTCATCAAAGTCAATACCTTCCCGTTGGTTGTAACCTTGTGCTACTAACCTTGCTTTGTTTCTTACCACATTTCCTTACTCATCTAGCTTGTTGCAGTAGACCCATTTGGTGTCAATGATTTTTCTATCACTTGGTCTTGGCACTAAGGTCCACACATGATTCTTCTCGAATTGCTCTAGCTCTTCTTGCATGGCAAGGATCCACTCATCATCACCAAGGGCTTCTTTGATGTTCTTTGGCTCTAGTTGGGAGATTAATGCACTATTTGCTTGTTCTTTGTTGTGAGCAACTCGTGTCCTCACTTGAACGGGTTGCCAATGATCAACTCCTTGGGGTGATTCTTTGTAAAGCGGGGAGTGAGATCCTTCTTTTCTTCTTCTTCTTCTATTACCTGCTTACCTTTATTTTTGATGTTAAGGTCTTTTAAGATGGGGATCAATTCATCTGCAACATCATCATCACCAACATGCTTGCCAACTACAGGGTTAGTTTCAATAAACTTAACATTGATAGATTCTTCAATTTTAGACAATTCAATGTTGAATACTCTATATGCCCTGCTAGTAGTGCTATAGCCTAGGAAGAAAGCCTTATAGGATTTCGGATCAAACTTGTCAAGAGAATCCTTCGTGTTTAAAACAAAACAAGCACATCCGAAAACATGAAAGAAATCAATAGACGGCTTTCTACCACGCCATAGTTCATAGGGGGTTTTCTTTAAAGAAGGATGTGTGAAAACTCGGTTTTGCACAAAGCATGACGTGCTAACAGCTTCAGCCCAAAACTTCTTAGGAGTGTCATACTCAAGAAGCATGGGCCTACTCCTAGCCATCTCTTGTAGCGACCTGTTCTTCCTCTCAACAACCCCATTTTGTTGAGGCGTGCGAGGAGAAGAGAAATTGTGCGAATAACCAAGTTTTTCACAAAAACGCTCAAAAAGATCATTTTCAAATTCTCCCCCATGATCACTACGGATAGAAACAATTCGGCAAGAAGCTTCGTTTTCATCCCGTTTACAAAAGCTCGAGAAAACATCAAGAGTATCGCTTTTAGAAACGAGAAAGAAGGTCCAAGTATATCGAGAGAAATCATCAACAATAACAAGACAATACTTGGAACCACGAAGCGTTTGCGTTCTCATTAGTCCGAATAGATCAATATGAAGAAGTTCAAGAACTCTCTTGGTACTCATGACTCCTTTGGATTTGAAGGAGGATTTGGTTTGTTTCCCTTGTGTACAAAGTTGACATTCCTCATCTTTTTCAAAATCCAATTTGGGAAGTCCTCGAACCAAGTCCTATTTGTTCAACTTCTTCATTTGATGCAAATTCACATGACCCAAACGACGATGCCTGAGAGAGATCGTTTTTATCCACAACCAAGCATCTATTTAGTATGGGCTTAAGAGTATCAAGAACAATAACATAGAGATTACCATTTCTAGTTCCCTTATATATAACATTGTAGGAGAGGGAATCTAGAAGCAAGCATTCTAAAGAAGTAAACAACACAAGATATCCATTGTCACAAAGTTGACTAACACTAATTAAATTGTGATGTAGGCCATCAACAAGCAACACATTTTTAATACATAGTTCATTGCCTACATCACCCTCACCTATGACCTTACCCTTCTGGTTGTCCCCGAAGGTTACCGATCCTCCTTTCTTTTTCACAAATTTGTTGAAATGGCTGATTTCTCCAGTCATATGCTTAGAGCAGCCACTATCAACAATCCATCTCTTTTTAACCTGTAAGAAAGAAGGATGTCGGAACCCAACTCAAACTTTGGGATCCGGGGTTAGCTTGGGGACCCATTTCATCTTTGGGTTGGTCCCCTTGGGCTTGTAAGGACAATAAGTGGAGTAATGGTCATCACATTTGCAATGAACACAAACCATAGGGTTCTTAGAGCCGGAAGTCTCTCCATGGAAAATGGGAGGTTCCACACTCTTCTTCTTACCCTTGTTCTTACTCTTTTTCTTACCTTTGGGAGCAGTCCCATCATATCCCAAACCACTAGTACCAACATGTTTGGTATAGTGTTCTAAGACATCATTGAGGGATTTCTTTCTCGAGAGAAACCTTTGCAAAGTAGATCTTAACTTAGCATTATCATCATTAAGATTTATAACAGTAGTAGAAAGACTACCAAGATCTTCTCTAGCATGTAAAAGGTCGGCCTCAAGACAGAGGGCTTTAGTAAGAAGGGAATCCTTTTCTAAAGTTAAGCTAGCAACTTCATTTCTTGGCAAAACAGGCCTAGAAGATAAATCATTAACTTGAGCAAGCAACTTGGCATTTTCAGATTTAACCACAACAATCTCTCTTTGATAAGTATAAACTTCATCTCTCCTAGCATCATCAATAAGTTTGAGTTCCACATTTTCAATTTTAAGAACCTCAAGCTCATCTAGGAACTTTTGGTTTTCTATCTTAAGATTTTCAATATTTTTAAGATATACACCATTCTCAACATCTACTCCATTGTATTGAAGTTCAAGGTCAAGAAATTGCCCTTGCAAGGAATCTGTACTCTCAAGATGCAATTTTTCATTTTTATCAAGAACATCAATTTTAGCATAAAGATCATCAACTATCTTGCGTCACCTTTTCCTCTTAGATTTGCATTTAGCAAAAGATGATTGGCATTCATTAAGCATATCAATGATAGTTTCTTTAGACAGCTCTAGCAAATTTACTTCACTCACCTTGCTTACCTCACTTACCTCACATACATCTTCACTAGTAGAGGCCATGAGAGCTAGATGACATTCTCCATCTTCGGAGCTTGAGGAGCTTGAAGAAGACTCCTCCCACGCTGCATGAGCTGCATCTTTGGATCTTCTCTTCTTCTTGTCTTTCCTCTTGTACTTGACTTCTCTCTTGTATTTGTCATCTTTCTTGTGGCTACTCTTGTGATGGCTCTTCTTGGCCTTTGGGCAGTCACTCTTGTAATGGCCTTTTTTACCACACTCATAGCATCTTGGAGTTGAGGAGGAGGGCTTGCTCTTGAAGTGTTTCCCCTTTGAGTAGTTTGCTTCATGCTCATTGGAACCTTCATCTTCACTTGAGGAAGAGCAGGGAGACTTCAAGGCGAGTTGTTGTTGCCGGACTATTTCTTCAATTTGTGCTTTAAAGGCTGTCCTTTATCTTCTTAAGACTATTTTTCTTCTCTCTTCTCTTCCTCTTCTTGCTTGTCGAGCCTAGGTTCATGGGCTTGGAGGTTACCAACCAGCTCCTCGGTTGACAACTCACTTAGCTTGTACACCTCTTCAATTGAAGTAACCTTAGGCTCCCATCTCTTAGGAAGAGATCTCAAGATCTTGGCGTTGATATTACCTCTATCCATTACACTCCCAAGGGCTGCCAAACTATTCAAGATGACATTGAGCCTAGTGTACATATCAGCCACTCTCATTCTTACCCATCTTGAAGTTCTCTAGAAGACCACCAAGCATGTAGACTTTGGCCTCCTTCACTTGCTCGGTTCCTTCATAGGTGACACACAATTTGTGTCATATCTCATGTGCCGTGTCCTAAGAAGAGATCCGGTTGAACTCGGATGGAGTAAGAGCGGCGTAGATGATGCTCACAGCTTTGGCGTTAATTTGAGCACGCTTCATTTCAACTTCAGTCCATGTGGTGATGTCCCCTTTTGGATCTTCATATTTGAGGTGGACAATCTTCCACATTTCATAGCTCACACCTTGGAGGTAGAATTGCATTCTCCTCTTCCAATAAAGAAAGTTTGTGCCGTCGAAGACTGGAGGTCTCATGGAGAAGCTTCCTTCAAGGTTGAGTGAACCAAGAGCCGAATCGCCCATCTTCTCCTACTTGTTGAATTAACTTGGAGAAAACCTGCTCTGATACCACTTGTTGGATCAATGGGCTCTAGAGGGGGGGTGAATAGAGCTACACACACTTCACAAAATCAATTAGACCACCAATTTAAATTTAGTGCAGAAACTAAACCAAACAGCAATTTGATGTCCTAATCTAGCATTCAAAGCAAGGATAAGAGACAAGGGATTGCAAGCACTTGGACAGGTGGTTTAGAGTGGTTCCACGTCCTAAACTTAGGAACAATGTCAGTCCACTACCTAGAGTTGGTTAGACTCTAGGATTTGCAACTTGGTTCTCTTATATATCACAATAAGATTACAAGAAACATCAACCACACAACCAAGGACTTAGATTCTCAAGCTAAGATCTTCTACCTTACCAAGGACTTACCCACTTTGCAAGTAGTCTTCAGCCTTCTTCAAAGGACTTACCCACTCTTGCTTTAGTCTTCAACCTTGCATGATTTACCCACCTTACTTGAGCTTTGCCTTGCACCTCTCCTCTTGGAGAGCTTTTCCGCGTTTCTCCCTCACTAGGAGATCTAGAGCAGTTGGCTTTCTTCACTCTTGAAGACCAACAACCATCTTCACCTTCACTCGGGGAAGAGCAGCATCCACTTCTCTTTCACTTGGAGAAGCAGCTTCAATCAATCTTCAAAGGGAATATGTGATAGGAAGAGAGAAAGGAGAGCTTTACAACATACAAGGGATAGCTCTCATACACAGGGACCTAACTCACTCATAACTCACGAATTTATCTTGAAGGTAGAGAGAGAAAGGGGCTCAAGGGCTTGGAACACTCTCAACTATGCCAACAACAAGTTTGCAATGGAAGAGCAGCTTAGAATGAACTCCAAGGGGGTCTATTTATAGTTGAGGGTGTCCTTTTAAGTTGTGGGACACTTGGATGCAAAAATAGCCATTTTTTGTTCAAGGAAACGACTCTATTTTTGCCCAAAACACTCACCAACGGTCACATCACTTTTTTCTGCAAATTCCGTACAGTGCAATCAGTCAAGTTTCAATAGGGGTAACTCGACCGATCAAGTAAAAGACAAAATCGATATTCAAATGATCGGTCGAGTTTGTCTTGACAAAACTCGACCGACCATTTAAACTCGAAATGGTCAGATACCTGATCGGTCGAGTTCTGTGCAAGCACAACTCGACCGATTTAATCTTCAGAAAATCGACCAAGGATGATCGGTCGAGTTTCAAGCCAGGGAAACTCGACCGACCAAGTGCCTGTAATCAATTTTCTAATTTGCAATTAAAGTGATTAGTACTTGGTGAATTTTGTCCCAAACATTTTTCTCTTCTAAGTTGCATCCAAGCGGCATCTTTCCGGAGAAAGGATCTCGAGCAGCTCTAGTCGGCATCGTCTGGGGCAGATCTCGGCTTGGAGCGAGAAGGAGGCATGATGGCCCTGGTCATCGGCAGCCGCTCGACTGCTTCAAGTCTTTCTTCTTTGGCTCCTGCCCTCTCGTGATGGTTCCTGGCCTAGCCCAGGTGGGGTGCTCCTTGGTGATGGCGGTTCTCGTTTCAGCTCTGTCCCGTGCTTTGGAGTTCCCGGTGGTGATGACTTAATTGGTGGGCGACTGGGCTTCTGCTGGTCTACTGGGAGATGCAACCTTCCTACTGCTGTGATGGTGGCGCTCCCTTCCGGGGCTCAGCTCCTTGACCTGTTCCAGGTCCTGGATTGGGTGGACATTCAGCTGCTTCCAGTTGCTCTGCTCCTGTTGGCCTCTGACTTTTGGGGTTTCGGCAACCTTGGCAGTAGGACGGTGGTTATTTGAAAAGGGTGACCTGCTCACTTGCTGGGCGGTGTGGAGTCTTCCCGACCTTCTCGGCGGCGCCTCTGCTGCTCCCCAATGTCTGGTCGAATTTCCTCTGGCTGCTGGTGATGCGCGAGCTCCTCTGGGGCTTCGTGTGATGGAGCATCCGCAAGGTGCTCGGTGAAATGCCTCTGTGCAAACAGGGGCATTTGGGATCTGGTTTGAGCTCTGTCCTCATCCAGTTCGGTTCTCTGATCAGGGAGTCTCTCCTTGATGTAGATGTGTGTTCGGGTTGTGCCTCTTATTCTGCTTGCCTATTGTTTGGTGAAGAGGATTAGGAAATCTATCTTTCCCTCATACATTATGAGTTGCTCTCAACGCCAGTGTTGGGGAAGGTAGTCATTTTCTTTTCAAGGACATCAACCGATGGACAACTCATGGAAGGGCCCCTCTTGATTTGTTTTCTGCAGCTTAGATGCTTTGGTTTGGTGAAGGATCCTACCTCATCTTGTCTAGATAATATTTTCCTTCCTCTTATGTTTGATCAATTTCCAGTCTTCCCGGACGACATAATTTGAAGATGGGGTTAATGCTCGTGTTTGTCCTGGTTGTTCTCTGGTTATTGGCCGTCTATTAGGCAGTGTTGTATTATCTTAGAAGTTTTGGGGTCTTGTTCCTGCTCCACTTATGGGGGTTCTATTAACCCTTTTTGCTCTTTCAAATGTTATCATCCCCGGATGTAAAGGGGCGCAGTGTCTGTACCCAAAGTTTTGGAATTATATAGTAACACGCTTTTTGATCGACCAAAAAAAAGTTACAAGTTAATTCATCATTACAAGTGATTACATAGAGATGTTCTAAGGTCGTTTACATAGAAATCCCAAAACACACACTTGTAGCCAATATGACTTGAACTTGGCCCATTCTAGGGCTTTGGATTTTAGATCCTTTTCATGTACCTAATGCCCCCAAACAATCTTAAACACACATGTTAGATACATATGAGTGGAATGGTTAAATCATTATCAAAATATAGGTAATGTATAACCTCTAGGTCAACAAGAACCTACATTGCAACCAACTTAACCAACATAACTATGACTTATCATGCTATGCATGCATAATCTCTTTAAACTTATACACGCCCTCTCCTAAACCAAAGAAGAGAGACCTACCCATTGACTCTATCGCTCCACCCAAGGCGGGCTATAACCCAAACCTTTTCATCACTATTCCCCCCATCTCCATGCATTTGCACTTATCAAAACTCATTTTACCATCAAACTCCATCAATCATCACCCATGGAAGCTGCTAACGTGGAGAAATTGCTCCATCATTTTTGAGAAATTAGGCATGAAACCAGTGCTATCCAAATATTTCTCATCTCTTTTTCTTGTTTATTTACAGTTCTTCCATGGTCCTCTCCACTCCTATGCTCACCACCATCATGTAGGTAGATTTCTGTCCTAGGGGAATCCTTTGGCCCTCCTTTGGATGAATAGATAAATTTTAAAATAAATCTATAATCTATCTAGATAATGCCTGCTTGTTTGCTTTTCTTGGTTTCAGTATCCTAGATTTGCACTATAGGTGTTTGTGTTTATGACTGGGAGGGTAAACACATGCATTGACATAGTATCTATGTTCATTCAACCTTGCTAACAGGTGTGAGGAGAGTTGGGATTTCCATGCATATTTGCCTAGGTGGGGCACTCAACACGGAAGCTGCTAACGTGGAGAAATTGCTCCATCATTTTTGAGAAATTAGGCATGAAACCAGTGCTATCCAAATATTTCTCATATCTTTTTCTTGTTTATTTACAGTTCTTTCATGGTCCTCTCCACTCCTATGCTCACCACCATCATGTAGGTAGATTTCTGTCCTAGGGGGATCCTTTGGATGAATAGATAAATTTTAAAATAAATCTATATTCTATCTAGATAATGCCTGCTTGTTTGCTTTTCTTGGTTTTCATATACTAGATTTGCACTATAGGTGTTTGTGTTTATGACTGGGAGGGTAAACACATGCATTGGCATAATATCTATGTTCATTCAACCTTGCTAACAGGTGTGAGGAGAGTTGGGATTTCCATGCATATTTGCCTAGGTGGGGTGCTCAACACGAGTGGAAGGATAGCAAATCTAGTTATTGTAACTCATCGTTTAGAGGGAGACTGGGTACCGCGAAGCCTCTTGCAAAAGAATGAAGATCAATAGGTGCATTAAGAGGCGAATCATACATGATTGGGGGTCTAAAGGTGAAGCATAAACCCTAGGCCCATATCCATGTGGCATTACCTTTAACAATTTTATCTTGTTAACCTAGTTGCTTGTGTTCTAAGATGTTCTATTGCTTTCTTTTCAGATTTAGTTTTTCTTTGCTTTTTTAAAGTAATATATCCTCCCAACTATTGTATAGGTCTAGTTTGTATTAATAGTAGAGGCTAGGGATCAAAACCCATCTTATTTTTAGTCGTAGCAACAAACTTTGTGAGACCAACTTTGAACTATGCTTCTGCCTGAGTACAATCATAAGCCAGGCTATACATATTGTAAAGCTTGACCTAAGCATGAGCGAATTGTATGTCTCAGGGACTCAATTCCTTGGGATTTACATGCTCATTCTGACCTCATCTTAGTATAATGAGTCTTTGTTGTGTGCACAAATGATGTCTATGCACTCAAATCATGCTATCCCTACAAGAGGGTGGATCGCTTGTAGTATGTATGTTGGTCTTCATGACGAGCAAGATTATGAGTTGCTAGAAATTGTAATTCAACTATATAGGCAATCGACAATGTAATTGAGATAGGGTTAAAAGAATGACTAAATGCAAGAACATAAAACTAAGGTTAAAACAACTTGTGAAGAAGTAGGTTATGGGTTCACTATTCTCGAGCGCTTATGAAAACGTACTCAATGGACATATGAGACCTTATTGGATTATTGTTTTGAGAGTTATAGAGGCACGATTCATAGTGTGTATGTTGGTCTTCATGGGCAGCAAGATTGTGAGCTGCTAGAAACCATTGTTCAACTATATAAGTAATCGACAATGTATTGGAAATAGGGTTAAAAGAATGATAAAAAACAAGAACATAAAACAAATGTTAAAGCAACATGTAAAGACCTAGGTTACATGTTTTACCATTTCTGGGTGCTTATGAAAACGTACTTAATGGACAAATGAGACCTTATTAGATTGTTTGTTGAAAGTTATAGAGGTACGGTTCCTTCCAAATCGACAAGTGCAAATGTATTCATAAAATAGCTTTATGATAGGGAAATAACCATCACATAAGTCAAGCGTAACTGCCCAAGACCGGCATTCATAATGATTCATATTTAACTCTAATGACTAGCAATTACATAGAATTGGCCATCTAGTAATCTAAATAAATAAAAAACACAAATAATCTAATAAAACTCATAATTTACAAGTCCCTTAAAATAATTAATATGCCCCCAGAATTAATAAGTCCTTACTCCTTGGTATGTATAATAATATACCAAATAGCTAAAGCCTATATAAGTGGACTTAATTCGGCTCTCTGGGGGGCTTTTGTTCTACATCCACTCCCCCAGCTTTAAATGACGATCCTCAACGAGTTCGGCTCCAGATTTCGGATCCAAATTCATGTTGTCCTAGTGGATTGCGGATGCAGTAATGAGAGCCTGAAGCTAGAATGACTGGTTGATGTGTTATCAAGATTATGACTTGAAACTGAGGTTTAGCGTTGTAGTCGTACTATAGATCGCTAATAGGAAGAAGCACCTCAACATCTACATCATTGCCGTTTGCATTAGTGAAGACAGTTGGTGTTAGGCTGAGTTGTTATGATTTTGTTGTCATCATAGGCTAGATGAAAGAGGAGACACGATGTCGCATGGCGTGACCGATGTAGCGCGTCAGACATGGTAACTAGGTCTAGGAATGATCATGTATGATGGACCGGGAGGCGTCTCAGGTGTGGGGACTGCTTGCGGTATGCGACATGCAAATTCCAGTCAGCCAAGGTGTCAAGTTGGTCACACACCTTCCGCAATGTACACCAAAATTTGAGGTAGTCATCATGATGTAGGACAACCTGCTCATCCAGAGCCTGGCTAGGGTTTGACACCTTTGATTAGAGTCTGTCATGGCTCGTCCTTTATTTACTTGTCTTTTATTTAGATATCGAGTCTTGGTTTTTGTCTAAGGTTTATTATGCAATTGTTTCAGTTTCAGGATCTAAGTGTAATATTAGGGACTTGTAAGTTATTAGTACATTAGTTTTATCTGTTATTTTAATAGGGTCATTTGCAAAAACAACCAATTATGACTTCCCATGAGTATTCTGTAGAAGCCTATGCTCCCGGGGGTATAGTCGGGTAGAGTTGATTTATATGAATTAGTTTCTTTTGCAACTTGGTTTGCATCATATCATGCATTGCCACTCATTCGTTTCCCATGATTGTAGGTTTTTAGTTTTTGTTATGCATAATGGTTATTTTTCGGTGTAGCTCCGACATAAACTGGAGCACTGAGATCCAAATACTCAGAGTATGTGGGTGTAGTGGGATCCCACATGGTGCAAGTCAAGTCAGGGTGTAGTGGGATCCCACATGGTGCAAGTCAAGTCACCGAAGGTTTGGTTGGGTAATGCCCAGATGGAAAGAGAAAATGAGGGGGCAATAGCAGATGATTTGGCGATTAAATCCTCTAGTACTACGATGTAGTATGAGGGCATGCTAGGTACGACTGAGCTACCTGCTCCCACCTTAAGCCTCAGGTGGCCCCTGAACTGCTACAGCAGGCAATAGGGGATGATGCACCCAATATTCCTCTCGACACCCAAGCCCTCTCCCCTCTATCGCATGGTAGGTTGCAAATCAGCAGGCTTGTCAGCGTGCTGGCACCTTTTACCAAGAGAGGGGAGGGGGTCTTCCTGTCTCTCCAGAGGATGATGGAGGTCGCTTTCACACTTGGTGGCTTGCTAAAGACCCCAAGGGGAGGTGGTGATGGTTAGTTGGTAGCGGGAATGAAGCTACATCTGCCAGTCCCCTTTTGGCTGTCAGTGTGCTACAACATTAACTGTAGAACTCGACAATCACTTAAAGAAGGAAGCCGAGGGCATGGAAGAGAAGGGATTGCATGTAGGAAGGAGGAAGAAGGAAGTAGAGCAAGGAAGAGGGATACACAGTGTGGTGGCAATGGAAGTAATGGGAAGGAGGGGCTACCGAGGATGACATACTGCAAGTGGACAAATTCTAACTTGCCTGGTCTAGTCTAGGTTTTGGATCAGGGGATGGGCAGAGAGTGCAGACAGATATCCTCAGGTTGATATCTCTAATGGCTTGGACTAAACCCTTATGACTTGGGCAGTTTATTGCCTAATCAATCTATTAACCAAATCAAGTAAACTAGTAAACTAGGACTTATCAGTAATACGTCCATGTAACTAAAGATAAAAATGAAATAGCTAAAGGCTATCTATCTAATCAGGCTCTCTAGGGGCTTTTTATCTTGCATCACTCTACCTACCCTCACGAATCATACCCTATTCAATGAGAATTGACAACCGTTTTTTGTAATCCACCTATCTCTATTCTTGTAGCGAAAACATGCGACCCCTATCTAGGCCTATCGAGAGCAACCACCTGGCATTGAATTCCCAATTATAAACTATTTACTGCATGAGAAAGATCTTATGACATGGGATTGACAAAGCAGAAGGTACGAATTCATTCGTACACAACAAGAACAAAGTCTACAATGGAAGCACCGAAGAGCCTATTTCCTAACCTAGAAGATGTTTTATATAGTCATGTAGTTGAATACATTAAAAATAAATAACACGGAAGAGACAAGACATCATGCAGAGAGGCAAGAGCTTTGTGAAGGAGGAGAAGAATGTCTCTTGATGGCTGTTTGACCCCGTCCATGTCTGATGTTGATGTTCGGTGCCAGGGCATAGGAATTGAGAGGAAGCGTAGGGTTACACAATGAGTGTACCCTCATATATATATTAGTGGAACAATTACATGTAAGTCCAAATAGAAAAGTAAAATAACAGGACAATAATTAAAGACATATATTAACACACCCCCTCAAGTTGGAGCATAGATATCAATTATGCCCAACTTGTTCACAAGTGAGTTGAAATGTTTCTTGGCCAGTAGTTTTGTAAACATATCAACAACTTGATCTTCTGAGCGAGTGAAAGGAGTGCAGATCTTGCCAGATAAGATAGTCTCTCGAATAAAGTGACAATCAACTTCAATATGCTTTGTGCGCTCATGATATACATGATTATTAGCAATGAAGATAACAACTTTATTGTCACAGTGCATAGGGATAGCAGCAGAAGACTCAACCCTGAAGTCTTTTAAAAGAGATTGTACCCATAGGAGCTCACAAGCAGTGTGGGCCATCGCCCTGTATTCAGCTTCAACACTGGATCTGACAACAACATTTTGCTTTTTACTTCTCCAAGTAACCAGATTACCTCCAACATAAGTACAGTAGCCTGAAGTAGATTTTCTGTAAATCTTACTCCCAGCATAATCAGAATCAGAATATTCTTCCAGAGAAGAGTTTCCATGCTTCCTATAGTAGAGGCCTTTGCGTGGTGATTTCTTAAGATATCACAGAATATTACAGAGAGCATCCCAGTGACACTGTCTAGGTTTATCCAGGTACCTACTAAGAAGACCAACAACAGTAGATATATTAGCTCTAGTAACAGTCAGATAAATCATCTTGCCAACCAGTCTCCTATATTTTTTACTGTTTGGAAACATAGGAGAAGAATCATCATCCCAATTAATATTAGGATCCAGAGGAGTATCAGCAGGATGTGCACCAAGTATCCCAGTTTCTTGTAACATGTCTAGAACATACTTCCTCTGAGATAAGACAAGAGCATTAGAAGTCCTAGATACCTCAATGCCCAGAAAATATCTTAGCCTCCCTAGATCTTTAATAGCAAAATGTTTGCACATGTGTGTTTTAGTAACCTGAATCTCAGAATGATCACTGCCAGATAGAACAATATCATCAACATAAACAATCAGGATCACAATACCAGAAGAGGTTTTTTTTGTAAAGACAAAATGATCAACTTGTGACCTCAGAAAACCAAAATCAGTCAGAATTTTACTCAGCTTATCAAACCACGCCCGAGGACTCTGTTTGAGCCCATAAATAGATTTTTTTAACCTACAGACTTTATGTGACTCCCCCTGAGCAACAAACCCAGGAGGTTGCTCTATATAAACCTCTTCTTGAAGATCCCTGTTGAAAAATAAGATTATATTGAATGCAATGGGATGAATACAAGACTGGACGCCCTCTCCTTTATATAGGAGAGGGGAGACACCCTAAGACTTAGGACACAAGTAATCTAAACGGGATGAGATACAAAAGCCCACTAACTAATTAACCTATTAACTAAATAGGCTAATATAGACTCTTTAACACTCCCCCTCAAGCTGGAGCATGGGTGAAACACATGTCCAAAGCTCGATAAAACGATAAAAGAAATGATAAATGAAAGATAAATGATAAATATCACTCCCCATACAAATATTGATACTCCCCTTTAATTAATACTCCCCCTGAACCATGTGGTGACAATGCCTCTCTTCTTTGAAATTGTATTCTGCAGGCTGGAGATCCTCGAGCTTTGAAGGTCTTTGGAGTGCATCTGAAATGAAGAACATCTGAAGAATGGAACCTGATACTACAACAATTTTTCGTCACTTGGAGCAGACAATCCTCAATACCATCACCACACCATCTTCATTGGATTACGTACTTAACGTGGCACGAACGCGGATGCCCAATGTCGATGTAGCAGTAGTAGAATCTTCGAATTGTCTGAGAAGACGTGCATAACGTGGCACGAACACGAACGGACGATATGCTGGTGATACGATGCAGGTACCATAACTCTGTAGTGTGAACCTTGGGGGCTTGACAGGAAAGGAGATATCATCCATCAAGGAAAGTCCCAAGTAGATCAACAATAGGTGATGTCGAAATAGCAGATGCGGCTCAGAGAAGACGCGATGAAGCAACTTGGTGAAGATAAACTAGATGAATCAACCGTGCAGAAGTAGATTGACATGCTTGATGAGTTTCTGAAAATCTGAAGAAGCACCCATCTGTCTCATGTAAATGCAGCTGAAGAAGTACACCATCAACACCTGACGTACATAACGCGGTACGAACGCGAATAGCTCGGTGTTGACGCTGAATGAAGATCCTTCAATGCTGTCTGGAAGTAGAGAACGAATGTGCTGAACAATGCAAAGCTCCATGAAGATAATAGCCTGGAACATATATAGCCTGAATACATATATCATCTCTTCTCATACTCTCTCTCATACATATTCTCTCTCTCTCTCTCTCTCTTCTCATCTCTTCCTCTCCTCTCCTCTCTATCCCCCCTGCACACCAAATATGACAAGAGTGTGTTTGGTGTGGAGATATGGATATATGACACCCCCCCCCCCCCCCCCCCCCCCCCCGGTACTGTGGAAAGGGATACACACATGATATGGGTGGGTGGGAAAGGAATTGGTGGATTTGAGAGAATTTTGTGTATATAGAGATGTGTAATATGTGGAGAATGAAACCGATAACCAGAATATGCTAAATGGGTCAATGTAAGATCCAGATAGAAAAATAAATGGATCTAATCTCAAAAAATTTGATTAGGCTAAAACTTGGATCCAATTAGCAAAGATATGAGCGATTAAGGATCCGAATAGGCATAATGAATATGGGTGGAATTAATAACTGGGAGTAGACATAGATGGGAGGTGATGGTGGAGTGATGAAGATAGCTGGGAAGGCGATGAAGAACAGCAGCTTGCGGGATGTAGCAAAAAAAATGGTCGGATTATGTCACTCAGTTGATGTAGTACTTGGTCGTAACGGAGGAGATGACAAAGGGTCTCCTGCACGGCTTCGGAGATATTGCATGCCAAGAGGATGCATGCGGAGCCAAGGGCGGAGCCTCTCTACGAGCGACGATGAAGGCTGATGCTGAGGACTTCAAGAGATGGCCTATGCAGAACTTGGTACTACCGAGTTGACGTCGGTAGTACTGAGATCTTTCTGGACGGCGGGTAGCAAGTTGACAGCGTCTGATGTTGCTTGATGGCGATGATGGCTGCTGCTTCTGCGGTTGGCGATGCTTACGATGCTGCTGCTAGATGGTGATAGTGACGTCGATAGGCGGCGAAGGCACGGAGATGGTTGCTTGGAGGCCGGCGGTTATAGCTGTTGAATGCACCGGGACGGAGATAGCTGACGTACGGAAAGAAAAATTAAATCTTTAAGAAAGAGAAGGAGAAGCCATGGAGGTCGGGATGTGCCAGGCGGGCAGCCGGCCTAAGCCATGGCAATAGCGACGGCCGCCAGCAGGCGGGGTTCTTCCCCTCGGTTGCTCTCTGGAAAAGGTGAGCGGCGGCGGCTAGGGCTGCGTCCACGCCGGAAAGGAGAGGGAGGAGGGGCGGTGGCTAGGTTTCCCTCAGGAGCAAACACGCTCTATTCACGCAGAAATTACTGTTCACGCACGTACTGTTTACCACCGGAGTTACTGTTCACGCTGCCGTTACTGTTCACCGCTCTGATACCATGTTGAGAATAAGATTAGATTTAATGCAATGGAGTGAATACAAGACTGGACGCCCTCTCCTTTATATAGGAGAGGGGAGACGCCCTAATACTTAGGACACAAGTAATCTAAATGGGCTGAGATACAAAAGCCCATTAACTAATTAACCTATTAACTAAATAGGCTAATATAGACTCTAACAATCCCCATACATGAAGGCATTTTTAACATCCAGTTGAATAAGAGGCCAATCTAAGTTAATAACAACAGAAAGAAGAACTCTGACAGAGTTAAGTCTGGCAACAGGTGAAAACGTCTCAAAATAGTCAATTCCATAAGTTTGAGTATACCCTTTTGCAACCAGCCGTGCCTTCAGACGTTCCACCGTTCCATCAGGTTGATACTTTACAGCATAGACCCATCTGCAGCCAACGGGTTTGCACTCAGGAGGTGGATCCACCAGCTCCCAAGTTCCTCTGTCAGTAAGAGTAGTCATCTCTTCTTTCATGGCAGTCATCCAGGCTGAGCTTTGTAAGGCATCATGGACAATCTTGGGAACAACAATAGCAGATAGAGCAGCCACAAAGTCACTAGCATGAATACTCAAATGTGCAGTAGAAACATGATAAACAATATTATGAGAAGTACAAGAACGAGTGCCTTTTCTGATAGCAATAAGCAGATCTAAGTCAAAGCGTACCTCAGCAGGAGTGGGACCTTCGTGAGGAGAAGATTGGTGCTGTGTGGGGGGGGTCTTGAGCACTTTGGGACCTGTTCCTGCATTTATACACAATAAGTGGAGTAGTAGTTTCAGCAGGTTAAGTTTCAGAGGTGCAATCACTCGTGGCAAGCAATGGTGCTGTGATTATATCAGAATCCAGGGTATCTGCTTTAGCAGAATAAAAAGGTGTATCCTCAAAAAAGACTACATCACTACTTGTGAACCACTTTTTCCCAGTAGGACTATAGCACCGACACCCTTTTTGAGTACGAGAATAACCCAAGAAAATACATTTTCTGCTCTAGGAGATAATTTATCATAGTTTGGTCCAAGTAATCGCACAAAACAAGTAGAGCCAAATATCCGTGAAGGTACAAAAAATAGAGTTACATCAGGCTAGAGAACCTGAACAGGAATCTTGTTGCCAATAATAGAAGACGACATTCTATTAATAAGAAAACAGGAAGTTAGGATAGCTTCTGGCCAAAAATGTCTAGGTACATTAGAATGCAACATTATAGTTCTAGCAACCTCAAGTAAATGCCTATTTTTCCTTTCTGCGACTCTATTTTGTTGAGGCGTATAGGCACACGATGTCTGATGAATAGTACCCACAGATCGACAAAACATTCCAACTTCTTTCTGAACAAACTCCAAAGCATTATCAGTTCACATAATTTTAATAGGCATAGAATATTGAGTTTTTATTTTAGCAAAAAAGAATTTTATTGTAGATAGCACTTGAGACCGATTTTTCAACATAAACAACCAAGTGGCATGAGAAAAGTCATCAATAAAGAGAATAAAGTATTTATTGCCAGACAAACTTGGGACATGACACAGACCCCATACATCTGAATGAACAAGATAAAAAATATTTTTACTGCTAATCTGGGACCGTTTAGGAAAGACAGTTCTGGTCTGTTTCCCTAACTGACACGACTCGCATTGAAAGACGTGCGTTCCTACACCAGAGATAACATGCTTCAATTTCTCAGAAGATGGATGTCCAAGTCTGTAGTGCCACTGCAAAGCCGAAACAAATGAAGATAGAGCTGAAGTTAGCTCCAAGTTGTCAGTCTTTTTCAACTCATCCAGATAATATAGGCCATCAGGTCCTTCATGCCCCCACCAATCTTCATCCTCATGCGAAGGTCCTGAAAAGTACAAGTACCGAGAATAAATGTGAGACTGCAGTTCAAGTTACATACAATTTTGCTAACAGATAATAAGTTCAGTGGAAATTGAGGCACATATAGAGCAAATTTTAATAGAAAATGAGAAGCTATGTCTCCAATCTCGGCTACAGCAGTCTTGGAGCCGTCCGCAAGCATAACAGAATAATTAGAGACCGGTCTAGATAAGGTTTTAAAAAAAGACCGATTTCCAGATATATGAGACGATGTACCCGAATCAATCACCCATTTTTTATTACCAATACTAGGCGAGGGGACACTGAGGAAAGCAGTATCACAACCAGAATATGTAGCAGCATGAGCTCTAGAGGTAGCTCCAGAAGATGACCCAGTACGCTTGAGCAACATACGCTCCACCTCAGAACGGATGAAGTCAGCAGTAGTAGAACTGGATACATCAGTAGCAGTAGGCTGTGACACTACCTCAGAGGTAGCATGGATATCAGAAGCTGCATTAGCCCAGACAGGCTTTCCATATTTCTCCCAATATTTTTCTTCAATATGATTGGACCGGCCACAGAAGCTGTAGAACTGTTGACCAGTTTGAGGGTGAGCAACATTGGGAGGACCAGAGGGTGCTCCACGTCTAGAAGAACTCCTCCCTCTCCCAGCACCAAGAGGAGGGAGAGTTTTGTGAGAACGACCACGGCCGCGGCCACGACCACAGCCAGACATAGCAGGAAGGGCTGTAGTATCGCCAGTATCCGAAGGCAACTCAGATGAGGATGACAACAGCCACTGTAGACGCTGAAAGGCACTCTGTAGAGTAGGTAGTAGGTCACTGGCAAGGATCTGATCCACAACTCCCAGCATATGATTTAGGTAGCCCACACAGGAACTGAACTACCTACAACTCCTGGCGTTGATGTTGCATGGTAGCCAAGTCAGTAGACAAGGGATGGTAGGCCTCCAGTTCTCCCTAGAGTCCCTTGAAGGCAGAAAAATAGTCAGTGAGATCAGATCCCGAGAAGTGTAGACGGCTCAGTTGCTTGTTGATATCAAAGACTTTCTTCAGATTCTGGCTGTGAGAGTAAGTACTAGCAAGCTGATCCCACATCTGCTTTGCTCTACTCATGTAGAGTAAGGTAACGCTGATTTTTGTCTCACTACTATTGAGAATCCAGGTCATCGCAGTCGAATCGTCTTTGACCCAATCATCATACGCTTTGACATCCTTCGAGTCGGCATTGGCAGCAGGCGCAGGAGGCAGATCACCCGTCAAATGAGACAGTTTCCCTTGAGATTTAACATAGATCTGCATAGAGCAGACCCAACGTTGGTAGTTGCGCCCATCCAGCTTCACAGTAGTAACCTGACGACGTAGATCCTCATGGGAAGATGCCATGACAGGCAGATCACCAATCACCGACAATGAGAAGAACAAGCAGGTACAGGCAGAAAACGACCGCCTAGTTCCTCACCTAGACGACAACAAGCACAGTGGAAAGACTGGACGAACTAGTTACATACGGGCTACGCCGAGGCTTAGTAGAACACCCGGTTGCTCAAGGCCTACACGGGCAGGCAGGAAGCAGATCCGATGACGGTCCTTCAGAAGGAGATCATGCCACCAGAGCAAGCGGCGATGAACACCGTGGGCAAGGCCTGACCCGGCGGCGGCGGCTGGCGCCCGCGCTGCTGCAGCTGCTGCTTGGGCCGGCCGGCGGCGGGGCGGGGTGAGGGGGGGGGAAGAGAGAGAGAGAGAGAGAGAGAAGAAAGGGAGGGAAGGAGGGAGGGGAAGAAGGAGAGGCGGCTCCCGGATCTAGATCTGCTCTAGTACCATGAGAGAAAGCAAATTGAGGAAGCGTAGGGTTACACAATGAGTGTACCCTCATATATATATTAGTGGAACAATTACATGTAAGTCTAAATAGAAAAGTAAAATAACAGGACAGTAATTAAAGACATATATTAACAGGAACAATGTGACCCCCCCACCCCAAACACCAACACCACCTTACATGTATAAGCATGGCACTGCAGTAGTCAGTAGAGACTAGGATATGTTCTATTTTGGTTTGCTGCAGCCAGTTGCTGTAGGCGCAATGCTTCTGCCATTAGGAGATGTAGCTGCATGGGGGAGTTGTGGGCAGGTGCAACAGACACGATGCTACCCGCAGCCTGCTGCTTCTGAAGTTGCTGATAGGTGTTGTTTTTACTAGCGGTGGTCACGACTCCGCCGTCCATTATGTAAATTGCATATCTCCCTTATTGGAACTCTGCTTTTTTTGGCTTTTTCCCTCTTGAAGAGTCTAGTATCTATATTTAGCCATAGATGTCTTTATGTCAGTGATTCAACCATTCAAACCCGACTTTGCTCTGAAGGTACTCCTACAGAGAAAATATGACTGGGAAGACACCAAATCAATATAAAACAAATATAATACCTTATGATGGCCAATGCACATGAACCAATAAGCAAATTTTAGGGGAAATAACATAAAGAAGTCGATGAATTATGAACTTATCATATAGCCAACTCATAGATTAGATTTCGATGTGGATTCCGTTTACCCCAATTTGGTTAAGGTGGAACCAAATAGCCTAGCTCATGTGTGCTTCCTTGTTGACTGAAATAGGTATACTTTGTTTCAATCCCAGAACAAAACCCGATTAAGGAAAAACTCTTGTTCCAAGGACTGGACCGAACCGGTCCCAACTATTCCGTAAAAATCAAGGGATTGGATTGAGACTGGACTGGATTACTAAGAGTTTAATTTAAACAAATATTTTTTAACAAATTGTAGCTTTGACCATAAACAGTAAACACAAGCAAAAGCACCACACAAGGTGTGTGGCATGAGACTATCTATCTTTATGTTAGTTTCTGTTCTTGAACGTATAGGTTGTGTAATGCCAAATGATAATGCTAAAACTAGGAGTGTAAACAAAAACCAGATGTAGGCTACTACAGATTTTCACGACACATGATTCCCTTTCTTATGATCAAATAGAACTTTGGTAATTAAAACTCTTTAGTGTGGTTCTTCTACGTCCGTACAAGAGCATGCAGAACTACATAAAGCCGACAATTTTAAAGATCAACTAAGTCACAACTATTGATATACTTCTAGCTATTTTTAACCGTTTTCCACAAAATTTTGTGAATACTAGCAACAAAAAATATTTATTTTATTTAATTAATGTATGCAAAGAGATAGTTTTACTTATTTCGGTCTAATTGGTCCAGATTGGTTTTGCACCGGACTGGATCGGATCGAGGACAGGATTTAGGATAAATAGAAGACCGAGGAATGAACCAAAGTTCAAGTTGGTCCAAGGGTCCGGACCGAACAGAACAGCCAGTCCGGTCCATCGATCTGGACCAGTGTATGTACTCCAATAAAATTGGTAAGTGGTGGAAACGGGTAAAAAAGACGCATGATTATAGAACGGAATGTGTGGTACAGTATACTCTATTGACAGTTCTGCCAAAAAAATTACAAAGTATATGGATAATATTAAATCTGGAGGGTAAAAAGAAAGAAAGTTTATGGATCCATGTTTATCCAAGTGGATATCTAAAGTGGAATAATTGAAGTGAGAATGGGAGAGAAATTGGAATTTGGCCTCCACGGGTCTAGATGGAGAATGGCATTGAATCAGCCAAACTGCTGCATTGCCATCTCTATTTGCTATTGTACTTATCGCTCTCTTGAAATAGTTTGCCTACTGGAGATATCTAGTACACTTGAAAGAGGGGCTTATTTAACTTAAATTAAGAGAACTAATAGATTTAATCAATTGGATGTCAAAAGCAGTGTTTTAAAAATCGCCCTAGGCGGCCGCTTAAGCGCCACAAGGTGCTGGACGATTAAAATGTACTATAAGCGGCGCTTAAGTAAATTTGAGAAAAGCGGCCGCTTTTTGCCCGCTTAACCCGCTTTTTCCCGCTTTTTTCCCGCTTTTTCCCCGCTTTTTTCAGAAAAACTGCTGTAAGCATATAACATTAAGTACATTATATGCCATGTTTAGTATTGACTATAATATATTAAATTAGCATACATTAAATGTTCTATGATATACTTAGTTCTAATTTAGAATGCATACTTTGTATGTAAGCTGTACTGATATGGTACTTTTGTGATGTATCCAAGTGAATTATAGGTAACTATTATCTAATTTAGAATGCATACTTTGATTAAATGTACTGCTGTAATGTATGACTATTTGATGATGTGCAAATGTAACAATATGTTTGTTAGCTAGCTATGATAGGTCTATTATTTACTGTTTAGCTATGTAAACATGATACAAAATTGTTGTTTCATCTTGTATATACGCTTATTATTTTATGTGTAGGCTGCTTTATCTATGACAAGTATATTGTTTACTATATTATATAGATACAATCGTTGTTGTATAGTTGTATTCTAAACTATTTGGGTGTTTTATATTGTCTTGTACAACGTTTAGATATGTATAAAAATTTCAAAAATATAGTATTTATATACATATGTATGTAATTTTGCATAAAAGTTTATAGGAATTGGAAATCCGCTTTTCTAAAAAGCGCCCGCTTAATCGCCCGCCTGGCGATTAATCGGCTACAAGGTCCCGTCCGCACGCTTCCCGCTTCGCGCTTTTTAAAACCTTGGTCAAAAGCTCTTCTATTCTTCTCGGCCGTGTATTAAACATGCAGAATGTTAAATACAGTCGATAACTTGGTATTGAGCAGGAGTCGTGAAAGAAGTAGAAAAACCTACTCATATGAAATGTAGATAGTACTTGAGCAGCAACCATTAGATAAGATAACTAATGATCTGAAACTCAATATATTACAAAATTGTCTGTCTTTGGCTTGTTGTTGCTTCTTCATAAACACAACATGTGGCTGTTTTCCTGGATCGTGATGGTAGTGCCAGGGCAACCACTACAACAAACACTGACATGATGGTCATTGAAGTGTGCGATCAGTCCTATAAGAAGTGTTAGGTTATATAGTTTATTACGCTAGATGGGCCTAATTGTCTTGTCCCATTAGGTTTAAGTTTGCTTCCCATGCACTTGCCTCCTTTCCTATATAAAGGAGAGGAGTGTGCCTTCCATCATTAAGAAAATATCCCATTAATCTCCAATCTTATTTTCTAGATGGTAGTAGCTCATCCATCCTAACCTAAGGAGGAAAAGAAAGAGCTTCCGCCTGTGGGCGGCGACCGCCATCTCTTCTTGGCTTGGCCACCCACCAGACATCGTCCCGACCTCCATGGTCATCTCCTCTCTTGTCCTTTCATAAAAATCTAATTTTTTTCTTCTCTATGCCGACACTCTTCATCCTGGTCATCACCATCATTATATACCTTCCCCGAGTCACGTCTAGTTATCCCTTCCGCCAACTAACATCCCTCATATCCACTACATGCTCAGATCCAACATCAAATCCGAAAGTCGGATAGCACTGTGATTGGCGCGCCCATACATAACCATGTCACTGCCGTTGCCAACAGAAGAGGACTTGGCATCAATATGGAATCGTCTTCGCTGTAGGCCTTTGGTCTTCCCAACATGCAACGGAAACGAAGACCATTTGACTGGATCAATAGAGCCGGAGCGGAAGACTTCCTTTATCGTTTCCTGCCTTCCAAGCGCGTCAATTCTCCAATAGCATAGTCCACAATGACGAGGATGCCACATCTATGTCGTGACAACTGTAACTCCCGCCCCATGTTTAAAATGTCGATTTTGATGTCGTTTCGGTTGGTCCAGAAACATAAATTTATCAAAATTTTGACTGAAATTTCGATATTTTACGCTTTTTCGACACAAGATTTTGATGCAAATTTTGACGTTTTCGATGACCAAATAAAGGAATTAAGTCATAATTTTTTACCATGGTGATCTATATACATAAATACACCTAATTATACAATAATATCATATGTTGGTATAGGGTATGGGGCTCCTACATTTTTGAGTGAAAATACAAAAAACTGTTTCGATCAGGATTTCGATGATGCAATGTATACATACATATATTCTTATGTAATAACATGTTAGATCTTATATTTTGGATTGAATTAACTCAGGGGGGTCTCCCACATTTATTTAAGATTTTTAAGATTTTTTTTAAATTATAATGCAATAAAAAATCAAAATT
The DNA here is from genome assembly GCA_963693085.1 of Alisma plantago-aquatica. NCBI lineage: Eukaryota > Viridiplantae > Streptophyta > Magnoliopsida > Alismatales > Alismataceae > Alisma > Alisma plantago-aquatica. The sequence continues at coordinate 1,044,908,955 of OY856409.1, forward strand.
TTGGCTATTTAGACCGGTCCATTTCGATGTCTGGTAGTGGTCGAAATCGAAATTTCAACCGAAATTTTAAACCATGCTCCCGCCACTCCATACAAAGAGGGTCTAGTCCTCGATACCCTCACCAAAGTCTGATCCTTTACTCTGCTATGTGATTATCTTTCTCTTATTGTTGTCTCAGTTAGCGCCATGTGCCCTTATTTATCAGTGGTGAACTAGTCACGATTCCATTTGCTACCTTGCGTTGTTTGTAATGGAGAAGGGGCTCAAAATTCCTGCGAAGGATAAAAGATCTTTTGATTATCGATATGCTGATTAACCTTTGGCCAACCTTTAACCATCGTAATAAAAGCACTCCCTATAAAACACTCCCTTGCGTTATGGCTGCCAAAGGAGAGAAAAATGCGAAGACTTTGACCGGCATAGTCTTGATTTTTTTTTTTGCCTATAGTCAACATGTGTAATCAATTTCTTATGGTACTATGCCATCAACCATGTTGTTATAATACACATTAATCTTATTTTCAGCATAGGCAATTTAGATCTGATGTTTGATATCTAGCAACATTGCAGTAACATGACTAAGAAAAATTAAAAGACCCCATGCTAGCTTATATAGCACCAAAAAAGGGGCATTGTGCCTTTTCCCCCTCCATTGGAACCCCCCTACCACCCCTCATGTGCGCATCGATTTCCACATGCAGGGGGTTTTGTTTCTTTTGCACATAAACTACTCAATCACTTGGTAATTAGTGTGCGGGGGAGGGGGGTAGAGGAGAGAGAGTACGAGGAGAAACATAGTATAAAAGATATGTATCAGTCCGGGCTATTCTGATCTTTGTGGAGCTTCTTGTTATTCATGACATCCGTTCTTCCGATGTCTTTGCGGCGTCTCATTCCCACTAAGCATCGTGCCTCCAATGCGTCATTGACACTTCATTCCCAATGCCACTGTGATTCTTCGTGTTCGTGCCATGATATGCACGTAGCTTGTCTATACACACTTCTTTCCAGTTGACACCACTTCATGTGACGTTGAAGGATCTCAAACAATTGCAACATTAACACCAAACATTCACATTCTTACCGTATTATGTACGTCAGGACAAACCTTAATGCACTTATTTCAGCCTCTAGCTCTCTCTGGTGTTAAGGATGTTGTAATTGATCATTTTTGCTGCATTCTCATGATATGGATGGTTGCTTATTCACATAAGACCTCTCAGAAGCTTGTCAATTTCTACCTAGAGAATTTTGTATCTGCAAGGTTGTGTTTCATCCAGACTTTCTCTTCACCGAGCTACTTATTTATGTCTTCTTAAAGCTGCATATGCCAAGATGTTCTTCTAGGTGATCAACTTGGGTTTTCGTTATTGGTGTCTTTCATTCCTGCCAAGCACTCGAGAGTCACAGTCAGAGAGATCCATTTGACATTCATCATTGACGCATCATATCTGTGTTTGGAGATACCTCTACTACATCGTTGGATGTGTTGATTGCGTCTATTACAATCATACATTCCTTTTCAGTGAAGATGGCGTATTCATGGTGTTTGATCGTCTTTTCCAAATTGATGACGTTCTTCATTTCATATGTACCTTAGAAGTTCTCCAAAGCTCGAGTATTTCCAGCCTGCAGCGTTCTCAAATCTTTTATTTGTTGGAAAGTCACGTTTAAAGGGGAGTGAAAATCTTGTATGAGTGATTTTTATTTTCAATTTGTCATATTAACTAGATGGGTCTTGGGAGTCCAAGCTGGATATGTGTTTCACCATACTCCAACTTGAGGGGGAGTATTAGAATTATTGCTATTTGGGTTATTGTGTTAGTAGGGCCTAATTGTCTTGGCTCATTAGGTTTAAGTTTGCTTCCCATGTACTTGCCTCCTTTTCTATATAAAGGAGAGAGCGTGCCTTCTATCAATAATTAGTCTCCCATTTTATTTTCCACAAGAAAAATAAAAATATCATACATATGACAATAACACATAATTTAAGATAATAATGATCCTTGAGTAGCCTTTGATGTGGTCGCTATATGTACCATACAAGTTGTGTTTGAGGCTTAGTTGGGTTTCATTTGTTTTTCATGGCATATTTATTCCAAACAACATGCTACAAGCCCTTCTTTCCGTCACATCTACCGTACCACTTTGCCATCCCAACTATCTCATCATTATTTAGTGATCCACTCACACAGATTCTCTCATTTTCGAGATGAAATTTGGCCTAAGATTGTATAGAACACAAAGGAATATTTTGGTTTTACATGATAGTGAAATATCATGTTCACTTATATGACTGTAGATGTTTCTCTGGCCTTGTTTGATATGTTTCTTCCTTTTTCTATTTTTTATCCTTTCAATTTCATATTTATGAATTAACTGAGGATTTGTTCTGAAATAGATCACAACTCATTACATTTTTTCCATGGCAGATTGTATAAATTTCAAATTGTGTTTACTCCATGAAGCAATTACATTTATGTTTCAGAACAAGCTGTTTCTCTAACTGTTCTTTACATTAATCTTCAGATTGAGCAGTTGTCAGAGGATGATTATTTTTTGAAGAACAACGAATTCTCCACATGGTTAAAAGACGAGAAAGGGATATTCTTCTCTGATCTTTCGTCTACTGAAGCTAGAAAGCTATTTACTAGTTTTGTCAAGGTGTGGAACAAAGGCAAACTAAAATCTGAATATTATGAAGGCATTGCTAAAGGTCCTAGGACAAGACATAACTGGATGATTGGGACTGAGAAGTAGAAATTTCCAGCTTCTATGATCGTCATCCTGATTTATGACAATATAGCTATCTGTGTTTCAAAGTGATAGCTTCTTTTTTCTGAGAATATTTGTTTGTTTAGGATGCTACAAATATTTATGGCATTTTCTTTTTAGAATGTGAGCATTTGTATAGATATTCGGTAGTAGAGCCATCTCGTAAAGTGACCTCATTAATGGTGGACTTTCAGGAATTGCGATGTTCACAATAGAAAGGTAGGTTTGTTATAATATTTACTAAATAGTTCAGTGTGGGGCCTATCAAGGTTCTAACCAATATAGAGATCCAAAAAGGATTTCATAGATCTCCAAAGAAGCTATATGGCTCGGGGTTTAGGAATGACCATGTTGAATGGAAAAAGATTGTGAGGGCAATCCACATTTGCAGTATTTTTGCTTTACCATCCGGAGTAACTGCTATAATTGTTATAAACTGACTTTTGTTTATGGACTTACGGAATTGCAGTATTCAAAACTGAATGGTAGGTCTATTGTAATGTTTACTAAATATTTAACAGTGGGTCCAATCAATATTGACACTTAAAAAGGATTAAATTGATCTATAAAGAAGCTGTCCGCTTGAAATTTAGTAACGGCTCTTCATGTTTAACCGACAAGGAATCTTAGAGCAATTCACATGTAAGTTTTTAATGCTTTACCAGCCTTAGAGCAATTCACATGTAAGTTTTTAATGCTTTACCAGCCAGAATGCAACTCCTATGGCCGCAGTGAACAAAATGCAGGTCACTGGAGAATATGGCGTTCTACTACTGGGAAAATAAGTACATTTACAATTATGGTTGGTATTTTCTGATCTTATCACAAATTTCTAAGAAGATTATGAACTAAATTTGATATTTAGAATGTTCATGTTATCTCTTGTCTAAAAACAGTAACTTATAATGCAGTAGAGGTTGGGCTACATAGAAATGCTAATCTGTCTTAGTAAAAAGAAATTCACGCTTATTTATAAGTGTTTTAGAAGTTGAGAAAACCAAATTACATGGAGTGAGAGTGTGAGACTAAAGAAGAGGCAATGGATACGCAAGGTAATACATAAAGAAAGAAAAGAAACAGTAAAAATCCGACTGAAACTCCCCTTCGAACTAGAGTATAGATATCAATCGTTCCATCATCTTACCAAGTTGCAAAACTCTTTTGCTAGTCAAAGGCTCATTACACATGACAATTAACTTCAGTATGCTAAGTGTAATCATTTGCTGCCCATAAAGCTAGCTGTACATTTGTCATGACACAATGTTATAGGCGTTTTGTTGTTCAGTTCACACTAAAAAAGCAGGGACATGATCCATTCCCATGTGGTATGAGCCATCACTCTATTAGGATTCCAAAGTGGATTTTGTCACCAAATTCTATTGCTCCACCAAGTTAGGAGATTGCCACATAAAAAAGTATAATATGGAGAAGTTGATCTCTGAACTGAGTGAGAACCTACACATTTTACACTTAAATATCTAGCAACATTCAAGTTCCTATATTATTTATGCAAAACTCATTTTCTCGAGTCATTTTCCAAATATGCCTGGACATAGTATACTGCTCTCAGTGACATTATGTAGAGGTGTTTATGATCAGAACAAAGCCCTAGAGCGTAAGAGAGATCTATTCTGGTGATGATTATATATTGAAGCCAATTATTTATCTTCAGATTTATCCTCAAGAATTGTAGAAGTGGTGTTCTAGAGATCACACGTCTGGTCCCTTGAAGAAAACATAGGTCATCATGCCCATTTCTTCTAATATAGATAGAGTATGCTTCAATGGTGATAGAGAAATCCCACTTTTCTATGAGCTACCTCTATCCCAAGGTTATAACATAGTTTCCCTATGTCTTTGTTGAATATTGTAATAGGTGGGCTTAGTTTCTATATTACCTGCTTCATTCCTAATGACCAAGTTTATTACACTAGCATAGAAAATAAAGGAGACTATCCTAGGTCCTAGTTTTCTCAATGAAGAAAATGACTACAATATGATCTACAAAATCTAGGACATCATAAGAGTGAGGATGATTATCAGACGAGGACATAGATTTCATTTCATTCCACAAGTAACTTTATGGATTTGCATAAAGTTAATTCACACTCCCCTTGAGCAACATACCCAAGAGTCTATTTGGTGTAGTCAATTTCTCAACAATAATCATGAAAGAAAGAATTTTGACAGCCCGTTTATAATAATACAACTTTTTTATGGCAACAATATGAAGTAGGATAGACAAAAAACTAGTCTTTCCACAAGGGAGATCTCAAAATAATCCATACTAGATTTGTGAGTGTATCTCTTGGCAACAAGGAAAGGCTAAAGGCATTCTATGGTACTAGCTAGAAGGTGCTTGACATAAAATAGGAGTGGACACTTAGATACCTTATAGACATTAAGTATGTCACTTTGTGCCACAAAAATGCATATTATACATATAGTTATCCATAACTTTTGTCCATCTTGAGTGCAAAAAGGCATTAGCAACAAACAAGTAATAGGAGGAGATGTAAAAGCCACAATGATTGAGTCAATTTAAAATCCAGATGCGATGCAAAATTAGAATAAGAGAACAATTATTGGTAGATATATGTGGTTTCTCTTGAGAGAAACTGGTAGTAACTAATATAGAAACCTTAATATCTAAGTGCTTGACTTGCAAACTAATCAAGGCCAAACATGGCTATGAGGTTTACTACAACCATTACCTATTCTAGAATGGAAATGGGTACACATCATCATGGATTATGTAGTAGTTTCACACCAGGAAGGGACATGATGCAATGTGGGTTATAATAGACCTCCTAAACAAAAGACACGACCATATCAAATTGAACCACCAAGAAGGTATCAGAACTAGATGAGTGAGAAATTGTAGATCTCCACATGATTCTCATTTTTGTCTTATATGATCATGATGAAAAGTTCTCTTTACATATTAGTGATAATACAAGAGGAGATGAGGACATAGTTAAACTTCAAACTAACTTATCACCCCCCAAAAGACGAGTAATAATAACACATAATCAAAATTCTAGAGGATCTTCTAAAATCATATGTTTTACTATGAAAGCTCATGGAATCATTATATAACCTCAGTGAAATTCATATATAATTAAGATACCATCTCAACATCAGCATACCTCCATATGGAGTTCGTTATGGAAGGAAATGCAAATATCCTCATATTGGGATAAAGTGCAATAAATATGTATCCTAAAATCTAAAAAAATTACAGTAATATTTTTATAATTCAAATTTAATCAAATAGAGATTAAGTCCGCACAAGATTGTTGAAGGTATTATGCAGATACACATAGGATGGATGTATACATCATGATGTGAGATCACTTTTTCTTTTAGATAAGACCAACAAAGACTATAATAACAAAGGGAAGCTCAACCCTGAATCCTTGACCACTTTAGGGAATGTACTTATGTGATAACTTTACATACATAATAAAGTATGTTGAACAATGTTATATATGTGTCCAATATGAAGTGGTATGCCAAAGATGCAAGTCATATTCCTAACCATGGACATATCAAGACTTGCCTGTTAGAATTTTAGGCTCTAAAACCCTCATAGATAAGAAGATCAAGATAGTGAAAGTACTCTGGAAACATTGCACAATAATAATGCTACATGTGAACTAAAAGTGATATGAAAGCAAAGTTTCCACATCTAATAAAGATATGTTGAATTTGAGGGCAAAGATCCTTTTAAGGAGGAGAGGATGTGATGAAGTGGATTTTCATTCGTAATTTGTCTTTATTATGCTATCATACTCAATGAGGGCTTCATAAAAATAAGACTTGACTTACCTCACTCATAACTCCAATACATTACTTTCTCTACTATATGATAAAAGTGAGATATTATGTTTAATATCATCTCATGGATTGAAATTATAATGCATTTAATCCTTTAATATACTCTTATCTAAATTTTGATAAAACATCAACAACTTAAAAATGTGACCTTTGATATTTTTACGATTAACGAATAATATTGTAACTCTATGGTAAAATTTATTAAAATGGACCAAGGATGAGTAAGATATGAATTTTGGAAATTAAACCCCACATATACCTTGGAAAATACTCAACCCACCAAAACCCCCTTTTCTCCCTTTTCATTTTCTTTCTCATGATCCATGTTTCATGTGTGTAAACAAGGAAGCCAATCCTATCTCAGGAGGACACATGTTTGAAATCCAATCCAAAAACCCACATGTCTTGATCTAGGTGAAACTATTTCCAGTCATTTTCTACCACTAGTTTCACCAAGATGATGAGTGACCCAATCACCAACTAGCTTGTAAATGAGCGATAAAGGGCCCAATATAACCCAACCAATCTTCCTATCTTATCACACTAGTCACTTATGACCTGAATTTTTCCACCTCTTCATGGACTGTGACTATATCTGGAAACAACATACCCACTTCTCTCTATCTCTCCCTTCTCTCTCCTTTGATGGATCTTGATAGACAAGGACCTTATTGGATTTCTTAGTCCCTATGGAAACATGCTTTCACTATAGCTCATATCCCCTTAATGACTTCTATCTTTGTTGATCCTAGTTGTCATTTGTAGCCACCCTGATCATCATTGAAGCCTCGTCACGATCAAACAAATTGGGCATTTCCACCTCCGATGCCCTCATTCCAAAATTCTTCCACCCACAACTCAACAACCAAATACAAACAAAAGTGACCACCCATATCCTCATCCCAAATTGGTTTTCCCCCTTTCCTCTTTTCTCCTACTAGCCCTCACCATTGTTGTTTGATTGAGTAACAAGTAGAAGTCCCTTCTCTTCCTCATGAGATTGTAATACAACAACACACAACACAACTTTCCCATGCACGATGCAGGAACCCATCATTCATGTTAGATATACATATGTAATGAGCATCGACAAGCTAGGAAAACTTAAATTAGACATCCATGCATTTGAGAGTGGTTAGAATCTAATCTAACAACCCTGAAGAATTGGATCCACTAACACAATGCTCACACGATAGTATGCACAAGCCACCATCAGATCAAAGATCAAACATCCTCCATGACTGAATTTAGGTAGTTCTTTCTCCCTCTATTAGAGAAACCAATAAACACTTAACCATATCATTAGAATATTACCAAGAAATAGGATCTCACATTGAACATTATGAAGAAACCATTCTCCATGATTACAAGCCATATATCTAACCAAATATTTATTGATTTGATCAACTTTTCTTTTAAAGGATGATTTCAGTATGAGCTTTGTGCCAAAACCTTACAAATGACCAACGACAATCACCATCATCATGTCTATTCTTGAAGATTTGAGATATATTATGCCCATCTAACTCTTTGAGTTCCATAATATAATTTATGCATGATATAGGATGTATAATAATGATAATCATATTTGGAACCCTTAATGATGATTCCACATGACCTATATCCACATAATAAAATCATAAAGTTCATTAATTCTAATCATCTAACCCTAACTCACGGATCCAACTCTAAATGGATAAAGATGTATCTTGGGAGCAAGATCATTCCCTCTTACCACACAATCGTTGTATCAATCCTAATATAGGATGTGGTTAACTATTTTAGGGTTTTAATCTTTCATACCTATGTATATCCATATCTAAATGTCTTTCTTGTTACTCCAAGAATACAAATTTACACTGACATGTCTATCATATATATATATATATATGTGTGTGTGTGTGTGTGTGTGTGTGTGTGTGTGTGTACATAAATACATATTTGTACCCTAATGAAGAGACCTAAATTCAAGCCATTGGACAAGTATTTATTGATCCAACATCCCCTGGATATATATATATATATATATATATATATATATATATATGTGTGTGTGTGTGTGTGTGTGTGTGTGTGTGTGTGTGTGTGTATGTGTGTGTGCATGTGTGTGTGCGCGCATGTAGGTGGGGTTAAGAGAGAAAGATTATCCCAGTCCCTCATAATGTGTAGAGGAGGTCAAATACCCAGGAGATGTTGGATCAATGAATACTTATCCAATGGCTTGAATTTAGGTCTCTTCATTAGGGTACAAATATGTATTTATGTATATATATATATATATATATATATATATATATATATATATATATATAGAGTCAGGCTAGAATACACTCGAGTGTATCCGGAGCGGAATACACTCAAGTAGTTTTTCATGATGCAATATATTTTTTGAAAATCTAATCCGTTGATCTTATTAAACATCTCGTGAACAACTCATACGCAAAATTTGAGCACATTTGGATATGTATAGCTCATGTTATGAAGACCGCAAAAATTATGCATTTCAAATTAGTTTCGTGCGTCAATTTTGTTGTCCTTGGATGAGTGACTTACACTCATCCAAATGGGCTCAAAATTTGTATGTAGCCTAGTTATAGTATGACGGTGAAGATCAACGGTTTACATTTTGCAAAAAATAGTCTTGATATGCAAACACACTTGAGTGTATTCGTGCGATCCGTACACTCGAGTGTATTCTAGCCTGACTCTATATATATATATATATATATATATGTGTGTGTGTGTGTGTGTGTGTGTGTGTGTGTGTGTGTGTATTTATATGTATACATATAAAGTTAAGTAAATGATACACTTGAAATTAATTATGTACCTCGATTCTGTTGTTCATGGATGAGTGACTTATCCAAATAAGTTCACTTGTTGCACATAGTATATGACAGTTGCAAATAGGAATATAAATGGTTTGGATTTCCAAAAAAATAATCTTATTGATACGTGAACACCGCTTGACTGTATGGTGTGATCATATATTCAAGTGTATTCCAGTTTGACTCTCTCTATATTCTCTATATATGTCTATATATATCTTATGTATTTTTTTGTCTTGATGTGTCATCGAAGCTACTATTATTTATGGATATATTTCAGATATGCTAAAATGTATGCTTCATTAAACTTGAGCAAAGCATATGATCTTCATTATACTAGTTACGTGCACCTACTCAGGAAGTTTGGTGTCACTCTTGATGTAAATCATGCACCATGACTGTTGAGTTGAGATACATAGACTACAAACTGTACTATGTTCTAGATGCGTGGACCCTCCCTTACTCTGTGACAATTAGGAAGTTAGCATGCATTGGCCCCTTGAGTGAATGCCATATGTTGGGTATAATGAAAAATTGACTAAAAAACCCTTCTCTATAGAAATAATTGAACTATTTACAAAAACATGATTTTGAACAACTTTGGTATATTTTTAACTGCCAATCTCACTCACACACACACACACACACACACACACACATATATATATATACACACACACACACACACACACACACACACACACACACACACACACACATATATATATATATATATATATATATATATATATATATATATATATATATATATATATATATATATATTCTCCCTAACTCTGGTATTGTCTATTTTAAACCTCATGACAATGCAATTGTATTTATGTTTACTATTTTTACGATCTAGATCCTACTTCTAAGAAATGATGGTATGTGGTGAAGTACATAACAATGAAAAGCCATACCGAACCCAACTCGGACTATTGTAATAATTTGGGGTCTAGTTTCTTCTTATCTTTAGGTATAGTTTCTTTTTACCAATCACCATGTATCTTCCTTTCTTTTTCCCTTCGAGCCCTTATATAATAACTTGGTTCATTTGTGAAAATGTAGTTGTTTTGTACATTCACATATTTTCCTGTTGATCCACTAAGGGAAATGAACTTTGTACATCCCGTGTATGGTTCTGCTGTGTAATTTGGGATTGAAGGTGCTAACTGTGACAATATGCCTGAGAGGAATTTATTCTCCTCTACAATAATCAGACCAAGCTATGTCAATCTATTGTGACAATATGTCAGTTATTATCCATATAAACAATCCCGTATTCCATACTAGAGAGCTTGTTGAAAAAGATTAAATAAAGTTGGAGTTCATCAATACTAACCAGTATGTATGTTCATTAAGCCAATTGTTTATCAAGAAATTTTATTCTTTCAACGACTCTTAAGATTACCATTTTGTTGGGAGGAGGGCTTGATATCTAATATATAATTGTAGATTACAGCAGAAGTTTGTAAAACATTCTAGACTCTCCTTAAATTCTACCTTGTGTATAGTATTTTAGAATGATCAGAGTTACTCTAAAATATGTCCGCATATATATAAACCCATATAGTTGTACAGTTTTCTTTCGTAAAATAATTCCCAATAATATAAAAAATTACTTGTTACGTATTTTCTTCTTGAAGTTTGCATTTGCGTGTGCCAGCATCTTCCTTTGCTGCAGCATAATTGTCTGGATCTTGATCGGAACTGACTGCCATTTTGCAATCAAACACAGCCGTTTACACCGAGTATGACAGATATAATGTGCAGACGGTATAAACTTAAAAAGACTAATTCCTTTACCAAATTTAGTCCTTATATATTTCAGACCAAATAACGCGACAAGTAAGGCTGTTGTTTGCGTTACCTTGTAATCAGCCCGTGAGATGCATGGTTTTCTTAATCTAAGACTCTTGATCATGTAAACTCTACTGTCCTTCCTTTTCTCTTCTTTCTTCTTAGGAAAAAAACAGAACTGCTCTCCCGCAATTTTCGTTTATGCAGATGTTGACGGCCGACGGCATCTGTGGCATTGGATACCCGACCGCGAAAACGACAGTGGCAAACTGGAGAATGGAGGAGGACAAAACGTTTCTTGTTCTAGGATGGGGTAGGGAAGAAGCGATCGATACAGCTTTTTGACGTTACTCGAGGCAAGCACAGGAAAGGATCAGTTCCTTCTTGGGTTAAAGGCAGCAGACAACTTCGTTGGGCGGGCCGCAGCGAAGGCTTGGCGTGATGCGGAATGTCTTTGCCTGTTTCCCTGTGCCATGAAGAAACATAATTTGGCTCTATTCTGCTGTGGACTCTTTTCCCTACTTCAAACGACTGACATTCCTTCTCCTGCTTATTAATTGTGGTAGAGCGAATGAGGTCCTTCGAAGCTTTGCTTCGTGAGCACACATTCCAGCGGACCTTTCCAACTGATTAGATAACATTAAAGTGTTGAAAAACGTTGTTCAAAGTACATCATTGTGAGCTAGGCTGGAATATTGGATCAGCGATAGGCTGGCTGTGTGTTTTCTAACAAGCTTTGTTCCTTCAGTAGGTTGCAAAGTTTACACGCCTTACATCACGGATAATGATAAAACAAATAAAAGATTATAAACATGCTCGTGGAAGAGTGACAGATACTACCCATAGGGTTCAGGGGCCGCAAAAGCATCAGTAAGCATTTACAAGCTAGGTTACCCATCACAAGTCAAAATACAAATCTCTGAAAAAATCATAGCAGAAACAGGTGATGCTTTGTAGCTAGACCTGGAACCTAGCTAAAAACCTCAGAGAAATGTAGCGACTTATTTGAAACTAGAAATATAGCTACTTATTTGAAACTGAAAATCCTATTAATTATTTTCTTGAAGAATACTTTGAAACTAAAAACCTCAGAAGCATGTGAATGATTATTTCTTCAGAGGATGATATACAACATACATTCTATGTCCACTTTTACACCAAGAGATACAATATAATAAGCAGTACTCAGTTTATATTGGCAAGATACACAAGATATACATGAACAAGATAAAAAAACAATGAATTGTACATATTTCTTATAATTGTTCTGGACCGTTATGTGCTAGCTGATATTTCGTAGTGCACATTATGTAAAAGTAGTACATAAAGTGTATAAAGTGTGTACATATAGTAACAAATAATCGCACAATCACACACAAAAAGTTGCGCGTTACTGGAATAGCATGCGTGCCTCAGGCGCCCAGGGGGTCACGCACGTTTCAAGCGCCTCCCGGACCGGTTTTGCAGGCTGGGCCCTGAGGTAGAGTGATTTTGGGTGGGGGTGGGTAGTTTTGAGTAGTGAAGTGGCAGAGGTAGGTCAGTGGAGAGAGAATGAGGAGGGGAAAGAGAGAAAAATTTATATCGCGTATAACTTTCAATCCATAGTGTATTTTTTGACGAAATAAAACTTGTTAGATTCGTTACAAAATATACAATCCAACAAGACTAATATCGATATATTTTGAGAAAAATAATATGATGCATAAAATTTATTTACGCATTGCAAATTGGATGCAATACATGCAAAATATGGTGCATTAAAAAAATAATTGTATTGATATGACACAAATTGGGCGTATTACGTCCGAACTGAGCGCATTCAAACTGAAACTAGGCGCATTGAAGTTCAAACTGAGCGCAATCAAATCCAAATACTACGTGCATCGACACAACACTAATTGGGCGCAATCATGCCCAAACTAGGCGCATTTAAGTCAAAACTGGGCGCATTCAAGTTTAAACTGGGTGCAATCAAGTATGAACTGGGCAATCAAGTCCAAATAGGGCACAATCATGTCCAAAGTGGGCACATTCAAGTCCAAACTGGGCGCAATCAAGTCTGAAGACAACATTCAAGTCCAAATAGGGTGCAATGAAGTTCAAATTGGGTTCAATCAAATCCAAACTGGGCGCAATCAAGTCCGATCTGGGTGCATTCAAATCCAAACTGATCAAATAGATGCAATCAAGAAGAAGAAGAAGAAGAAGAAGAAGAAGAAGGTGATGATGCACTGACAAGTAGGCCCATTACAACACTAACTATGCGCAATAATGTCCGTACTGGGCGCATTCAAGTCCAAATTGGGTGTATTCAAGTTCAAATTAGGCTCAAGGCCAAACCGGACACATTTACGTTTGAATTAGGCTCAAGGCCGAACTAAGACACATTCAAAACCAAACTAGGCGCATTTGATTGATAATGAACACAATACATGTCAAACTCATATGTTTTTATTATTTTTTCAAAATGTGCTAATATTCGTCTTTTGGAAAGTAATTTTTGTAAGAATTGTAATAATTTTATTTCGTGAAAAGCTCTTTATGAATCAAAAGTTATAAGCAAAGTAAAAAAGAATGACCGTTCAAGGAGAGAGAATGAGTGGGGGAGCGAAAGGAGAGGGGTGAGGACCACGACTAGCAGGGGACGCACTTCACACCCCCCCACGCGTGGGATAAGTATATTTTAATAGTATTCAACTGCTGGTTTCAACGGAGAATTTTTAAATGATACACATTTATACAAAGAACAACTTGAAAAATATACTCTGTTAATACACAAAATAGTCAATAGTACGGAAAAACTTGCTTGTTTTTGACTATTAGTTGACTGTTATATGACCTTTATTTGTATTTATTTTTAACTTTATTTATGGATTTGTGTATCATGGTCCCATTTCTTCAAAGTTAATGACACGATTAAGAAATTCAACATCTTTTGGCACCCAACAAAGTATGTGGAAAACATAATGGTAACGACGGTCAAAATCAATGATTAGGGAAACCATAATAGGAGCTATTAGACATGAGAGTTCTAGATTGATCCAAATCATCAATAGGAACAACAACAACACCATTCTTTCTTAACATATATTGAATTATCAAAGTCATTTTATAGAAAAGCCTTAACAGAAGCACGCACAACAAATTACGCTACCAATCCTTTCTAAATGACAAAACCTATAGATCTAAAAATAAAAATGATCAGACTACTATATTGAATGAACAATACAAAACATAAGAGTAGAAGAAAAATATTTTTTTTTTAAAGAAGAAAAATATTTAGTTGGGCTCTTCTTTTGTTATAGCTCACTAGTGGCGAGAACCAAAAAGCAAGCCCTAAAAGATTTATAAATAAGTATAAAATAAACAAAAAATAGTTACAAATGGTCTTGCTAGTGTACCCAATCGATTTAGGGGGCCATAAAAGCATCATTAATATTTTGAGTAAGCTAGACTAGCCATTAGATCAAGGCAAAAAAACCATTATCCAAAAACATCATCTAAAAAGTAGGTGAGAGAAACAACATTTGTACTCAACCTAGGATTCCAAAATTGAACTCACATAGAATACAAAATTAATATCACATTCTAAAATAAAAATAAAAATTTAGAACTGAAGGTAGATCAAAACTATATCTCACTCGATTGTGATAAACAAAATGTGGTGAATTGCTTGAAATGCACACTTACATGACATAGTGTAGAGTTCCAAGAGGTCCTCAGACAAAGTTACATGCTGGTGTAACTAATGAATCATCATAAGTAAAATTTATCACCTTAATTGGAAAGTTTTTGCATATATGTTGATCTCTTTTGTCCTTACTAGAGAAGGCCCAAACTGACTTTCTTACAAATTTTGGATTTTAGGTATCCTAATTGATAATCCATTTGTACGTTGGTCTCATGGTATGGTAAATACATGAGAACTTGAAAAAAATCAAACATAACACAATCCATATAGATATACCACACACATTTTGTTTGCTACAACAAATGGTTTATTTTAGAAGATTCTAAACTTATATTCTTATAGATATTTAATTATGTGCAAAGGTTATATTTTCCAATAAGTGAGTTGATATAGAATCCTGACAAATTTTGGACCTATAAATAAATTTGATGAGCAGTGAAGTCCCAACTCTACAAGAGGGTGAGATGATGACTATTATAGAGCTTGGTACCGTAGAGGATGATCCTAAATCGTATTCCGTGTATATTAACAACTCTTTGAGACATTCTAGATGAAATTTAGAAATCAAATCATGCTTATAAAATTAAGTTGATAAATACCCACATTTATGCCACGCAAGGCCATTGGATTTTTAATATACCAAACCATTCTTATAAAATTATGTTGATAAACACCCATGTATATTTCATGAAGGGCCACTAGATATTTATGTACATTAAATGATGAAAATATAGTTTAGAGACATATAATGATGATCTAGAGATAATGTGGTTGTATGAAGGTTTTTGGATGTTATTTGACAAGTAGTATTGAATTATGAGTATGGAAATGGTCTCCTTTTGGTATTAATGTAAGTGATAAACCAACGATGTTTGTAGAACTTAAAAGTTTTCAAAAAATAGATGTGTTTATCATATCATGATGGCCAAGATTTGGTGCCATTTGAATATTTGTACTGGAGCTTATGGAACTATAGATTTTAAAAGACAATTTGATGTTTGAAAGTGAATATTTAAAACATTTTTGAGATCCAATTTTTTTGGATTGCTGGATTCTTATCTAGTGACCATCCCAATTGAATTTGAGATGAGGGACATGCCTGCAGACTATGGAGACATGCCAAGATCTTAACCTTTGGACGTAACCATATGACCATTTCTTTTTCTTCCACTACGGGGAGCTGCGAGAACACTAGCTATTGACCATGTCACCTAGAATTTTTGGTGATTGTTTAGGGAGATCATGAGGGACTCATTTGATCCACCATTCTTAGAGGGGAGGATATACCCTTTTCTCAACATGTTTGGTGAGGAATAATGAATGAACCCTTTATTCAGGAGATCTCTCCACCAAAATATATAGAAGAATTAGCAGAATAGGGTGGCAATGGAGCAATTCCTGATAAGTTCCATTGGTGGTGGAAATCAAAGCACCTAGATTGGATGAGTCAGTGGAGCCCTCTTTGTAGTAGGAGGAAGTAGATTAGAGGCTTCTAAACCCAAACTTATGTGAGATAACGGAGCATTCAAGAGGCTTTCTGCCTCATGGTTTTGAGTCATTGATGATTTTCAAGGGTCATAGGGAAACTTTCAATCACTAACATGGATGCAATGAGGCCATAAAGAGAAAATGCACTAATCCTCCAAGATTTGTTCTAAAACTGAACTTATCTACCTCAATGGCACCAAGTTTACAACTATGGCTATCAATGGGTAATGATATACCCATTTACCCTTTATCCATACCCTATAGGGTAAATATAGGGTATGGGTAAGGGTAAAACATTATTTACATGCTACCCGTTTACTTAATACTCACTATCCCACTATCTTATTGGGTAAGGGTAAGGCTAAGACTAAGGTATCACCTATACATATTAACCCTCTAACCTCAATATCTATGTATATATGTATTAACTATATAATAAATGTTTTACATGAAGTCAATGGATCATTACATTTATTTTTGCATGATTGATACTATTAATGGGGTGGTACTCACTATTTTTGAGTTTTGGTTATGTTTATTACTATATTTGAAGGTGTAAGTTACACATGCATGATTCAACACAACTATATCGTGCAAGCACCATTTACTAAAATAATTTTTTGGATACTTTATACTTATTTTGGGGTGAAATTGGATGTATAAAAATATCATTGTGGAGTTCTAAGACATATGTATATGTCAAAATAATTTTGTAGTCATTGTACAACTTACTATACATTTTTTTGGCATTTTCTATTTTATGTTGATCCAAATATACACATACATTTCATTGATACAAAATTAAGTCACATGAATTTACAATATTCTCTAATATATAACCATGTGTTACCTATATTGCATAATTCTTTGCTTCTTTAGGGTTTATTTGTTTTTCCCTACAAAAATATTTGAAGTGCATGTATTTTTATATGCATTAAGTTTTTAGCTAGAGGTATATATGTAGAATGCAACATGCCATGCATATATGGTCATACAAGACATACTATAATCATTTAATATTGATAATAGTCATTGGGAAGCACATTGTTATCTGGTTAAAATGTATGTATTTATAAATACATTTGTTGTTAATATTACTATAAACTTATGTATTCCTCACTTTACCTTTACTCTTCCATTTACCCTACAAGTAAGGGGGTAAGGGTAAGGGTAAGGAGTGGGTAAGGATATGAGTGGAGTGGGGAATTTCCTATACCCTTACCTTCACATGTGATGGCAAGGATAACAAAAAATTCCTCACACTCCCCGTTGCCTCCCCATTTATAGCCATGACTTGACCTTTTGACAACATGGAGTAGCTATGCGTACCAAATCTCCAATGATCATGGCCTACATCTCATGAACTCCCTCACCATAGCTTGCTGCTATGACTACACCATACTAAAGTTTTATACATGAAGAAGATGAGGAGGATGGGATGAGTTGGCATGTGATCCCAAGAAACATGGTCCAATATCTGGCTTCCTCCTCAATAGTTTGTGGGACCAAACATCCCTTAAGAAGAGGATGATGCATGTACCCTAAGCCACCCAATGATTTTCTAGTTTCCACTAAAGTTAGATCAACATCCATGATTAATCCAAAGCGGTAATTATTTTTGGATGATCTTAGAAATACCTATAATTGACACAATCATCACGTTTAATGATGAAAGAAAGACACATGCATGAAAGGCACATCCCAGGGAGTACTGCTTTTCTTGTTCATATGTCAAGGGCTGGTAAGGTTTTGCGCATTGTATCAAATTTAATATGTTAAGTGGGATATAAATTGGATTTTTCACATGGAACAATTACATGAGGCTTATGATGCTCCTATATTGATAAAATATGTAGTTCTATAATAAACATCTAAGAGACAAAAGAGCTATTATAAGGATCATGTTTAGGAAAAAAATGTGAAAGACTTATAATATTTCCTATAACACCTCAAATGATCTTAGATATCAGAAACTAGTGAGTATTATAGTATCTTTTGTAAACCCTAGTTTATAGGCCTAAAAGTTGGATCCATCAGAAGAACAACATAGAAGTTCAAAAATTATGAAATCTAGGCTAGAAGCTCATCAAGATGTTATAAACTCATTGGTTAAAAGAATTTACTTTTCTATCAATTAAATCATGTCCTTAGTTTTGAAACCATCATTTTGACTAATAACCCTAGTATAAATTCTCGAAACTATATAAATGTTAAAAATGAAGAAAATTTATGTTTAGACTTTACTAATATTTTAAACATGATTATGAACTCATATATTCATGATGCATGCTTTAACAATATAAGATATATGACCCTACATGCATAATCTAAACCCTCATTCAATATTCCACCATAAGCTAAGTATTAATGAATACCTAAAAAGATTAAATTTTTGTAAGGTATACACACTTAAACTAGTGATATTAATAAGTAACATGAGAATGAATCATGGATTGGATTAGAACATATCTAAGTAAATATGAAAACCATTATAAGGTTCTATCATCAAGAACATGTATGATCGTAATATATTCATGGTCAATTGCCTTAATTAGGAGTTGACTAGGAGCCTGGCAATATCAAGAATGAAAAAAATGACTTTGTACTAAGTTACATGCAATTAGTCATATTTGTTGATTGATGAGTGAAATAACAATAATTAATTATGATAGAATATTTGACAATGTATAATTGTTTTATGTTATTTATCTATTATTATATTATAATCTTAATCCTAACATTTACGTATACATTGATGGTTTGTAACTAATATTGCAGCGTATTGGAACTTCTTTGTTATCATTACCATATGTAACACATCCAAAAGGGGTTTCTATGTCATCTTCTAGAATCTAATCTATACAAGTTGGGTTGCTTAGTTGTCTTCCCTAAAATGATTATGTAAGAATTTAAGAGACATTGATCATGGAATTGAAATCTTTTGTAAAATGCATGATTTTCTTTCCTTATCAAAGTTGTTTCTCTTTTAAGTGTTGTCAAATGTTATAATACGACCTAATCAACTTACATCCAAATTTGTTACTATGCTTAATACATCATGTATATAACACAATTGCGTTGGCAACATTTATAATTTATGATTTAGGTTCATAACTAGCATTACATGACATGAAACATGAAGCAAAAAATGTATATTATATACATGTTGTATATCCTTTGTATTTTGTAATTTTTCTTCTACAATATGATCACTTAATGTTGCAATTTAATAATGTTTTTATTTATGTAAAATTTCAAAACAAATTTACATCAAGTTGTTTGATGATTGTTGTAATTGTTCATGCATATATACTCTTCACATGTACACTTTTGATATAATGTTTTTCTTCTCAACCTCTTAGGGTTTGGAGAGACAAAATCTGGGATCAATACAATTGGTATCCAAGAATGAATAACACAATTACACCTTACAACTGCTCATGAGATGACAACTAAGAGAAATGTGAATACGTGAACATCTAGTAACTTTATGTACCTAGTCTATAAGAAACTTAGTCTTCTAGGTTAGAAATCTAAATATTCTAGAACTAGGTGTCGATTTATACAAAACTTAGCATATTACCTTTTATTCTCCTTATTTTTAGAGGTATGTGACATATTTTTAGTAGGGCTTAGTGAGGGTAATTAGAAAATCATGTGGTTCCAATAATTCCCTCTAATGTGGTGGTATGGGACACTCACATGATTGGATCAATGATAGGTACTATAGGAAGTTAAAACCCTAGATATGTGGGTGTATGCATGTGTTTAGGGTATCTATATAGTTAAACACCAATTTCTTATTGCTTCACTAAGGGAAATGGTACTGGTCTCTAAACTGCGTGTGGGATGCATAAATTTTTCTCATTTGATAGTCTCTGATCGACTGAAGAGTTGGTTATTTTCACTTACACATGATTTATTAGAGAAGAAGTATATCTTATTTAGATTGTAAAATTTGACCACATGTATGAAGTACGATGTGTCCATACAACTTGAGTGAAACATAATAATATCAACCTAGATGAGTGGTTCTTAGATTGTATATATAGAATATATATCTCCTGGAGCCATGATAAATATTATGCTAGGTTGTTAGTGTTGAAGATATTTCAATCCAAATGACAATGATCTAAGTTTAATTTAAGAATCTAATTTCAATTTTGACGGTTCAATATGAGTTTTTATCATGAAACCCAACTAGTCTAGCACCATGTAAGATACACACAACTTGTTTTCTAGTTCGCCTTGTGCTACCGTAGTTGGAGAGCTTGCATGCATGTATATGTTTGGGTTCATCAAATTTAATATAAGGTACATAAAATGTGGTGGAGCATAGAAGAAGGCCTTAGTCTATTTACAAAGGAGGACCTACAACACAACACATGTGATAAGTTAATATCCAAAGAGGCTAAACCTAAAAGAGAAGTTTAAAGGACCTAAAATCCAAGATATGAGATATATAATATATTTATATAATTAAGACTAATAAAATATAACCTCATCACTAATTGAATCGAGTCACCTTATATTTAGTTCCTACAATAGATATAAACCCTAAATTTTGTAGTACGGGAGAAAAACCTAGAGAGATAGATGTATATAAATAATAAATAAACTTAAATTGGTGTGACTTACCACTTCCACAAGATTGATATTACTAAAAAATCCCAACTAAATGTGGAAATGAGCCACAGTAGAAGAGGACACCAAGTAAGCTCTATTTCACCAAAACTCTGAGTTTCACGAAAGCTCTAAGGAAAATAGAAAACTCTCTAAGATCTAAGATTTCTTCCCACAAGGCTCTTGACAACAATAAAACCACATTCTAAGGCAAATAGAACAAGAGTAAAGGAGGAAAGTAGATTGTAAGTACACAGTGGTTGAAACCGTAAGGGAAATCCACCGAGAAACGATCCAAAAATGGAGAAGATTATGGATAACCAAGATAACAAAGGATAGGTTCTACACTTACATGATTACAAGTTCAGAAGACATAAGGAAGGCATCGATCATCATAAGAGAAGAGGAAGGAAGAAACAATAATGCTAAAAAAGATTGACAAAAGCATAACTTTTTTCGGTAGGTGTTAACACATACTATCAACCAATGCCATCATGCACTTGGTCAATGTATCTGAATCTTTGTCGGTCTATTTTTACATCAAAAGATGACTCCACCTTTTCATCAATAGGCAAGGCCGGAAACATCATTGGTGGATAGACCCATCTTTCCATAAATAGACCCAACCAAGCCTCCATTCGAGAACATCTTTGGTTTAAGAACACATGAGAAGAATCGGTTCTTGTCTCATGATCAACATCAGTAGACTCATTAGTTCCTCTAGTTGATGTTGGTGGTACCACTTACATCGGTACTCAACCGATGAAAAATCAACATCCAACCAACCAACCAACCAACCAACCAACCAACCAACCAACCAACCAACCAACCAACCAACCAACCAACCAACCAACCAACCAACCAACCAACCAACCAACCAACCAACCAGCCAACCAACCAACCAACCAACCAACCAACCAACCAACCAACCAACCAACCAACCAACCAACCAACCAACCAACCAACCAACCAACCAACCAACCAACTCCATTAGTATCCGAACAACAATAACACAAAATGTCACAAGACTAGACCCATGCTCCTCTTTGATGGGAAGCATGCAACCCCTTCGGTTCCCAATTGATGAAAAAACTAGACACTCTCCATCAGTCTTCAACTGACAAAAAGGCATAACATTTCCATCAGTCTCCAACTAATGGAAAGGCTAGACTCTTCCATCAGGTTCTCATCTGATGAAGGCTTATAGCACCTATTTATGTGATTTAAGTCCACCCAACCAACTCAAATAACAGAGAGAGAGAGAGAGAGACAAAAGGGAGAAGAAACATGCTATGTGTAAATTTTTAAAGGGAAACGACCAACATGGGGAGATTACACATAGCCGCACAAGAAAACATCAACAAGATAAACAAAACTTAGCCTAGATATGTCATCAGGAATCCAAACACATGATTTAGGTAGAAAACATGTTTGGGAGGTTAAGCTAGGTCTAGGGTCTTATAGCTATAAATTTCTAACACAGATTTTGTCCCCAAAATACTATGAAAACAAGTTTGGTTGATTCCTTCCTTTACATCTCCTCCTCAAGCTCCCATGTAGCCTCCTCCACTCCACAATGATGGCACAACTCTTTCACTCTCACTATGTGTTTCTTTCTAAACTTTTTCACTCGCTTGTCTAGGATCAACACATTACCTTCCACATATGATATACCCATCATCAAGTTGTACCTCATCTAGTTGAATTGTCTAGGTCACTAGAGTTGAAGATATTTAAATCCGAATGACAATGATCTAAGTTTAATTTAAGAATCAAATTTCAATTTTGATGGTTCAATATTAGTTTTTATCATGAAAATCAACTAGTCTAGAACCATGTAAGATACACACAACTTGTTTCGTAGCCTGCTTGTGCTACCGTAGCTGGAGAGATTGTATGCATGTATATGTTTGGGTTCATCAAAGTTAATATAAGGTGCATAAGATATGGTGGAGAACAAATGAGGGCCTCAATCTATTTACAAAGGACAATCTATAACACAACACATGTGATAAGGTAATATCCTAAGATGCTAAACCCAAAAGAGAAGTTCAAAGGACATAAAATCCAAGACATGAGATATATAATATATTTATATAATTAGGACTCATAAAATATAACCTCATCACTAACTGACTCGAGTCACCTTATATTTAGTTCCTATAATAGAGATAAACCATGAATTTTGTAGTAAGGGAGAGGATCCGTAGAGATATAGATGTGTATAAATAAAAAATAAACTTAAATTGGTGTGACTTACCACTACCACAAGATCAAAATTACTGAAAAATCCCAACTAACTGTGGAAATGAGACACAGTCGAAGAGGACACTAAGAAATCTCTGAGCTTCATGAAAGCTCTGAGGAAAATAGAAAACTCTCCAAGATCTAAGATTTCTTCCCATAAGGCTCTCGACAATAATAAAACCATATTCCAAGGCAAATAGAACAAGGGTAAAGGAGGAAAGTAAATTATAAGTCCCTAGTAATCAAAATCCTAAGGGAAATACACCAAGAAATGATCCAAGGATGGAGAAGATTATGGATAACCAAGATAACAAAGGATAGGTTCTACACTTACATGATTCCAAGTTCATAAGATGTAAGGAAGGCATCGATCATCACAAAAGAAGAGGAAGGAAGAATTAATAATGTCGAAAAATATTGATGAAAGCATAATTTTCTTTGATAGGTGTCAACACATACTATCAACTGATGTCATCATGCACTTGGTCAATGTATCTGAATCTGTGTCAATCTATTGTTCCATGAAAAGATGACTCCACCTTTTCATCAATAGGCTAGGTCAGAAACATCATTGGTGGATAGCCCCATCTTTCAATCAATAGACCCAACCAAGGTTCCATTGTTGAATGTCTTTGGTTCAAGAACATAGGATCACCATCGGTTCTTGGCTCATGGTCCACATCAGTGGACTCCTCATTAGTTCCCTCAGTGGATGATGGTGGTACCACTTCCAACGGTACTTAACCAGTGAAAAATCGACCCAACCAACCAACCAACCAACCAACCAACCAACCACTCCATTAGTATTCAAACAACGATAACATAGAATGTCACAAGACTAGATCCATACTCCTCTTCAATGGGAAGGCATGCAAACCCTTTGGTTCCCAATTGATCAAAAGACTAGACACTCTCCATAAGTCTTTAGCTGAAAAAAAGGCAGACCATTTCCATCAGTCTCCAACTAATGGAAGATCTAGACTCTTTCATTGGTTCTCAACTAATGATGGGTTAGAGTTCCTAGTTATGTGATCTAAGTCCACCCAACCAAGCTTAAATGAGAGAGAGAGAGAAAGAGAGAAGAGAGAGAGTGAGAGAAAGGGTGAACAAACATGCTATGTGTAAGTTTTTTAAGGGAAACCACCAACATGGGGAGATTACACACAGCCGCACATGAAAAACATCAACATGCTGAACAAAACTTATCCCAAGCATGTCATTAGGTATCCAAACACATGATTAAGGTAGAAAAACATGTTTGGGAGGTTAAGCTAGGTCAATGGTTTTATATCTATAAATTTATAACATGGATTCTGCCCTTGAAATACTATGAAAACAAGTGGTTTCTTCCTTCATATCTCCTCCTCAAGCTCCCATGTAGCCTCTTCCAATCCACAATGATGCCACAACACTTTCACTCTCACTATGTGTTTCTTTATAAACTTTTTCACTCGCTCGTCTGGGATCAACACATTAACTTGCACATATGATATACTCATCATTAAGTTGTACTTCAGCTGGTTTAATTGTCTACTCAGTCCATGTATGTCATTTCCTTAACATGGATAAATGAAACACATTATGCAATCTATGAAGCTCCAGTGGTAACTCCAGCTTATAAGCTACTTCCCCAACATGAGTGATGACATGATAAGGTCTCATGTACCTAGGTGCCAACTTATGTCTGTTATAAAACCTCAGTTATCCTATCCATTACCTTGATATACACCTTATCTCCTACCTAAAACTCTAGCATCCTATGATGATTATCAATATAAGATTTCTAACTTTATTGTGCCACTTCTAAATGCTACCTAATCACCCTAATCTTCTTGTTGTCTACTAAAATAACTATGTACCTAACAATTGATACCCAACTACTTCATACTAACAAAGAGGCAATATGCAATGCCTCCCATATAAACCCTTGTACGTGACATATCCAAGGCTCCAAGCTTCTATGGTAGCTATCACTACAGGGAAAACTTAATCAAGATGAGATGAACATCCAAACTTCCAAAAAATTAGAGAGCACATGACTTTAGAAAGTCTTCTAGAGTCTGTATTGTTTTTTCTGACTATGGATGAGATGTTGTGCTAAAATTAATATGCAATTGATTTTGTCTAAGCAACTCCAATGTCAAAGGGAGATGATGTTGATGATGCTCCATGTCCTTGGAGTAAATCAATATGTCATCTATGAAGACTACCACAAACTGTTCTAAACATTTCTTGAACACAATGTTCATTAAGTCTAGGAAAGTTGTAGGTGCATTTCTTAGCCCAAATGACATAACCACAAACTCATAATGATCGTACCTAGTTTTGAATGCTATCTTAGGTACATCCTCCATCTTGATCCTCATCTGGTAATATCCAAAACTACATATCTATCTTTGAAAACACTATAGGTCCTTTTAACTGATCAAAGATTTTATTGATCATCGACATGTGTATGTTGTTCTTCATCATAACTTTGTTCAACTGTCTATGGTCTATACACAGTCTCATGGAACCATCCTTCTTCTAACAAATAGAGCTGGATCACCCCGTTGTGACATGCTTGATTGTATAAAAGCATGTCCAGTATCTCTTAAAGCTACATATTCAACTCCATTTATTCTGGTGCCATCCTATAAAACACTTGCACTATGGCTCGTGTTCTAGGGATAAGATTGATCTCAAAGTAAATCTCTAGAGGAGGTGTAACATAGGGAAACTTGCTGAGGAAGAGATCTTCAAACTCACAAACCACATACACTCCTCAAATACAAGGGCTTAATACCTTAGTATCAACTACATGCACCAAGAGAGTCTCACAACCTTGTCTCATCAACTTCTCAACTATGGCTACATATGCAAGACACATAGGTAGAATCTTCCTATCTCCTTGAAAATTCTAAGAGGTGTATACCTTTCAAAGCTCTGGAACTTATTTACACTCCAACACTACATTATTCTTCTCCAGTGTATCCATCCCAGTGAACACATTCAATCCCTGCATTTCAAGTGGCATAAGATCCACTTTGATGTTGTGTCCAAAAAAGACAAGGAAACATGATGGATGCATCTCTCAAGCAATAAACAAACCAACTAGATGGTTTTAAGAAAAAGAGGTCCAAAATGACAAGTAAAAGGAAAGTTATAATGTAAAATCACCTCCTCAATGATAAATGAGTGCATGGAACCCCAATCAACCAAAAAATATACATACGTAGAAGCAATCAAGTAAAAATGAAAAAGCTTCATCTACCATGTAATTACTTGAGGGCTGAAATCTCCCACATGTTGACCCATGGTGTAATATTGGGTTTTCGCTTGTAATCTTCCTCGTTCTTGGATTCTTCCCACAAATCTAAAAAATCCTACATGTGAAGCTTGCTGATGCCTTCTACCACCATGCTACTACGAGCCTTGCTATATATGTACTTATTGTTTGGATGAATCTTGGTTCATCTATGAGAACAACATCCTTCATTTCCCATGTTGATGGCATTAAAAACACTTACACATGGATGTGTGCAGCCTAGATGGCCATGTTACAAATGCAAACTTTTAAAATATACACCTCAGATTGTCGAAGTCATCAACCTCTGCCTTATCTTATTGACCACTGTGACTACTACTTCTCTCTAGTTTTAGATATAACTGTACTCTATTGAGATTGCTACAACTAACCTTGGCAGTCTTGAAGATCATTGCTTCTTGGATCCTCTAGAAAACTATCCAGATGACTACACTCGATTCCTCTTAGCATCTATGTCACAAATGCCATATCATCCTTTAAACCGACTTAACAAAGGTGGAAAACTTCTCATGTGACTCCAGTGGTAATGATATCTTGGCCAACTCAGCACTAAGACCCTTTGCAAACCTCCTAATATTTCCTTCTTCATTGGCACCATGTGCGTAAAAACATCAACAACTTCACAAGCTGTGCTTTGTACTTGTTCACCATCATCATCCTTTGCCTCATTTGCTCAAGCCATGTGATCTTCTCATCTAGATAGGGCTAAGGGAAGTAGCAGTTCTTAAACTCCCTCCTAAACTCCATCCAAGAGATGGCCTCATTGGGACAATTCTCCTCCTTAATGGCCCACCAATGGCCAATATTCCCTTTCAACATGTAGATAGTATGCTTCACCTTATCTTCATATGATATTTCCAACAGTCAGAAAGACTTCTCTATCTCCATCAATCATAAATACACATCCATTCAATCTATTGAGCCTGAGTACTCTAAAGGTTTAGCCTATTTCAACCTTTCAAACATGTTACTTGAGCATGTAGACTTGGCATTTGAGGAAGGTCCTCTAGAGGCAGGAGTTGGTAATTTCTCAAAAAATTGAGAAATCCCATACATCACCTACCAAACATAGCATGAAATTCAGAACAAATTGGCATTTTTAGGTCCATGGTTACTGCTTTGGGCTTCTCAAACTCTAGTTTTGTTACAACCCCACCTCCCGATAACCCCTAATTAAGGGAGACCAAGAGGTTGAGCCGTATCCATTAATCCCGGATCAAAGGTTCGACATATAACCATAAACAATTATCAAATTCTAACAGACTATACTGAAAATGGTAATAAAATTTTTCTTTACATACCTTTTGAAAAATTGTATCTCTAAACTGCTATCCACACCGATACTAATATATCTAATCCCCCTTTGTACTTTAATTCTCTTTTAGTATCACATGTGCCACTTTACTGTTTGTTCTTTTCATTGTACCTAAAACGCCGACAAACAAAACGTCGGTCAGTCGAAGCTGGTATGAGGGGGAAACAAATAAACATGCAGCTATGATAACAATGTAATCACTCAATTAATCCTTTAACAATCAAGATTACATTTTAAGCCAAACTACTCAATCCATACCTATCCACAACTCTGTGTTGTCCCTGTAAGGACTTATATGGTACCTCTATAAAGGTGACTTGATGGACCTACCCTCTAGGCAACCAAAGTCATTCATGACCTGATGGACCTACCCTCTAGGTAGCCATGTACTAGGTCAGCCATTACGACACAGAGGGGACTAGGATCTGAGCTAGTAGGCACATATCTTATGTGATAATCGTAGCCACTTTATAGTTGCAAGAAATAAATAAACATCCAACAGTTTAGTTGCATTCAATGCGATTAAACATCCGGGAATCCATCGGGAAACTAAAGCGGTTATTCATAATCGTAACCACATACCTGATTTGATGAGTCACGCAGATTATTCAACATATACTTCATGCATATACAATCAATCCAATCAACAGATCCAAGTAAGTAATTCAATCATCACATAGTTCCTGAAATAAATATGTACTCTATTTATTACACACTTTATCAAGAATCTACTTTATTGACTTGGATTCACTTTCTAGGGTTTCTAATCCGCATTAAGGTTTTATTAATATTCATTAGGGTTTCTTAGATCAATTTATCTAACTTTATCCCTTTTAGGTTAACAAACCCTAAAATATCCCTTTTCCATATTTAAGAACCTTAATTTCTCAACTATCTATTTTAATAGTCTTTTATACCCAAATTGACTTAGGATCATCATATCCCTATTTATTTATAGATTTGATCAATTAAAACAATTAAAAGACATATTCATCTAAATTAGGGTTTTCAAGCTCATTAGTGCATAATCATGCACGAAACCCTAAATTAAACCAATTTTATAAAAAGATCATCTTTTTAGATCATATTCTCACTTTTATTAACAACAGGTTAATATCAGCTTGAATTATCCAAATAACGTCATTAATTCCATCTATCATCAAATCTAAGGTTTTTCCTTAATTAAATCATTAAAGATGATAACTTTATGCCCTTTTCAAATTTCAAGCATATTTATGCACATAAACTCTAAATTAGACTAATCATGTGCAAAGTTCTTCCTTTTTTTAACATAATGTATCTTTTTACATTTAACAGGTTAACATCAACTCTAATGATCCATTAAACTCTACTAATCACATTAAACATAAAAAACTAGGGTTTCTTAATCATTATTACATTAAAGTTGATGAATCACACTACTTTTGATTTTCAAAAGGAATTAGCTTCTAACAATATTTTTATTGGATTCCTCTCATTTTTCTGAGAAATTTTCATGAATTATATGTTTCCATTGGAGCTACCAATAATTAACTATGAATTTTGTAAATTGTATACCTCTTGGCCAATGGAAAAGTGCCACGTGTCTCCGTCCATGCAATGCTGGCCGATTGCAAACATGACGCAAAGACTCTTCTGCCCTTCCTTGAGTTTCCAAATCTATGTACCCCGGAGGGGTAGATCTGTCCAAAAGTTCTCCCGTCTTCAACCTTGTGATTGGGACTCCGCTTCCGCCACAGCAGTGGCTGGGAGTGAGTTCTCTCCCTACTCCAGACCAGAAGAACACCGGTGAGGGTTCTCTTCACCTCCGCCATCCCTGGACGCATCTGCGGGGCTCCAAAATATGGCCGAGGCGGCACGGGGTCAGACTGCGGCTGCTCCTCCATCGCTGACCTTGCAGTCATGCAGTAGGTGGCTGGAGTGAAAGTGAGAACCAGGGGAGGATGGTCGAGCCTTTCCTGATCGTTGGGGAAACCGTGCGCTGCTCTCTCGGCTCTACCTATGGCTGTGACTCCTTGAATCCCAAGAAGAACTCACCATTGTTGCTCCTGCGACCAAGCTTGGTCGACTGCAGTTGGCCCTGACCTCCACCGCGCACTCAAGGGTGACGCCTGTACAGGCCATCCGGGTTCTGCAACCCACCGTCGTTGGCCGACCCTAAGCCACTTAACTGCCGCAGTTAAATGTAGGAGACCGACTACGAAGAGGGAAAAAGGGCACCGCTGCAGCCATGGTTCATCTGCGGGACAGACTTTGGTTAGAAGTAATGGAGTGCCGCCTCCCTTGATGTCTATACGTTGTCCACTATCACGGAAAAGGCCTGCCCTTTATATAGGTATTCCTCCCACAAATCTTAGGGTTACGAGGAAACATAAAAGGAAGATACGGGTGGCAAGCTTGTCTAGCATCCTTGTGTATTCACGTTATTCCCTTTCTTGATTAGAAAGGTACTCCTAGAAAGGGATATATATTATTTGTAATTTGTTAAAAGGAAGTCATTCACTATCCTTCCCTTATGGGTCTTATACGTCCCAACGTGTTCCGATTTTATTTGGTTGGCACTTCCAAAAGCCATTAAAGAAAGTGCATCACCATGTAAAATCTAGATTATTTCTCCCTCTTTTATCAAATTAATCCCACTTTGGAAAAACGGTCTTAATTATTTCTTTTTTTATCAAAATGTGGGCAAGGTTGGAGACCAACTTACGTTTTTCTTAATATGCAAGTCTTCCCCTTAAGGAACATTTTAATCATCAATACAAATCTTTTCCTCTTTCTTTCTTTTCATTATCATACTTATTTCTTTATTAAGATATTATTTTTCAAGGATTTCTCATAATCTTTCATCTTCTTTTCCTCTTTTCACATTTCTTTTATTAGAAAACATATGTAAATGAATTTTACTCAATTGTGGCCATTACTGCCACTTTTAGATATTTCCAAGTATTTCTCATGAATATTTTTGCTTAATATCCACTATCATGTATCTTTTTTTTCCTTACTTGGACTTTTTTTTTCTTATTATTGGGCCCAATAGCCAACAAAGCCCACAAAACAAACATTGAGGCTATTGTAAACAAAATCCATGTATTCAAAACAAATTATACCATTCTTTGTTCAATTATCCTTAATATGAGAAATTGCATTTCTCACTAATTGAACCCAAAAATTGGGATTGTAACATCCTTCCCCTCTTATATGAATTTTGTCCTCAAACTTCTATGAATCAAACAAACAAACAAACAATTCAGGACAAGACTTTCCATGTCCATCATTGGCCCCTATGTGGCTTTACCGTACTCATGGCGTTCCCAAAGAACCTTTATTATCACACATTCTTTTCTCTGAGTTCTTTCATCCTGGCGTCTATAAACTACACAGGTGACTCAGGCCATTTCAGCCTCCCTTGGGGCTCACTAGGTTCATTGCTTAGCACATGGTCGGGGTACCTCACATAGCGCTCTAAATTGGACACATGGAAAACATCTCCCATTACTCTATCCTGAGGGGTAGGGTCAAACCTAACCTTCTCCACCCATCCATCTCTAATGGACCCATGTATCGGGGACTCATCACTCTTAGTTATAACTTAGAGGGGTCGGATTTTCATGTCACATTTTCTCCCACAGTAACTTGTATGTCAGTCTACTTTGCATCTGCTCACGACTCTCATCGTCTCTAGGCTCCTTTCAGCCCTTGCACGATCAAAGTGACTTCATCTACACACACTGTGGTTCGTTTCTAACCATCATGTGGCCCTTTTCTAACCATCATGTGGCCCCTTTCACCAACATCACCTTACTGAAGTGGTGACCGACACAACCTCGCTTACAGAGCTTCCTGTAAAACCCGACACTGGCTATGGTGGTCATTGTCACATCTTTCATAGGACAAGAACTGTCTCTAGATATCACCCTGAATGAGCACACATGCCCTCATCAGACCCTTTAGTCTGGATCATACTAACCATAGTTAGGGGTGATAAACTATACTAACATTGAGTTCTTCATGTACCTACTTCCACTTTATGGAAGTGAACCTTTAGGTCAAACTCAAGAACCTTTGAACTCACTTCATGGTGTAGTTGAACCATCTCTCTCATGGGTAGTTCAACTAGATCTGTCCCTTGACATAACTCTTTCTTTCTTATGTCATCTAGGTAAGGCGATCTACCATAACCCATATTACATCTCGACCTTCCTCGGTTCAGGGAAGACATATCACAACATCCATAGTGTTGAGCTCTCATTCCCTCTCAGGGATTCTTTTGTCCTCTATATCGATACACTGGGTTACTGGGGTTCGTCCTTTACCTCCTGGATTGCATGGCCATAAACCACATGCAACTTCATATTAAGCATCCAAAGTGCTATTGCCATTTTCCACGGTGTATGGTGATCTTCAATCATGATTTCCTGTATGTCCTAATTCCTCAAGATCGATTCCTCTGAAACCCTAAACCACTCTAGTCGGGGTTTCGTCACCTTCTCTTCCAAAGAATTGCACTTGAGTTTCTACCACCATCCTTTCATTGCATCAAGGACTAGACTGGCTAACCAAACAACCCTTAACTTTTCAATGCATCTTGTTACATCTGAGTGTTATCCAAACACCTCTCCTTTTCAAACTTAGGGTTAGCCAAACAACCCCTTCTAACTTCTAGTCAAACTAGTCAGATGTATCTCAACCAGAGCATCCATTACCACTTCACATCCTTAGGTATTAGACAACGTTGAAGACATACACTTCCATGTATCATTCACCTTACCAGGGTAGGTTATCTTCTCTATTCCCATTTCTTGTGGCAACGTTCCAACCTACATCATCTCTTATCCTTGGTGTATGGCATGCGTAATGTCCTATCTCTCACCCCCATAACAAGAGGAAATAATCATTTGGCTGTAGTCCAAATACAGAGTTCTTCCTGTTCCAAGGGTAGAGATGGTACATCCCACCTTGCCAATACACCTTTACATCTAAGTTGCAACGAGCCACATATGCCTCTACATCACCGACATCATGATATCAAACTAGTCTTGAACCTACTGAGGTTTATATCCTTAGTCATATCCTCTAGGTCTATAGGGTAACGACTCTTTTGGGGTCATCCCTCTTCCCTCATGCATCAAGGGAGTGCCCTACTCATCTGCCCTTTGGGTCCCATGAGTTCATGAAGGTGATCAATCTCCTAACACATGCCCCTCAGACAATGATAGCTGTTACCTCCCGACCCTATGGTCATGTGCAACTGGGGAATTAGGCAACTCCTTTTTTTTCCATCGGTCCTATCCCTACCTGACCCTAGGATAGACTTAGGATTCTCCATTATAATACATGTTCACTTAGAACCTTACCCAAGTCTTCATCATCTCTCTTTCTGCATTCATGGGTTGGCTCCCATCCTTTCATTGGGATCATGGCAACCTGCCTACCTTGGTCAAGCCTCATATTGATTACCTCCATGGTAACACATCCATATGCACATAGATATGGATATCTATGGGTCTACAGGTTCATTCTCATACCATGTACTTTTCACTTAACTTCTCAAGATCCTGTGAGACCTCTTCAGGTCACCTTAAACCAACAAAACTGATATACACCCTTCCAAAGGGGTCCCTCTCCCAGGATGGGAGGAAAACTATCTCTTGACAACAAGGTCACAAAAACTCTTAGGTCGAGGGTTTACATCCACATGCTTAACCCTAGCAAGCTATTAAATCACAAGCAGATCACCTACTGTACCATGCTAGGTCACCTGGGTTCTCATTCTTCAACATTAGATCAAGGTCATACCTTCCCGTGTCATCAACTTTATGGTGAGGGATTCATCAAACATACCTTAAACTTAAGGGGATTCCCTTTTCCTCTATACATGAGGAGTACCATGCTCGCTTCTATAGGAACTCAACTCTCATCATGAGCATCAGGTATACCACTTCCCCTCTTAGGCCTAGGAACCCTAGGTTTTTTTTTAGGTGTCCAACTGCATGTTCTATCTCTTAACCATGAATCAAGCTTACAAAAGGCATAACGTGCACTTCCTGTCATCCTTCAACCTTCAACTCGAGCAACACTTTAGAGTTGGATCCTCCTCAAGGACAACCAACAAGGTACAAGGCCTCATAACCTACTACTACACTTTTCTAGGTCTAAGGAACTCTTCTTCCTACCTCGGAAGGTAGACATCTCTACCATAGGCACGTAGGTACCAGAAGCTTCATCTTTTCTCAAGGGTTTGGTCCCTCTAAAGACAACCAAGGTATCATCAACTTTCAGGGACCGATCGTGAGGTAACCACTATCATCCATTATTCATAGTTTTAGGCTTCCAACCTTCTTGCTGGGTTTCCTACTCTCTCTCTAGAGCTGACCCTACAACCAACCTCTCTATAATAGGTCCTTTCTTCAAGAAGGATCATCCTCAAAAGCATGCTCTACATGGGTGAAGCCTAGGTTCGAACTTATGGTTTCTCAAGATCATCCATAACCCTTTATACTCCATCATAATTCCTTATCCAGGGTTTCATCCTACTGTCAGCATTATGACATGCCCTAGGTGCCAGCTATGCCCTACTTGTACAAGCCCATAGGGTTTCTATGGTCCTTCACTAACATCATCATCTAAGGAACTATCCTTTACCCTAACATGCACGACCCTTCCCAGGGTTGGGTTGTCAAAGATGCTAGGTCACCCATGGATCATATGGCATCCCAAAGGCATGTCCTTTCAAACACCTGGTCCAAATCATCTCTCTCTAACCTTCACTTAGGGTTAGGGTTAGCATCATCCTCAGAGGATGTGCCAGGTCTCTACTTGCAATGGAGATCTCTATCTCCAAGACTAACTTATCCTCCTAACAAGAAGGTCTAGCCTCAGGTCTCTTCTGAGGACATGACAACTTATGTCATACGACCTAAGCATGTATCTATTCTTTAGTTTGCGCTTAATCTATTAAGCTTATGTCCATGACATCTTATTTACATGCCTTTCATTAATTTGGTGGAGGATTCCTTAAACCTTATTAACCTTACCCATACCTCAAGAGGGTGATGAGAAGAAAGAAAACCCTAATCCTTTAGGTCCTTAACAGAATTTGTGATGAGAAGGGATGAATAAGATGAGAAAGTCCTAAAGGTATCTTATTTCGATTCATACCCTAAGACTTTGGCCAGGCAGTCACACGGATCCGGGAGTCCTCATATTCCGACTAGCGGTGCGGAGGAAAATCTTGCCAGCCCCCGGTCATGATCCCTTTCTAGACACCTCCGTCTTTCGGATACTCCTCTAATAACTCCCTTGGGTTCTATGGAATTTGTAAAATTTAATAATTATTAATGGTTAACTGAGGAACCTACGCTCTGATACCAAATGTTACGACCCCACCTCCCGATAACCCCCAATTAAGGGATACCAAGAGGTTGAGCCGTATCCATTAATCCCAGATCAAAGGTTCGGCATATAACCATAAACAATTATCAAATTCTAACAGACTATACTGAAAATGGTAATAAATTTTTTCTTTACATACCTTTTGAAAAATTGGATCTCTAAACTACTATCCACACCGATTCTAATCTATCTAATCCCCCTTTGTACTTTAATTCTCTTTTAGTATCACATGTGCCACTTTACTGTTTGTTCTTTTCATTGTACCTAAAACGCCGACAAACAAAACGTCGGTCAGTCGAAGCTGGTATGAGGGGGAAACAAATAAACATGCAACTATGATAACAATGTAATCACTCAATTAATCCTTTAACAATCAAGATTACGTTTTAAGCCAAACTACTCAATCCATACCTATCCACAACTCTGTGTTGTCCCTGTAAGGACTTATATGGTACCTCTATAAAGGTGACTTGATGGACCTACCCTCTAGGCAGCCAAAGTCATTCATGACCTGATGGACCTACCCTCTAGGTAGCCATGTACTAGGTCAGCCATTACGACACAGAGGGGACTAGGATCTGAGCTAGTAGGCACATATCTTATGTGATAATCGTAGCCACTTTATAGTTGCAAGAAATAAATAAACATCCAACAGTTTAGTTGCATTCAATGCGATTAAACATCCGAGAATCCATTGGGAAACTAAAGCGGTTATTCATAATCGTAACCACATACCTGATTTGATGAGTCATGCAGATTATTCAACATATAATTCATGCATATACAATCAATCCAATCAACAGATCCAAGCAAGTAATTCAATCATCACATAGTTCCTAAAATAAATATGTACTCTATTTATTACACACTTTATCAAGAATCTACTTTATTGACTTGGATTCACTTTCTAGGGTTTCTAATCCACATTAAGGTTTTATTAATATTCATTAGGGTTTCTTAGATCAATTTCTCTAACTTTATCCCTTTTAGGTTAACAAACCCTAAAATATCCCTTTTCCATATTTATGAACCTTAATTGCTCAACTATCCATTTTAATAGTCTTTTATACCCAAATTGACTGAGGATCATCATATCCCTATTTATTTATAGATTTGATCAATTAAAACAATTAAAAGACATATTCATCTAAATTAGGGTTTTCAAGCTCATTAGTGCATAATCATGCACGAAACCCTAAATTAAACCAATTTTATAAAAAGATCATCTTTTTAGATCATATTCTCACTTTTATTAACAACAGGTTAATATCAGCTTGAATTATCCAAATAACGTCATTAATTCCATCTATCATCAAATCTAAGATTTTTCCTTAATTAAATCATTAAAGATGATAACTTTATGCCCTTTTCAAATTTCAAGCATATTTATGCACATAAATTCTAAATTAGACTAATCATGTGCAAAGTTCTTCCTTTTTTTAACATAATGTATCTTTTTACATTTAACAGGTTAACATCAACTCTAATGATCCATTAAACTCTACTAATCACATTAAACATAACAAACTAGGGTTTCTTAATCATTATTACATTAAAGTTGATGAATCACACTACTTTTGATTTTCAAAAGGAATTAGCTTCTAACAATATTTTTATTGGATTCCTCTCATTTTTCTGAGCAATTTTCATGTATTATATGTTTCCATTGGAGCTACCAATAATTAACTATGAATTTTGTAAATTGTATACCTCTTGGCCAATGGAAAAGTGCCACGTGTCTCCGTCCATGCAATGCTGGCCGATTGCAAACATGACGCAAAGACTCTTCTGCCCTTCCTTGAGTTTCCAAATCTATGTACCCCGGAGGGGTAGATCTGTCCAAAAGTTCTCCCGTCTTCAACCTTGCGATTGGGACTCCGCTTCCGCCGCAGCAGTGGCTGGGAGCGAGTTCTCTCCCTACTCCAGACCTGAAGAACACCGGTGAGGGTTCTCTTCACCTCCACCATCCCTGGATGCATCTGCGGGGCTCCAAAATATGGCTGAGGCGGCACGGGGTCAGACTGCGGCTGCTCCTCCATCGCTGACCTTGCAGTCATGCAGTAGGTGGCTGGAGTGAAAGCGAGAACCAAGGGAGGATGGTCGAGCCTTTCCTGATCGTTGGGGAAACCGTGCGCTGCTCTCTCGGCTCTACCTATGGCTGCGACTCCTTGAATCCCAAGAAGAACTCGCCATTGTTGCTCCTGCGACCAAGCTTGGTCGACTACAGTTGGCCCTGACCTCCACCGTGCACTCAAGGGTGACGCCTGTACAGGCCATCCGGGTTCTGCAACCCACCGTCATTGGCCGACCCTAAGCCACTTAACTGCCGCAGTTAAATGTAGGAGACCGACTACAAAGAGGGAAAAAGGGCACCGCTGCAGCCAGGGTTCATATGCGGGACAGACTTTGGTTAGAAGTAATGGAGTGCCGCCTCCCTTGATGTCTATACATTGTCCACTATCACGGAAAAGGCCTGCCCTTTATATAGGTATTCCTCCCACAAAGCTTAGGGTTACGAGGAAACATAAAAGGAAGATACGGGTGGCAAGCTTGTCTAGCATCCTTGTGTATTCACGTTATTCCCTTTCTTGATTAGAAAGGTACTCCTAGAAAGGGATATATATTATATGTAATTTGTTAAAAGGAAGTCATTCACTATCCTTCCCTTATGGGTCTTATACGTCCCAACATGTTCCGATTTTATTTGGTTGGCACTTCCAAAAGCCATTAAAGAAAGTGCATCACCATGTAAAATCTAGATTATTTCTCCCTCTTTTATCAAATTAATCCCACTTTGGAAAAATGGTCTTAATTATTTCTTTTTTTTATCAAAATGTGGGCAAGGTTGGAGACCAACTTACGTTTTTCTTAATATGCAAGTCTTCCCCTTAAGGAACATTTTAATCATCAATACAAATCTTTTCCTCTTTCTTTCTTTTCATTATCATACTTATTTCTTTATTAAGATATTATTTTTCAAGGATTTCTCATAATCTTTCATCTTCTTTTCCTCTTTTCACATTTCTTTTATTAGAAAACATATGTAAATGAATTTTACTCAATTGTGGCCATTACTGCCACTTTTAGATATTTCCAAGTATTTCTCATGAATATTTTTGCTTAATATCCACTATCATGTATCTTTTTTTTTCCTTACTTGGACTTTTTGTTTTTTTTCTTCTTCTTATTATTGGGCCCAATAGCCAACAAAGCCCACAAAACAAACATCGAGGCTATTGTAAACAAAATCCATGTATTCAAAACAAATTATACCATTCTTTGTTCAATTATCCTTAATATGAGAAATTGCATTTCTCACTAATTGAACCAAAAAATTGGGATTGTAACAAGTTTAGGCTCCTACCCTCAGGTGCATGCCTCCTTCCATCACCTTCTAGAGGATCATAACTTCTCTCCACATGCTCTTCACTATGTCCAACTGATGCACTGATTAGTTGTCACTTTTCACAGGCTATTTTACTATACATTTTTGTTCACTTATTGCTCATTTTATATTATTTGCGCATGATTTACCATTATTAACCTTTGACCTTTTATTTCTTCAAATATCTATTATTTTCATGATTCCACAATGATTTATCAATATTTGTGGAGCTTATGTTCTTTATTGTTAGATTACATGTAAATTAACAAGAATCAACTCAGCTCGGTGATACCGACACGTGCGTTGGTGCTAGGACATTTAAAGAAAAGGAACAAGGAAGAGTCAAAAGAACTTGGTGGTACCAACTAAAGAATCAATACTACCGACATTCCAATAGTAGCACTAAAAAAGAATCTGGGTGCTACCGACGCCATCGTCAATGCTACCAACTTGAACTGAGAAATTCAACAGGAGATTTTAGGATACATTTTGGCGCTATCAACATTCTGTCAGTGGTACCAACAGTTTACAAAGGATCGTGAAACTGAGAAGGTCTCAGTACTACTGACACCCTTTCAGTGGTACCGACTCATCACGATTAGGTCAGATCAAAGATCACAATTAATCTGACAACTACGACTTAATGACACCATTAGTCAATCCTATGAATAGGGAGGAGTGCATCCAGACCTAGATATCATGTTCTTTTCCATTACAGGACAACAGAGATCTAGGAGAGAAGAAATAAGAAAAGAAGACCGTGTTCTGGACAATTCAGGCACCTCCGATGTATAGATTTACACCCAAAAGACAACAAATTGCTCTGTTCGTCAGTGGGAGTCATCCATACCAGCTTCTTCAGGTTACTTTAGTTTTTTAATTTTTCCCACATTTTCCCTTTCTTCTCTCACATGTATGATAATGGAAATCATGCGGGGTAATCCCCTTCATTCCTTAGGACCTGGGAGTAGCCCAGTTTTGTACTGTAATCAACATTTATGAGTTAATGTTTAAGTTTCCCCAATTTCTGGACATATTTCTATGATTGTTTCATGAATTATTTGTGCTTGATCACCATAGGTAATTTATTAGACTGTATTCCTTAGGATTATAATTTCACCACAACTTATACTACAATTAAAATTATTTATTAACATTCAATTATCCTAACCTTAGACCAAGGGGCCTATAACAAGAATCACCCGCTCTCGCAGCATGATTCAGTACCTAATCTAATACAAATCCCACTCTTGTAGCAATTTAATTATTAGTTAGTTTCTTTAATGATACATCTGGGATATTCCCTTCAAAGTCGTACACCTTCTCTCGAAGCATGATCTAGGCTATGTACATCTATGACCTATCCAACCTTTAATCCCTTTCTCGAACCAATTAACATCTGTGATCACAATCCAATACTCTAGTTTTCATTTCTTGTATTTAGTTCATTAATCAACCAATCACTCTTTTACTTTGGTCTAGCTGATTAGGTCACCGTTAGTAGTAGTTTCTGGACTTACATTTTCCCCTTGTTTGATATTCAGGCCTCTTTGGGCCTATATTACTTTGATACTTGCACTTGCACTTGCGTTTTGTACGTGTGGTTTACACACATCAAGTTTTTGGTGCCATTGCCGCGGAAAATGGTGTATCCAACATTACAAGTGCTATGTAAGGCTACTCTAGGCCACAATTTTTTCAAAGAGCTAAATCTCAAATATTCATTCAATTACTAGTATCCAATTCTTACACTGAGTGTGCTATTTGCAGGTGCTAGTGCATGGTGCATACAAGAAGCTCTTACTATGGAGGATCAACTCCACAAAGTGCTTTCCAAGAGGAGTTTTTGCGTAGGGCAAGAGAGTACAAAGATTATATGGGAGGATTCTTCTCAAATCCACAACCACAACCTATGCAACCAGAACATCCTAAAATGGGTGATGGTAATCCAATAGCTGAAGAGCAGACTTTCTGGGAGAAGATCAAGGCCTCTTCTACCACAACTTAGTTGGGACCAATTAGAAGGCATACCATCAATGTGGGCAGTTACAAGATAGATCCAAGTTTGGTATCATTGGTCAAATCACAAGCATTCAATGGTCACAGTATGGAGGACTCAATGGCACACATCAACAACTTTGTAGTGAGCTGCGATTTGGTGAAGATTGATAGGGTTCCAACTACAATGATATACTTGAAGCTATTTCCTTCTTCATTGGCTGATAATGCATAGTCATGGTTTCTTAGTGTTCTACCATAGTATGTAGACACTTGGGATCAGATGATAGATGTCTTCTTTCAGTGCTACATTCCACCCCAGAAGACGAATGAGATGGTTGGAAAAATCTATAACTTCAAGAAGAAGACAGAAGAGTCATATTTTGAGCCATGGGAGTGATTCCAGAACATTCTAATGAAAGTCCCTCATCATGGGATTGATCTCTATGACCAAGACATGACCTTCTACTATGGTCTGCACAAATGAGAAAGAACTTCACTAGATAGCACAGGGTCATGATTTTTTCTCAACAATAAAGCAACTGGGTGTCATGAGATACTGAAGAACATTGCTAAAAATCATTCATGGGGTGAGGAGGGAAAACTCCCAACATATATTAAAAGCATTGGGGAGTCTAAAATCATCACAACATTGACTGAGAAGTTTGACAAAATTATAGGAGGTTAGATCAGAAATCTAGAAATTCATCTGGAGGCGAAGAAGAAGAATGCATGTATGTGTGGAAGCAAAACTACATGGTTGGCAATGACTACTCATGTAGAAAGGATCCTAAATTTTATTGGAAGGATACCAATAACTTTCAGCAGGACCCATCTCAAGGACAACATGCCAAGCCACAACAAGGCGATGCACAATAACAATATCAACAAGATGAGAACCCCACTAAGATAGACCACATAGAAGACATGCTAGGAAAATTGCTAGTAAAAATGAGGCAATCATTGGCCAAACACAGAGAGACTTTTAAAATCACAGAGTACAAGTCCTCAATACAGAGAACCAAATCTCTTAGATAGGAGTAGAAGTGGCTTCCTTGAAGAAACCTGGATAGTAGGGATTCTCAGGAAATACTGATATACCATCCAACATGTGAAGGTAGTGTTACTCCACAGTAGAAACAAGTTATTGGATGAACATAAAACCATTCTAGAATCAAACAACAAGTTATTGAATACTAGTCCACCCGAGCAAGACACTGCATCATAGGAAAAAGAAGCTAAAGAGGAGACTAAAGAGCCAGTGGAGACTAGGAAGGAAGCGTATGTTCCACCTCACTAGAGGAAATTGGTGACTCCAATGCCATTCTTAAATAACTTGAAATCAAAGAAGCTTGACCAACAATTTTAGAAAGTTTTAGATACTTTCAAGAAGCTGCATGTCAATATCCCTCTTATTGATGCAATAGTGCAGATTCCGTCCTATGGAAATTTTTTGAAGAACATCATCAAAAAAGAAGAGGATAGATGACTCAGATGTAGTGGTGTTGAGAGAGGAAGTTAATTCCCTCATTCAGAGGATATTTCCATATAAGAGGCAAAATCTGGGTTGTTCCAATATACCATGTTACATCGGAAGGACACAGTTTGGGGAAGCTTTATGGGACCTAGGGGCAAGCATTAATCTGATGACATTGACCACTTTCAAGAAGTTGGGAATGAAGGAATACATGAAGACAACATGACCATACAGTTCACATACAACTTAATGGTTAGGACATATGGTGTAAGGACCCTGACCTTCGTTTAGGGTTTATCCTATTTGCTTTGCTTAACCCTGATCTTTAGTTGCTTACTAATCACCTTTAATGGTGATTAGGGTTTGTTTGTGCTTGTTGTGTGTTGGAGGTGCTACTTGCAATTAACCCAAGATTTGGGTTTGTGGGCAAGATGTCACATTGAGAAGTGTTCTTCTCTCTCTCTTTGCTTCCTCTAGTGTTGAGAGGAAGGGTTGGGCTCATTGCTTGAGTTGCTTTGGGCTTGGATGAGCCTTGGTGGGCCTTGTTGTGCCTTGCTTGACCTTGTTGGACCTTGTGTCGACCATAGGTGTGACGCCCAGGGAGGTGTGTCAGGCATGGTGTTGGGGTGTATCATCCATGGACCCCTTTGACCCTTTGACCTCGTTTGTGTCACCACTAGTGGACACTTTGCGCTTGATGCATGCATGTGGCAATGGCCTTGGACATGTGTTTAAGGCATGTTAGAGAGATGGCATTGCCCATGGACAAGTGTCCCTAGGTGGGTGACACCTTGCCTTGTCTTGCCTTGGTTTCTCCTCCATCCTCTCCTATATATGTGTTCCCTTTCTCTTGCTAAGGATTCCTTTAGTTCCTTAGTTTCCCCTCCCCTTTGGTTGCACGACACCTCTTCCTTTGCAAAGCTTGGTGGCCGATCCTTATCTTGGAGTCTTCTTATTCTTCCTCTTGAAACGACCGAAGGTTTAGCTTTGTGCTAGGAGCTTGGAGCTTGCTTAAGGCGGGTTACATAACTCCTAACCCTAACCATATTACCTTCTTCTATATTCTTGTATGTTTTCTTATGATCATAATCGACCATGTATGTTGCTAGATAAGTTTCTTGCTTAGTTGCACCTAGTTGGCCGAACCATGTTTTAGAGTTTCCTTGTTGAGCAACACTCCTTTCCCTCCTTGATCTAGAGAAGTGAGCTTGAGCTCTAGTAATATGAGCAATACCCCTCTCTCGTTTAAGTTGAGAGGTGAGCTTGTGTTCTAGTTTCTTGAGCAACACCCTCCTCTCACCATGGATTTGACAGGTGAGCTTTTTGGTAGATGTAGATCTATGTTAAGGTTGATCCTTGTGGTTGCCCGAGTTGTGATAGAGGTTGTGCAAGACCCTTTTCTCTTAGTTGTCGAGAGGTGAGTCGATCTTCTTGATCATTCTAGGGTTTGGTGCCCTTGTGCTTGAGGTTGATGATGATCTTGTTGGGTTGTATCTTGCACGATATGGCTTTGGGATGGTGCTGCCCGATACCCTCTCTTGGACTAGAGTTCTGGGTCGATATGATGAGGTTGTGTTGGGCAATACACCTTGGTCTTTGCCTTGTGGGTTGTCCAATAGGATGAGGCTAGCTTGGTTGGACGATAGGCTTTCCCTTGGTGCCCTTGTATCGTTGGAAGATGTGTGTTTTAGTGGGCGTTATAGGGTTGGTCTGGGCGCCATGGCTCTAGCCGATATGGTAGCTGTTGCCCATTATAACCCTAACCCTATACACATGGATGCACGATACACATGGATGCACGATACACATGGATGCACGACACACATGGATGCATGACACACATGGATGCATGACACATATGGTTGCATGATACACCTTGAAGTGGTGGCCCAACATCCTTGCTTTAGGCCTGGCCGATATGTGACTAGAATGCTTGGGCGATATGAGAGAAGTTACCCTGCCCGATACCACCTCTAGTGAGGGTGCCCTTCCCATCACACTTCTTCTGAGGGTAGTGGGCACTTCTAGTGAGGGTCATGTTCCACCCAGAAACCTATCTGATAGTTCTTTATCATGCAATCACATTCTTGTTGATAAGAATTATGGTTTATGGTTTGTGAACCTTTGACATGTTTGGTAATAGTAAGGTGGTTGATATAGTAGAACGCACATATGTAAGCATGACATATCTGAAACTCTAATGACATGATATTACATGTGTTTATGATCATCTTGAATCATGTATATATAATGATGAGTAAATGATAAGTTTGGAAGTATATGAGTTGCTTCACATGATGATGTGACCCATGTCTATGGTCACAGGTTTGAGGCATGAATGATAAAGTGTATAATCACCAATGTTGCCCTATATTTGATAACATGATCCTTCTGTTAATCCATGACGGCTTCAGTTATCTCTATGATTGTGTATACTAACCATGCAGGTGTTTCATGT
This sequence comes from Alisma plantago-aquatica, assembly GCA_963693085.1. Classification (NCBI taxonomy): domain Eukaryota; kingdom Viridiplantae; phylum Streptophyta; class Magnoliopsida; order Alismatales; family Alismataceae; genus Alisma; species Alisma plantago-aquatica. The sequence goes on from OY856409.1 coordinate 1,044,953,582, forward strand.
AGATGCATAGCCAGGCAAAGGGCTATGAGGTATATATGTTTGCGTATCACTGCATTGATGGTCACTCTTGCTGATGAGATAACTTGCATCACCTGTATAATGTGTTTAGGTCTGAGGACCTGAGTTTGGCTAAAATGCCTTGTTGAGGTGTTATCCTATGATGATGAGATCTGAGATTGTTATCCCCAATGACGAGAATGCCTTATGAGGCAGTGGTTTCTTGTGATGAGGGATTGAGATCCCAGGATATTGTGATGGTGGTGATAACAAGGTAACTTAATGTTATGTATGTGTTACAACCTGGTTGCCTCAACAATTCACTTAAAATATACTAATTAGTTACAGTGAAATATTTCATGTAGTTTGCCCTGGCCATAGATCCATCATCGTCAGTAGATGGTGATGGTGAAACAGGTTCTCCTACAGGTTAACCCGGAGCACATATTGTTGAATATGTGAGGTTTCTCCTAGCCTAAAATAGAGAGGATTCGAGTGCAGCAGCAGTTGCAGGTTCAGAATAGATAGAGCATGGTGAATAGGCCCATGGCTCAGTGTGATAGAGCCTGAATGTGTTTATGGCTCAGGGAGCACAGTGAACTGGCTCGTGGCTTAGATATACTAGCACCGAGACCTGTACGAAGGTAGGCTAGAGAAAGGGTAGCCTACGGGAGCTGACCCTTCCACTTAAGCACTGCGGTCCTGCTTTGGTTCTCGTGCTCTGACCACAAGGTGGGAGGTCGTGGAGTCTGACTCTTCCATTGAACTTGTATGGCACCGGCTCCGGGTTTCACAGCCGTCGGTTGGATTTGAGTGGTGTGACTCACTTCCTCAGGGCATAATAACACGTAATCCAGCCGAATAGTATTTATTGCTTAAGGCAAAACACAGAACATTGGTTGAGGCCCTTCTTGTATAGTTGATCTTGTTATACCTTGCAGTTACTTATACGTTCCTTATGTTATGTGATAAAATCTTATAAATCTTATCTTGTCAATCATGTTCCATAAAGAAATACTTGGTTGTATGCTTTCCGTACATCTTGGTAAGCTCGATGGTAATAACAACCTTTCTCTATAGACTGCTCTTATTCTACGCTTTATCAGTTATCTACTGTTGCTGCTTTAATCTTTCTAAGGTTTTATGGTTTCGGCGGGGAGTTATGTTTCTTGCTGGGACTGTGTATCTCGCCCCGTTGGTTTACAACCTTTTTCTTTAGGTTTTCGCGCTAGACGTGGTGGTGGTTGTGGGGTTGCGGCCGAGCAGCAAGACAAGCAGTAGAAGGTAAGAGATGGATATGCTATTGTTTTGGTTGTTTTGTAGTAGAGTCTTAGAGTCATCCCTATATTCTCAGGTCCTCGGAGGCGTTTTGACGTTGTTTTATGATGTATAGCTGATGAAGCTTTGTATATCCTGCTGCTGGCCGGACGTGGCCCGTTATGTATATATAAATAAGTGATGAACTCATGTGATGACAAGACAACTAATATGTTAAGCTGTGAACATGTATCAAGGCTTGTAATTGTTTTTATAACCTATTTTATTGCAGGATGAGGATATGGATGTAATAGTTTCTTGGTTTATCTGCTTTTCGAAATTGGTCTAAATTTTTCCGTGTTTTTGATAATAGGTGGTTTATGGTGTTTTCCGCACATTTTCGCGTGACACCTCGTTGTCTGTGTGATGACGGGATGTGTCTCCACAAGCTTGGTATCAGAGCTCTAGGTTCGCTGAGTTTATAGGGATCTAGGACTAGTTTGTGTCTGTTCTTGTGAGTTTTCCAGATTTTCTTACAATTATCTTCTACCCTCCACGGAAGAAAAAGCCAAGATGTCTGGAAACCATGAAGAACATGCTGCCGAGAGCAGCGATGTTGCATCAGTTGATGGAGCTGAAGGTCAGGCATATGGAGATCGGGTGCCTGAGGTTCCCCAACTTAACCCAGCCATTCTCGAAAACCCAACCTACCAACAGCTTATGGGGCATATGATGGCTATGATGAATCTCATGGTAGAGAGATTACCAGTGCCTCCGTCGAGAGCACAGGCTCCCCATGGTGAAACATCGGGTATTGGGAAGACCTTTGAGTGGCTTCTCCGAGTCAGAGCTTCAGACTATGCTGGGACGGCTGATCCAGCAGATGCAGATCTGTGGCTGATAGGTCTTGAGAAGGCCTTCCGGATCCTCGACATCCCCGAAGCAGACAAAGTCAAGCACGCTGTCTACCTTCTGAAGGGTAGTGCTGGCCACTGGTGGGTCATCGAGGAGGAGAAGCGACCTGGTGAGGTGATCGGTTGGGAGGTTTTCCGGTGCGAGTTCGTCAGCAGATACTTTCCAAAGACGTATCTGGATGAGAAGATCATCTAGTTTGAGCGCCTGCGCCAAGGAGCGATGAACATCACCGAGTATGAAGCCAAGTTTATGGACCTGTTAAGGTTTTGTCCTCACATGGCAGCGACAGATGACGAGCGAATCAGACGTTTTGAGAAAGGCTTGAGTGTTGAGCTGACAACACCTACTTCTGTGTTGGAGAACCGAGAGCGGTTTGCCACATTTGTGGACTCTGTCTAAAGGATCGAACGATCAGTTAGGGAAAAGAGAGAGGCCATGTCTAAGAAGAGGCCTGCTTAGTTCTAGGGACAGAGGTTTGGTGGCTTCAAGAAGCCAAGGTTTTCAGCACCTTCTGTGATGAGAGGTTCTAGTGTACCATCATAGTGGTCTCCAAGTAAGGGAAGAGGCTATGTTTCTTCACCATCAAAGGCACATAGTACAGCTTCAGTGGCAGTGACATGGCCATCTAGGCCACAGTTTGAGGATAGGGCATGCTATATCTACGGACAGATAGGACATTTCAAGTCAAACTACCCAAGGATGGATGTTGAAGTGACACAACAACCAAGGTAGAATCAACAAGGACAGATAGTGTCGCACCCCGATCTCACGCTAACCACTAATCACGAGATTAGGGCGCGACGGAGGGATTATCACATAAACAAATCACTGAGAACTTTTTCTTTTTAAAACCTCATAATGATATCCGGATTATTGCTGTAAACTAAAACATAATAAACTATTGCGGAAGCATTTCAATTAAACTGGCTAGAGAACATAAACAGAGTTTACAACATGTAACATTGTTTAACAGAAAGTAAAACATAACAGTAAATTTACATCTTTTACACATTCGCCATACATACTCTCTCTCACCCACACCATGTCCCAAGGATCGAGGGGAAAGGACTAAGAGACCTCTAACTGAACTAACTATATATACCTTCTATAGACTAAACGTTAGGATGAAAAGATCCTTTAGATTCCTGTTGCTGTTGTTGACCTAAAAATGTTTGAGTAGAGGGATGAGCCTACTCGCTCAGTGAATAACATTTCATTTAGCTATCACTAAACAACTCATCAGATATATAAAATTGAAATAAAACATAAGTGCAGTACTAAGCAGGGCAGTTCTAATGACATAGCAGATTTATAGATAATAATCACATTTCTATGCAACAATAGATATTTTAAACAAATAAACAGTTATAGAGAATTTTCACAAAAGTTCAAATCTCTTAACATATTAAATTTACAGTGATCCTATATGATTGCACTTTTATATTATTATTATGCCCTAATCATATGTAGTGTACTCTACATACAAAGATCTATAGAGAACTACGATCTCACCGTATAAGACTTAGCGACACACCCGAGAAATGCTAAGTCTGACTTCTAGTCCTGTTCTGCTACAGGACCCACAGGCTCTCCGGCCCACAGGCTCTCCGGCCTGACTCACAGGCTCTCCGGCCTTCTCTACACTCATCCTGAGTGCTCTGGACTCCTCCTCTAACCTGAGCACACAGGCACAAGGAGTCAACACTGGGTTACCACCAGAATTACTCAACCGGTTGGTGTTGGATAACCCTTTACTTTATTTATTATTTTTCCCCAGTGCCACTGAAATTACTCAATCGGTTGGTGTTGGACACTGTCTATCAACCCTCGTGCCACCAGAATTACTCAACCGGTTGATGTTGGACACAAGTTTCACCCCTAAGATGCAGACCTCTCAAAGGGGTTCTATGGTGTTAGGGCACCTAAGTCTATTAAATGATTAACATATAAACACTTAAACAGGAATATCACATTTCATACTTATTTCACATTCTGAACATCACTTGAAAACACATATATATCATTTGTCATCTTTAAACATGACTCAGTATCACTTATCCAGTTTCAATGCTAAACATCCATTTTTAATCAGCGTGTACATTGCAACTGTAATACAGGAAATTCCATCATTTTCATCAATCATATTACGTATTTCAAGTTCCAATGAACCATATAAATTCACTAATTCAATCCACACTGATCAGATGCTAAACTAAATCATATAACGACATAAGGAAGCAGTTTATGAAATAAAATTCGAGTAACGCCAAATACTGTCCAAAAGCCAAGTATCAGCGAAAAATGCACAGTTTACCGAAAAAGTCCAACAAAGGAGTTAAATGATGATAACTAAATGAACTCCTACTCACAGTGATTTGGTCTATCCGGATTCGTCTGGGGATGCGTTCAGGGTCTGATTCTGGGCGATTTCGGATCGTCTTCACACTTGGTATATTCACTGTTCACGGTCCCGTTGCATCAATTGCTTTACGAACACAACAGGTTGGCGGATAATTCAATTAGGATGCTCAACGCGGCTGGAAGCTTTGGAACTCACCTGGATCTTAGATTCGGACCTAAAGAACACCGTTCGAGGTGCTAGCTGCGCCCAAAGCGCCTAGCTACTGCCCGCACACAGCTGCAACTACAGCTAGCCGGCGCCGCTTTAGCTTGGTTGGGCGTAGATGGAGCAAGGTCGGAGAGGGGAAGGATGGATGCTGCTTAACCAAATCTAAGGAAGCCAAGCAACCACCCTCCCTTCCCTCAGTTGCGGCCGACCGGTCTGCTGGGCGTGCTGCAACGCAGCAGGTTGGGGCATCGCTCTAGGGCGCGGGCAAGGTGAAGAAAGGAAGGGGAGGAGGTAGAGAAGGGTGGGCGCAGCTTTCAGAGCTATGGAGCTCGAATCGCCCCAAAATCGCCCCTAGGTCACCTCTCCGTTCTGTTGATATCGAGATGCTTGTTGCTCGGGTGTCGCTTCAAGCGGTTTACAGGAAAAGAAACAAAGAAAAGGAAGGGGATAAGGGTCAAGGTCGTGGAGGGGGCCGGCTGCAATTTGCCCAAACATTTCCGACATTTACAACTAGGTCCAAAAACACTCAAATGTCCATATCTTTTGACTCGAAAGTCGGTTTCAGACGATTTCTCTGGCAACGCCTCAAGCGCAAGATCTTACACGTTTTAAGGGCTAGGATTCACACTACGCACATATCATATCTGTTTTAAATGTTATTAACAAAAGCAAGCTTATAACTTAGCAAAGCAGCTAAAACACATGCTTAACAACATACTTACAGGGTAAGCTCAACACGGGTCGTAACAATCTCCCTCCCTTATAAGAATTTTGTCCCGAAATTCCTAAAAGAGAAAAGGAAACTTGCTACGCATCTCAGATTCAAGCTCCCACGTAGCTTCTTCAAGGTTATGATTCCTCCACAGAACCTTCACCAACGGTATCTCACGGTTCTTTAGTTTCTTGATCCTTCGATCAACTATCTGTACCGGTCCTTCAACATAGGACACATCTGTTCTGAGCTGTGCCGGTTCTGGGTCTATTATTTTCTCTGTACCAGGGTGACATTTCTTCAACATAGACACGTGAAACACATCATGAAGATTGGCCAACTCAGACGGCAAATCCAACCTGCAGGCTACAGGTCCAATCCTCTCAATGATAGGATATGGGCCCATAAACCTAGGAGTCAATTTGCCTCTCTTACAAAACCTCAACACTCCCTTCCACGGTGAAACTTTCAGATAAACCTCGTCACCAACCTCAAACTCAAGAGGTCGACGTCGTCTCTCTGCATAACTTTTCTGCCTGCTGCTCCCTGATCACAGATATCTTCTCTGTAGTCATATTGACTATCTCAGGTCCAAGAATTTCTTTCTCGCCAACCTCGTACCAACAAACTAGTGATCTACACTTTCTGCCATATAGAGCTTCATATGGGGCCATTCCAAGACTAGAATGGTAGCTGTTGTTATATGCAAACTCCATCGGGCTTAAGTGTTCTTCCCAGTTACCTCTGAACTGCAGAACGCATGCTCTTAGCATGTCTTCAAGAGTCTGAATGGTCCTCTCAGACTGACCATCCGTCTGCGGGTGAAACGCTGTACTGAACCTCAGCCTTGTACCCAACGCACGATGTAACTGATTCCAGAACCTAGATGTAAACTTAGGATCTCTGTCAGAAATAATGGAAACTGGAATACTGTGCAATCTGATTACCTCATCCACATATATCTTGGCCAGCTTCAGAACATCAAAGGTTGACTTGATAGGGAGAAAGTGAGCAGACTTAGTTAGTCTATCCACAATCACCCATATCGAGTCCGAACCTCTAGGCGTCCTGGGTAACCCTACCATGAAATCCATCGTGATGTGTTCCCATTTCCATTCAGGTATAGGAAGCGACTGCAAGGTACCAGCAGGTTTCTGATGCTCAGCTTTAACCTACTGACACACTCCACATCTAGCCACGTACTCAGCCACATCTCTTTTCATACCAGACCACCAGTACAGCTCTTTGAGATTCCTATACATTTTTGTGTTACCTGGATGCATAGCATACATAGAAGCATGCGCTTCTTCAAGAATCTGCTCTTTCAGCTCACTATTTCCAGGTACACACAACCTGTCATGAAGATACAACACACCATCGTCAAAAAACCTGAATTCTGACCTTTTACCTTCCGACATATCCTGCATAACCTGCCACAACTCTTCGTCATTCTGTTGCAACTACTTAATCTGATCATAGAAAGTAGGTTTGACCTGCATCTGAGCAATCAACCCACTCTGTCCAGACACATCCAATTCTAAGTTCAACTTTCGCATATCTACAAGCAAGTCTCTCTTGAAACTTGCCATAGAAAATGCATCAGCTGTTGAACTTGACTTTCTACTCAAGGCATCTGCCACAACATTCACTTTACCAGGATGGTAATCGATTGTCACATCATAATATTTGATCAGCTCAAGCCATCTGCGCTGTCTCAGATTCAAATCCTTCTGAGTGAAGATATACTTTAGGCTCTTATGGTCCGTAAACACCTGACAAGTCTCACCATACAGGTAGTGACGCCATGTCTTAAGAGCATGAACTATAGCAGCTAACTCCAGATCATGAGTAGGATAGTTCTCTTCGTTCTTCTTAAGCTGTCTAGATGCATAAGCCACAACTTTGCCTTCCTGCATCAGCACACAGCCTAAACCTCTCCTGGAAGCATCGCAGAACACTGTATAACCTTTATCTGCCTCTGGAAAAACCAACACTGGTGCTGAAGTCAACTTCCTCTTCAAGATCTGAAAACTCTTCTCACAGTTATCAGACCAAACAAACGGTGCATTCTTCCTCGTCAAGCGTGTCAAGGGTGATGCTAGCACACTAAAGTTCTGTATAAACCTTCTATAATAACCTGCTAATCCCAAGAAACTTCTAATCTCAGTAGGAGTCTTAGGCTGTTCCCACTGAAGCACATAATCAACTTTCTTAGGATCAACGCTAAATCCATCTCTTGAGATAACATGTCCAAGAAATGCTACCTCGGCCAACCAGAACTCACACTTGCTAAACTTAGCATACAACTGATGTTGCCTCAACAACTGCAACGCTACTCTCAGGTGTTGCTCATGCTGTACATCATCTCTGGAGTAGATCAGAATATCATCTATAAAGACTACAATAAACTGATCTAGGAACGGTTTGAAAATCCGATTCATCATATCCATAAAGGCTGCTGGGGCATTGGTCAGCCCAAACGACATGACCAGAAACTCATAATGCCCATACCTGGTTCTGAAAGCTGTCTTGGGAATATTAGAAGCCTTTATTCTGAGCTGATGATATCCAGATCTCAAATCTATTTTAGAGAAGATCGTCTCTCCACGCAACTGATCAAACATATCGTCTATTCTCGGCAAAGGATACTTGTTCTTAATAGTGATCTTGTTCAGTTGCCTGTAATCTATACAGAGACGCATGGTACCATCCTTTTTCTTAACAAACAGGACTGGAGCACCCCACGACGAAGAACTGGGTCTAATGAAACCCTTATCCAGCAACTCCTGCAGCTGCACCTTGAGTTCCTTCAACTCTGCAGGTGCCATTCTATAAGCTGACAGTGCTACTGGATGACTACCTGGATATACCTGAATCTCAAAATCAATGTCTCTGATAGGAGGTAAGCCTGGCAACTCTTCTGGAAAAACATCAGAAAACTCACTAACTACCGACACATCATAAACACTGGTGGTGCTCTTCTCTACTCTAGTGTCAACCACATGAGCAAGGAACGCTTCACATCCTTTCTGTAGCATCTTATCAGCTACTGCAGCTGATACAATGCACGTAGGCAGAACTTTCCTGTCTCCAGTAACGACACAAGAAAATTCACCTTGTTGAAAGGTAGCTTCCTTCTTCCAACAATCGAGTTGTACTCGATATGTCTCAAGACAATCCATACCCAAGATGACTTGAAAAGTATTGACATCCAGGGGTATGAGATTAGCAGCAAAGGTGTAACCTCCAAAAGATAACAAACATCCGGGACAGAACTCAGTCAGAACTGTTGGTCCACCTAGTGGAACCCTCAACACTAACTCATCTACCAACTCTTGAGTTAACAGATTAAGTTCACCAACTAAAGAACGTTGTATGAAATAGTGAGTAGCACCCGGATCTATCAAAAATGCAACTGGTATACTATTAAACAAAAACATCTCTCCTGTAATGACTTGTGAAGAGATTATACCTTCCTGAGGTGTCAAAGAGAAGAAACGTGCTGAAGTTCTCCCTCTACCACGCTGTCCGCGCTGACCACCTCTGCCACTGGGCACTCCACCACCTCTGGAACCAGAAGCCACAGAAGAACTCGGAACATCATGGTACTGAGGCTGGAAAGCTTGTGATGCTGCTTGTCGAAGCTGAGGACATTCCCTTCTGAAGTGTCCTACTTGTCCGCAGACAAAACAACTTGTACCCCAACACTGACCAGTATGTGGTCTTCCACAGTTGTCACATGGCGGCATCTCTTGTTTCTGGGGGCCTGTCACTGACATTGATGACTCAGAAGACCGTCCACTAGAGGCACTGCCCCATCTCCCTGGGTTGTATCTCCCTCTGCTTCTAGAAGAAGTAACATCCTCAGATCTCTGTCTACTGAAACAGCTAAAGCCATGCCCGAGTTTAGAAAAGAAACCTCTACCTCCACCTCTATATCCACTACTGGACTGTCCTCTACTGAAATCTGCAGATCTCTTCTTAGACTCAGGCACCTTGTCAGCATTCACAGATTCTTCAACCTGTCTAGCAGCCTCAACAAACTCACCAAAGTTCTCTCTGTTCCTCCTACTAGTAGCAGAAACTGTATGCCGAATCTCTGGCCTCAGTCCTTCTTGAAACCTCCTGCATCTCTCTATATTATTAGGTACAAGATGAGGACAGAAGTTCGCCAACCTGGTGAAAAGCGCTTCATATTCTGTAACTGACATGCTTCCTTGCTTAATGTTCTGTAACTGCCTGGTTTTCTCATTAATGAAAGTGGGTGGATAAAATTTAAGATGGAACTCCTCAGAGAAATCTTGCCAAGAAAGCTCTGTACCTCTCCTCTTATCCTCCACACCGTGCCACCACAACTCTGCATCGCCTGTCAGAAGATAAACTGCGTGATTAATCTTCTTCTCTTCTGGAAGCTCCATCAGGCGAAAGACCTTCTCTATCTGTCTCAACCACTCATCAGCCTCAGCGGGATCTGTAGTGCCACTAAACTCTATGCCACCAAGCTTCTTCACAAGCTCATAAGATCGCATCAGATCCTTACTGCTGGTAGAAGTAGAAGCTCGCCTATCAGCCTTATACCTCTCTCTGGTCTCCAGAAACATCCTGTACATACGGGATGCTTCATCCACATGGTCACCACCACCTGGACCCAAGCACAGTGGTTCAGGGCCAACATGGCTCTCGGCCTGATCATCACGATCAAAGCCTCTTTCTGCCATCTGCAATGATATAACAGAATATTTCCTGTTAGAAAACTACAGATAGAAGGAAGACACCGAAACCTTAATCCTATAGGTCTCTTATCGTCCCCTGACTTGGACTCTGAGTAACTATGTACTCAACCTAAGCTCTGATACCAAAGATTGTCGCACCCCAATCTCACGCTAACCACTAATCATGAGATTAGGGCGCGACGGAGGGATTATCACATAAACAAATCACTGAGAACTTTTTCTTTTTAAAACCTCATAATGATATCCATATTATTGCTGTAAACTAAAACATAATAAACTATTGCAGAAGCATTTCAATTAAACTGGCTAGAGAACATAAATAGAGTTTACAACATGTAACATTGTTTAACAGAAAGTAAAACATAACAGTTAATTTACATCTTTTACACATTCACCATACATACTCTCTCTCACCCACACCATATCCCAAGGATCGAGGGGAAAGGACTAAAAGACCTCTAACTGAACTAACTATATATACCTTCTACAGACTAAACGTTAGGATGAAAAGATCCTTCAGATTCCTGTTGCTGTTGTTGACCTGAAAATGTTTGAGTAGAGGGATGAGCCTACTCGCTCAGTGAATAGCATTTCATTTAGCTATCACTAAACAACTCATCAGATATATAAAATTGAAATAAAACATAAGTGCAGTACTAAGCAGGGCAGTTCTAATGACATAGCAGATTTATAGATAATAATCACATTTCTATGCAACAACAGATATTTTAAACAAATAAACAGTTATAGAGAATTTGCACAGAAGTTCAAATCTCTTAACATATTAAATTTACTGTGATCCTATATGATTACACTTTTATATTATTATTATGCCCTAATCATATGCATTGTACTCTGCATACAAAGATCTGTAGTGAACTACGATCTCACCGTACAAGACTTAGCGACACACCCGGGAAATGCTAAGTCTGACTTCCAGTCTTGTTCTTCTACAGGACCCACAGGCTCTCCGGCCTGACTCACAGGCTCTCCGGCCTTCTCTGCACTCATCCTGAGTGCTCTGGACTCCTCCTCTAACCTGAGCACACAGGCGCAGGGAGTCAACACTGGGTTACCACCAGAATTACTCAACCGGTTGGTGTTGGATAACCCTTTACTTTATTTATTATATTTCCCCAGTGCCACCGAAATTACTCAATCGGTTGGTGTTGGACACTGTCTATCAACCCTCGTGCCACCAGAATTACTCAACCGGTTGATGTTGGACACGAGTTTCACCCCTAAGATGCAGACCTCTCAAAGGGGTTCTACGGTGTTAGGGCACCTAAGTCTATTAACTGATTAACATATAAACACTTAAACAGGAATATCACATTTCATACTTATTTCACATTCTGAACATCACTTGAAAACACATATATATCATTTGTCATATTTAAACATGACTCAGTATCACTTATCCAGTTTCAATGCTAAACATCCATTTTTAATCAGCGTGTACATTGCAACTGTAATACAGGAAATTCCATCATTTTCATCAATCATATTACGTATTTCAAGTTCCAATGAACCATATAAATTCACTAATTCAATCCACACTGATCAGATGCTAAACTAAATCATATAACGACATAAGGAAGCAGTTTATGAAATAAAATTCGAGTAATGCCAAATACTGTCCAAAAGCCAAGTATCAGCGAAAAATGCACAGTTTACCGAAAAATTCCAACGAAGGAGTTAAATGATGATAACTAAATGAACTCCTACTCACAGTGATTTGGTCTATCCGGATTCGTCCGGGGATGCGTTCAGGGTCTGATTCCGGGCGATTTTGGATCATCTTCAACCTTGGTATATTCACTGTTCACGGTCCTGTTGCATCAATTGCTTTACGAACACAACAGGTTGGCGGAGAATTCAATTAGGATGCTCAACGCGGCTGGAAGCTTTGAAACTCACCTGGATCTCAGATTCGGACCTAAAGAACACCGTTCGAGGTGCTAGCTGCGCCCAAAGCGCCTAGCTGCTCCCCACACGCAGCTGCAACTACAGCTAGCCGGCGCCGCTTTAGCTTGGTTGGGTGTAGATGGAGCAAGGTCGGAGAGGGGAAGGATGGATGCTGCTTAACCAAATCTAAGGAAGCCAAGCGACTGCCCTCCCTTCCCTCAATTGCGGCCGACCGGCCTGCTGGGCGTGCTGCAACGCAGCAGGTCGGGGTGTCGCTCTAGGGCGCGGGCAAGGTGAAGAAAGGAAGGGGAGGAGGTAGAGAAGGGTGGGCACAGCTGTCGGAGCTATGGAGCTCGAATCGCCCCAAAATCGCCCCTAGTTCACCTCTCCGTTCTGTTGATATCGAGCTGCTTGTTGCTTAGGTGCCGCTTCAAGCGGTTTATAGGAAAAGAAACGAAGAAAAGGAAGGGGATAAGGGTCAAGGTTGCAGAGGGGGCCGGCTGCAATTTGCCCAAACATTTCCGACATTTACAACTAGGTCCAAAAACACTCAAATGTCCATATCTTTTGACTCGAAAGTCGGTTTCTGACGATTTCTCTGGAAACGCCTCAAGCGCAATATCTTACACATTTTAAGGGCTAGGATTCACACTATGCACATATCATATCTATTTTAAACGTTATTAACAAAAGCAAGCTTATAACTTAGCAAAGTAGCTAAAACACATGCTTAACAGCATACTTACAGGGTAAGCTCAACACGGGTCGTAACAGATAGACAACAACCCAATAGTAGCAGGGGGTGAGGATGCGGTCAAGCATCGCAAGCAGGATCGAATGCTCAAGGAAGAAGAGGACATGGATAGAAAGCAACGACTCAATTCTATGCTATGAGTCAGCCAGAGACGATAGTCAACCCGCGAGTGGTGGCAGGTCAGATGGAGTTATTTCATTCTGATATGTCTTCTTCTTGCTTTATATCTGTTCTGGTTGACCCGAGTGCTACACACTCTTTTATCGCATGTCCTATGCTTGATAACTGTCTGTTACCTGTTAGCTGTAAGAAAGATAGATTGTTGTTAGAAACCCCTCTTGATGGTTCCTCGATGCTTCGAGAGGAGTGCCCATCTTGTGTCTTATCTTTTTTGGGACACAATATACAAGTGGATCTTATACCACTTGATATGTATGGATTCGATGTGATCCTTGGGATGGATACCTTAGAGAAGTATAAGGTGGTGTTGGACTGTGGTTCCAAGCAGGCAATGTTTCTTGATGATGGAGAAAAGTGGATCTTCCAAGGAGATAGGAAGATTCTTCTGACGTGTCTAGTGTCAGTGATGGTGGAAAAAAGTTTCTACGACAAGGATGTAAGGCGTTCTTAGCTCACGTTGTGGATACCAAGGCAAAGGGTCCTAGCCTTGAGGAGGTGACAGTTGTCCGGGAGTTTGCAGATGTGTTTCCTGATGAGTTCCCCGGTGTTCCTCCACCTTGAGAGATTGATTTTGAGATCAATCTGGTTCCAGGAACACAACCAGTTGCACATACACCATATAGGATGGCTCCAGTAGAGATGGTAGAGCTAAAGAAGCAGTTACAAGAGTTGTTGGAGAAATGTTTCATCCGACCGAGTACGTCACCTTGGGGTGCTCCAGTGTTGTTTGTTAAGAAGAAGGACAAGTCAATGCGGTTATGTGTAGATTATCAGCAGTTGAACAAAGTCACGATCAAGAACAAGTACCCGTTGCCGAGGATAGCTGATCTGTTCGATCAGTTGCGTGGTGCTACAATGTTTTCAAAGATCGATCTACGGTCCAGATACCATCAGTTGAGGATTAAGGCGGATGACATACCAAAGTCAGCTTTTAGGACGAGGTATGGTCACTTCAAGTTTGTGGTTATGCCGTTTGGGCTAACCAATGCGCCTGCTGCTTTCATGGATTTAATGAACAGGGTGTTCCGTTCGTTCCTAGATCAATTTGTTGTAGTCTTTATAGATGACATCTTGATCTATAGTCAGAACAATCAGAATCATGAACAAAATCTTTGACAAGTGTTGACTCTCCTTCGCCAACATCATTTGTATGCCAAGTTTAGTAAGTGTGAGTTCTGGTTGAAAGAAGTAACTTTCTTGGGTCATGTGATATCTGCAGAAGGAGTTAAAGTGGACCCAAAGAAGGTGTAATCCATTGCATAATGAGAACAATCGAAGATGTCGACTGAAGTTCACAGTTTCCTGGGTTTAGCAGGATACTATCGGAGGTTTATAAAGGACTTCAGTGTGATTGTGTTGCCGATGAAGAAGTTGACCCATAAAGACGTACCTTTTATCTGGAATGATTGTTGCCAACAAGCTTTCCAAAGATTGAAGGAGAAGCTGACTAGTGCTCCAGTGCTAGTGCTGCTAGAGCATGGGAAGGGCTATGTTGTTTTCTGTGATGCTTCTGTGATGGGCTTAGGATGCGTGCTGATGCAAGAAGACCATGTGGTTTCTTTTGCTTTGCAATAGCTTAAGAAACATGAGGAGAACTGTCTGACTCATGATTTGGAGTTGGCAGCGGTGGTTCATGCGTTAAAGATTTTGAGACACTATCTTTATGGGGAAGTGTGTCAGATCTTTACCGATCATAAGAACTTGAAGTACATCTTCTTACAGAGTGAGCTAAACATGCGACAACATCGATGGATGGAGCTGATCAACGATTATGACTGCACCATTGAGTATCACCCTGGTAAAGTGAACATGGTAGCTGACGCGCTTAGCCGAAAGTCTTCTTCTCTTCCTACAAAGAAGGCACAATTGGGTTCCTTGGTATGCCATAGATGGGATATGTTTGTTTCCTTGCGGCAGATGAATGTGCAGATGGAAGTTTCCTTGTTAGCAGGACTTTTAGCACATATGCAAGTCAAGCCAACGCTGAGACAGCAAATCAAAGATGCACAAAAAACAGATGATATAGTGTAGTTGATCAGGTCATAGCTCGACAACGAAAGGTGTGATGGGTTCCATGAGTCCGAGGATGGACTAGTTTTCTATCATGATAGAATGGTGGTCCCCGATGCTGATGATCTGAGGAAGCTAGTGCTCGAGGAAGCACACACATCGATGTATGCTATGCATCTAGGAGTCACCAAGATGTATCATAATCTGAAGGATCTGTATTGGTGGTCTGGCTTGAAGAGAGATGTAGCTGAGTTTGTGGCTAGGTGTGCGGTATGCCAGCAAGTCAAGGCTGAGCATCAGAAGCCGGCAGGTACATTGCAACCTATGCCGATACCGTAGTGGAAATGAGATCACATAACCATGGATTTCGTAGTTGGTCTGCCCAAGACAACTAAGAATCATGATTCCATTTGGGTAATAGTGGACAGATTGATGAAGTCTGCTCATTTCATACCTGTGAAGACAACATATATAGCTAAGAAGCTCACTCAAGTATATGTAGATGAGATAGTATGTTTGCACGGCGTACCAGCAACGATAGTTTCCGACAGAGGTCCTCAGTTCACGAGTCATTTCTGGGAACAGTTTCATAGGGCATTAGGAACACAGTTGAGGTTCAACACTGCTTTCCACCCGCAGATAGATGGACGGTCTGAAAGGACTATTCAGACTTTGGAGGATCTTCTTCGGGCTTGTGTTTTGCAGTTCCTAGGCAGTTGGGATGTACATCTCAGTTTGATAGAGTTTGCCTACAACAATAGTTACCAACGGAGCATTGACATGGCTCCTTATGAGGCCTATATGGCAGGAAGTGTAGATATCCCCTATGTTGGCATGAATCTAGTGAGTATCAGCTTTTGGGTCCTGAGTTAATACAACAGACAACAGAAAAGGTCAAAGTGATACAACAATAGCTGAAAGCGGCACAAGACAGACAGAGGTCTTATGCAAACAATCACCGATGACCTTTATAGTTCCAAGCGGGAGACATAGTGTACCTCAAGGTCTCACCTTGGAAAGGCATGCTAAGGTTTGGCCGGAAAGGTAAGATAGCACCCAGGTATATGGGGCCATATCCAGTAATAACACGTGTTGGCAAGGTAGCTTACAAGTTAGAGCTGCCGCCAGAGTTGCACATGTTACACCCAGTGTTCCACGTCAGCATGCTGAAGAAAAGTCACCCAGATACAGGGACAGTGATACAACCAGTCGAGGTCGAGCTTGATGAAGATGTGACCTACAAGGAAGGTCCTATGATGATCCTTGACATAAGAGTAAAGAAGCTGAAGAGGAAGGACCTGGTTCTGGTAAATGTTCTTTGGCACCATCGTGGCGTTGCATAAGCCACGTGGGAGCTTGAGGAAGAGATGAGGAGGAAGTATCCCTCACGTTTCTCTTCAGATTTCGAGGATGAAATCCCTTTGTAGAGGATTATAGCTTGTAAGGACCCTGCCCTCCATTTAGGGTTTATCCTATTTGCTTTGCTTAACCCTGATATTTAGTTGCTTGCTAATCACCTTTAGTGGTGATTAGGGTTTGTTTGTGCTTGTTGTGTATTGGAGGCGCTACTTGCAATTAACCCAAGATTTGGGTTTGTGGGTAAGATGTCACCTTGAGAAGTGTTCTTCTCTCTCTTTGCTTCCTCTAGTGTTGATAGGAAGGGTCAGGATCGTTGCTTGAGTTGCTTTGGGCTTGGATGAGCCTTGGTGGGCCTTGTTGTGCCTTGCTTGACCTTATTGGACCTTGTTTCGGCCATAGGTGTGACACCCAGGGAGGTGTGTCGGGCATGGTGTTGGGGTGTATTGTACATGGACCCCTTTGACCCTTTGACATCGTTTGTGTCACCACTAGTGCACACTTGGCGCTTGATGCTTGCATGTGGAAATGGCCTTAGACATGTGTTTAAGGAAAGTTAGAGAGGTGGCATTGCTCATGGACAAGTGTCCCTAGGTGTGTGACATCTTGCCTTGTCTTGCCTTGGTTTCTCCTCCATCCTCTCCTATATATGTTTTCCCTTTCTCTTGCTAAGGATTCCTTTAGTTCCTTAGTTTCCCCTCCCCTTTGGTTGCACGACACCTCTTCCTTTGCAAAGCTTGGTGGCCGATCCTTATCTTGGAGTCTTCTTCTTCTTCCTCTTGAAGTGACCAAAGGTGTAGCTTGGTGCTTGCTTAAGGCGGGTTACATAACTCCTAACCCTAACCATATTACCTTCTTCTATATTCTTGTATGTTTTCTTAAGATCATAATCAGCCATGTATGTTGCTAGATAAGTTTCTTGCTTAGTTGCACCTAGTTGGCCAAACCATGTTTTAGAGTTTCCTTGTTGAGCAACACTACTTTCCCTCCTTGGTCTAGAGAAGTGAGCTTGAGCTCTAGTAATATGAGCAATACCCCTCTCTCGTTTAAATTGAGAGGTGAGCTTATGTTCTAGTTGCTTGAGCAACACCCTCCTCTCACCATGGATTTGAGAGATGAGCTTTTTGGTAGATGTAGATCTATGTTAAGGTTGATTCTTGTGGTTTCCCGAGTTGTGATAAAGGTTGTGCAAGACCCCTCTCTCTTGGTTGTTGAGAGGTGAGCCGATCTTCTTGATCATTCTAGGGTTTGGTGCCCTTGTGCTTGAGGTTGATGATGATCTTGTTGGGTTGTATCTTGCACGATATGGCTTTGGGATGGTGCTGCACGATACCCTCTCTTGGACTAGAGTTCTGGGTCGATATGATGAGGTTGTGTTGGGCGATACACCTTGGTCTTTGCCTTGTGGGTTGGCCAACAGGATGAGGCTAGCTTGGTTGGACGATAGGATTTCCCTTGGTGCCCTTGTATCATTGGAAGATGTGTGTTTTAGTGGGTGCTATAGGGTTGGTCTGGGTGCCATGGCTCTAGCCGATATGGTATCTGTTGCCCTTTATAACCCTAACCCTATACACATGGATGTGCTATACACATGGATGCACGATACACATGGATGCACTATACACATGGATGCACGATACACATGGATGCACGATACACATGGATGCACGATACACATGGATGCACGACACACATGGATGCATGACACATATGATTGCATGATACACCTTGAAGTGGTGGCCCAACATCCTTTCTTTAGGCCTGGCCGATATGTGACTAGAATGCTTGGGCGATATGAGAGAAGTTACCCTGCCCGATACCACCTCTAGTGAGGGTGCCCTTCCTATCACACTTCTTGTGAGGGTAGTGGGCACTTCTAGTGAGGGTCATGTTCCACCTGGAAACCCATCTGATAGTTCTTTATCATGCAATCACATTCTTGTTGATAAGAATTATGGTTTATGGTTTGTGAACCTTTGACATGTTTGGTAATAGTAAGGTGGTTGATATAGTAGAACAGACATATGTAAGCATGACATATCTGAAACTCTAATGACATGATATTACATGTGTTTATGATCATCTTGAATCATGTATATATAATTATGAGTAAATGATAAGTTTGGAAGTATATGAGTTGCTTCACATGATGATGTGACCCATGTATATGGTCACAGGTTTGAGGCATGAATGATAAAGTGTATAATCACCAATTTTGCCCTATATTTGATAACATGATCCTTCTATTAATCCATGATGGCTCTAGTTATCTCTATGATTGTGTATATGATAACCTCCCACTTTGCGACGTTATCTTATTTAGTTATCTTTAATTTTCCATACTCTTTCTTAGATAAATTAGATAGAATCATTAAAATTTTTCACTTTATTGCGGATACACCAATAAACTAGCTTTTCTTCTTTTTCATTACAGAAAACATAAAAAAATTACAAAGACTCCTCATGGTCCCAAGACCACGAGGAGGCCTCGCGGTCCCAAGACCGCGAGAAGGCCTCACGGTCCCAAGACCGCGAGGAGGCCTCGCGGTCCCAAGACCGCGAGAAGGCCTCACGATCCCAAGACCGCGAGAAGGCAAACGGTCTCAAGACCGTTTGAGACCAAACGGTCTCAAGACCGTTTGGGCTCAACTTGAGCCTATAAATAGGACCTCAAGGGTCACTTCAAAAGGATCGATTCTCAGACGTCCAGAGGCTGCCTCTCTAGCTCCAGAGCACTTTTGTCTTCCATCCACTGCCCCAAGGCTGCCAGTTTGAGATCCGCGTTCCATCACCAAGCTATCTTCTCTCTCCTCTCAACAACAAAGAAGGTGGGAAGAGAAGATCCTTCATCAAGTCAACTACGAAGTGCGAAGATCATTGCTCTCTTCACCAAGGGTTCAACTTTCCCTCCTCCGTGGAGATGACGTTCTTTCTCTCTCTTCTCGCCTCCTTCTTTGTCCTTGACATGAGCGAGTAGTTTCATTCACTAGGGTGCGGGGAGTAGCCCCGCTACCCATGTTTTCATTTCATGCAATGTAATTCAATAATTTGTAATAGAGATACTCTTCTTTTCAGTTCAACATCAATCGTTTAATGAATGCTAGTTGCCTGATCATCAACTTGTGTTACTTATTATCTTTTGGTATGAATTGTCTATGTCTGTACCCTTAGATCTGAATATCGATTGAATGTTGGTTTTAGATGTATGTAGTCACCATATGTCTGTTTTGGTATCTAGGAGTGCTTTCATGAGTGGAGTAAACTCACCCCCATCATTGCACTCTCATACTATGAAATGGAATCAGTTGACGTATGGAAGTGCAATCTTGGTAAGGTCGAGGAACACATTTCATGAAGGAGTAATGCGAAGCATGTGACCATTCATTATGGAATGGATGGCGTTGCAATACTCCACACTTCTCGTAGCTAGTTATCTGAAAGGAAGCTAGGACTACAAGATACTAACTGATTTGACTCTCTTTACAGGTTGTTTTATTATGTTGCATGTCTTGATCCATGTGTAGTGGTGTGAAACCCGATAACATCCTAGTGGCTTTTAATCATTGTTTACAACCTTAATCTCTACTTTCTTGCTTTACTTTCCTCGCACTTAGTTTAAAACCAAATCAAACTTTCGATCTAAATATCAACTATTAAGTAGTTAAGTACGACTAAAAACATTTTCCATCTTAATTTCATCAAGACCGTTGTCCCGAGGATTCGACCCTTAACTATACTACGATAAGACTTCCGCGTGTCTTAGCACACGTGGGTGGAGTTCTTACCCTAGTACTAGCAAGGCTAAACCTAGGGATTCATCATCTCTAGGATTTTTAGTGGTGTTGCAAAACTCCATCAAAAATTGGCGCCGTTGCCGGGGACAACGGAACGTTTTAGTTTTTACTTAACAACTTCTTGGTTGATTAGGATTTTACACTTTTTCTTGATAACTACTCCAAATCTTCTTGATTTCTTCATTTCCTTCCATTATCCTAACGTGTGATTTTCTTTCTACTCAGGTAGAAAACGTGTATGCAACCCCCGCATAGCATCGGATTCTCCCCTGAACCAGAGTACGACTCTGAGGTAGAAAGAAGTTTCCACCGAAGGATTAGACTTAACCGCCAAAGATCCAGACAGATGGCTGAAGAGAAACGCCTTGTTGCAGAAAGAGTTAACGCCGCCATAGCAGCACAACGAGCACAACTTATTGCAGACACTCATGCTCAGGTGCAAGCTGAGATTCGAGCTGAGGAACAAGCCCGCATCCAAGCAGAGCATGCTGCTGCTCAACTTGCGTTAAGAAACAAGCAACTTCGGGACTACGCAGTCCCGAAGAATTATGAAGATGATCATCCAGTCCGACCACCGATTATTAACATACCACACTTTGAAATCCGGACGCAATGAATCCAGATCATGCAAGGCATCTCTTTCTCTGGAGCACCCGGAGACGATTGCATGGATCACCTTAAGAGATTCAAGTCACTCTGCCGACTTGTACCCCAAGCAGGAATCGCCTTGGAAGCAATAATGTTACACCTTTTCCACTTCACCTTATCTGGAAGAGCACTAAGCTGGTACAATGCTTTGGATAGACACCCCATCATCACTACTTGGACTCCTTTAGAAGAAAAGTTTCTTGAGAAATTCTTTCCACCTTCGCTAACCTATGAGATTAGGGGACAGATTAATCACTTTTCCCAACTACCTGAAGAAACACTTGCTGAAGCTTGGGAAAGATTCAAAGAACTCCTGAGAAAGTGTCCTCACCATGGCATATCTCAAAATCAACTAATAGAAACATTCTACAGAGGAGTAAGTGATGATATCAAGCAATTTCTCGATTCCTCATCTGGAGGAAATTTTATGAGAAAGAACTATGAAGATGCTTGGAATATAGTTACACTAGGGGCCGAGAACCAATCCAATTGGGGAAGGTCATCTAACCAACCCAAGGGAATTCTTAAAGTATACAAAGCTGAAGAATCAATGGAACTCAAGGCCATTGCAGAGGCCCTGAAGACTATTGCTAGCAAGCAACAAGCCCTCGAAACTTCTTTCGGGGAATATGACAAGAACAAAATCTCTCAGGTTCAACAAGTAAAAGCAGCTACTGGAACTTGTGAAGCCTGTCATGCATCTGATCATCCCACATTATCATGTGGTTTGTTGTACAATGTCATGATGGATTTACAACCACCTATGCCGCAATATGAACCCATTATTGAGCATCCTGAGGACCAAATGCCAGAGCAAGTCAACTCCATCCATTCAATACCTGGCCAGGTGTACTACAATCCAGACAAACCAAGGAATTATCCTGGTTTCCAATATGGGAATCCTGCAGGGACCGCCAACCCACAACAGCAGACTCAAGGTGGATCTTTCAATAGACAACCGTCAGGATTTCAGAATAACTTCAGTCAAGGGAATTATAGATAGGGTTTCCAAAGATCTAACTATCCCAGAAACCCTTCTTACCAATATGGCCATCCAGGTCTGCACCCGCAGCTACAACAACCTCAGTTGCAGCAGCCCCAACAACCACAGTTGACTACACCTCTACAACAACCACAAGGACAGCAAGTCACTCAGTATCAATAGAGGGGTGCTCCTCCCCAATCATCTGATGAAATATCCTTGATTAGACAAATGCTTCAATCTCAACAGACTATGCTTGCAAACCAGCAAGCTCAACAAAAGGCCGTAGAATCCCAACTGGCACAGATTGCCGCTCAATTGAAGCCACAAGCCGGCACTTTTGCTGGGCAACCAGAGGCAAACCCGAGACATAACCAAAACAGACCAGAACAAGTGAATGCCGTCACCACACGGTCTGGTCGTGTCCTGCCTGATGTCACCAGAATCATACATGATGATGATGATGTAGCCATTCTTTCTCCAACAGGAAATTCAAGCATAGAAACAGAAAATTCTACTGAGAAAGAAAAGGAAAAGGAACCAATGCCAGAGGTCCCACCCAGAATTCCTTATCCAGACAGGCTGAAAGGGACCAAAATGGATACTAGGTTCCAAAAATTTAAAGAAGCTATGAAAAAATTATACATTGATATTCCTTTCCTCGATGCTCTTTCTGAGGTGCCCGCTTGGGCCAAATACCTGAAAACCCTCTTGTCAAGAAAGTATATGACAGAAGAGCATGAAATAGTGAAACTTGCTCAGACCACTTCAGACATTCTGCTAAACAAGATGCCAAAGAAAAAGAAGGATCCGGGTTCCTTCGGTATCCAGTGTTCTATTGGAAATGGTTCCAGCAAGAAAGGATTGGCAGACTTAGGAGCAAGTATATCTATTATGCCCTATTCGATGTGTAAAAGATTAGGCTTCACTGATTTGTTACCTACGACAATGACAATTCAGTTAGCCGACTCTACCATAACTGCCCCTCTTGGAATTATCGAGGATATTCCTATCAGAATAGGAAAGAATTCTTATGTCCCATGCGATTTTGTTATTATGGACATCCAAGAAGACCTGAGATACCCGATAATCTTTGGCAGACCTTTCCTAGCTACTGCCCGAGCACTTATCGATGTTGAAGCAGGAACTATAATCTTGAGACTTGGGAAGGAAGCTTTCCAGTTTAGAGTTCTTAACAGCATGAAAGGTCCAAGCATTCAAGAGGAAGTTTTTCTCCTGGATGCTATATATCAAATGTCCCAGTTAGAAATGTCCGAACCCTCCGATGAGCTGGAAAGTGCCTTAACAAACCCGGAAGTAGAATTTTTGGAAAACGAGCTAGTGCAACAATGCCTTCAATATTTAGAAAAAGCTGAAGAAGCCCCAACAACCACCTTTGAAGAACTCAAGGCTGTCACCGTTATAGAAGCGACCGAGCCACCTAAGGCCCCTGAATTGAAGGCCTTACCCGAAGGACTCAAACATGTCTTCCTTGACAGCAAGAAACTTTGTCCAGTGATTATCAGCTCTACTCTGGAAGAAGACTAAGAAAACAGACTTCTTGATGAGCTAAAGAGACACAAGAAAGCTATCGGATATAAAATGACTGACTGAACTGGTGTAAACCCAGCTTTATGCATGCACAGATTGCCTATGGTGGAAGAATTCAAACCATCGAGGGAACATCAAAGGAAGTTGAACCCTAATCTCAAGGAGGTAGTTCGCATCGAGGTTCTCAAACTCCTGAAGGCAGGTATCATCTACCCAATCTCGGATTCTCAATGGGTAAGCCCCGTGCAGGTGGTCCCTAAAAAGGGGGGGACTACTGTTGTTCTTAATGATAAGAATGAACTGGTACCTACTAGAACAGTAACTGGGTGGAGAATGTGCATAGATTACAGAAAACTTAATAAAGAAACAAGGAAAGATCATTTCCCCTTGCCCTTCCTAGATGAGGTCCTCGAGTGCTTATCTCATCAGAAATTCTTCTGTTACCTCGATGGTTATTCCGGGTTTTACCAAATCCCTATACACCCGGAAGATCAAGAGAAAACTACTTTCACCTGTCCTTTTGGGACATATGCTTTCAGAAGAATGCCATTCGGGCTTTGTAACGCGCCAACCACTTTTCAGAGATGCATGTCTGCTATCTTTACAGGATTAACAGAATCTATAATGGAGATATTCATGGATGATTTCTCAGTTTATGGAAACTCTTTCGACAACTGTCTGCTCAACCTGGTTCAAGTTCTACAAAGATGCGAGGACACAAACCTCATCTTAAATTGGGAAAAATGCCATTTTATGGTAACGGAAGGTGTTGTCCTCAGACACAGAGTGAGCGACAGAGGGATCGAGGTGGATCAAGAAAAAATTGACGTCATCTCAAAATTGATGCCACCAAAAGATGTAAAAGGGGTATGTGCTTTCTTAGGTCATGTTGGGTTTTACAGAAAATTTATCAAAGACTTCTCAAAAATAGCAAAACCCATGACACAACTGCTGACCAAGGACACCAAATTTAACTTTAACCAAGAATGTTTGCAAAGTTTCACAACTCTGAAAAATGCCTTGATTTCCGCACCCATTCTAAGAGCTCCAGATTGGTCACAACCATTCGAAATCATGTGTGACGTGAGCGATTATGCCATAGGGGCCGTATTAGGGCAAAGAATCGACAAGAAACCCTATGTTATATACTACGCATCTAAAACGCTGGATGAAGCACAGAAAAATTACACCACTACAGAAAAGGAATTCTTAGCTGTCATCTACGCGTTCGAGAAATTCCACTCATACCTGATTGGAGCTAAAGTCATCGTCTACACTGACCACTTCGCTATATGGTATCTAATTCAGAAGCAAGATGCAAAACCTAGACTTATCCGCTGGGTATTAATGCTTCAAGAATTCGATTTGGAAATCAAAGACAAAAGCGGGGTGGAAAACGTCGTCGCTGACCATCTCAGCCGTATTAGAGTCGAGGATGAAGACAAAGTACCTATCCGAGACTCCCTCCCGGACGACCAACTAATGAAAGTCGCTAATGGATTCCCCTGGTATGCCGACATTGTTAATTATTTGGCAACAGGAATCATTCACCCGTCCGCATCCTATCACGACAAAAAGAAGTTCATTCACGACGCTAAGCAATATTTCTGGGACGAGCCCTATCTTTTTCACTTATGCACAGATGGACTCTTTCGTAGATGCATTCCAGAGACGGAAATCACTTTGGTTATTGAGCACTGTCACTCAGGCCCCACTGGGGGCCACATGAGTTCCAAAAAGACAGCTCTTAAAGTCGTGCAATCTGGCTTTTATTGGCCTACCATCGCAAAAGATGCACATGAATACGTGCGATCATGCGACAAGTGTCAACTATCTGGGGGAATTACCCGAAGAAATGAAATGCCATTGAACATATGGCAAGAAATCGAACTCTTCAATGTATGGGGAATAGACTACATGGGCCTTTACCCCCATCCTACGGATTCATGTACATCTTAGTTGCTGTGGATTACGTGTCAAAATGGGTAGAATCTCTACCGACCACCTCTTGTGATTCAAAACCGGTAATCAAGATGTTTAAAGAGATAATATTCCCCAGATTCGGCGTCCCAAGAACGATAATATCTGACGGCAGATCACATTTCTTGGAACGGAGCCTTGAAGCCTTATTAAGAAAATACGGAGTCAACCACAAAGTTTCTACACTGTATCATCTACAGACATGTGGACAGGTCGAAGTCTCCAATAGGCAAATTAAAGCTATCCTGGAAAAGACTGTCAATCGGCACCGCACAAATTGGTCCACCAAACTATCTGACGCTCTATGGGCTTACCGTACAGCTTTCAAAACACCAATCGGAACAACACCATTTCGATTAGTGTATGGGAAGTCTTGCCATTTGCCAGTTGAATTGGAGCATAAGGCTTGGTGGGCCATTAAGCAACTAAACTTCGATCTCAAAGGCGCTGGTGAATTCAGACAACTGCAACTCCAAGAACTAGAAGAATTACGAATGACAGCCTACCACAACGTAAGAATTTACAAAGAACAAACTAAGATGTGGCACGATGGCCACATAAAAAGAAAGGATATAACCGTCGGAGACAAAGTCCTCCTATTCAACTCCAGATTAAAAATGTTTCCTGGAAAATTGCGTACTAAATGGTTGGGGCCGTTCACAATCAAACACATATACCCGACAGGAGCTGTCATTATTCTCGATGATAATGGAGGAGAAAGGACCGTAAATGGTCACAGATTGAAGAAATACCACACTCCGGCAGACAAATTATCAAGGCAAACCATGGAGATCCATGATCCTATAAAGTCAGCATAGCCGGAGCAAAATCTTGTCGAGCCAGCGACGTTAAACCAAAGCGCTTCTTGGGAGGCAACCCAAGACCTGAGTATCACCCTCCCTAATTTTCTAGCCTTTTTTTTTACCTTCTTCATTTTTTGTTTTTCTTTCTTCTTTAAATCTAAAAATACAAAAAAAATCCACATGATCTTGAGGTCAAACGGTCTCAAGACCGTTTGGGCCCTCGCGGTCTCAGGACCATTTGGGCCCTCGCGGTCTCAAGACCGTTTGGGCCCTCACGGTCTCAAGACCGTGAGGTTCCTCGTGGTCCCCGGACCGTGAGGATTCCTCGCGGTCTCAAGACCGTTTGGAAGGCCGACCCCACCTAAAACCTATAAATATACCCTCCCCACCAACGTTTCTCTCTTCTTGAACCCCGAACTTCCAAGCTTCGCTGTTTCATTCATCTCCGAGCTCCATCTCCGCGCTCTCTGACGCTGCTTCCGTTTCAAGTTCTTCGCCGATGACTCGGCTTCGCCGCTGTCGTCTCCGGCTCATCGTCATTCGTGCGCCCCTGCTGTAACGCCCACCGCACCTAGGCTCTTCGCCGATTCGCTGACCGCACCGACAGGTTGACAACCCGGCGATTCATTAAACAATAGCTCGCGTTCGAACTCCTCTCCGCCCTTGTCGCCATCGTCATTTTCTTGGTTCTCTTCCGACGAACGACTGCGCGGTTTGTCTCCCGCGCGGTTCGTCTCCCTCACGGCCCCGTGCGGTTTGTCTCCCTCGCGGTCTCTAGACCGTGAGGCCCCGCGCGGTTCGTCTCCCTCGCGGCCCCGCGCGGTTCATCTCCCTCGCGGTCTCCAGACCGTGAGGCCCCGCGCGGTTCATCTCCCTCGCGGTCTCCAGACCGTGAGGCCCCGCGCGGTTCATCTCCCTCGCGGTCTCCAGACCGTGAGGCCCCGCGCAGTTCATCTCCCTCACGGCCCCATGCGGTTCGTCTCCCTCGCGGTCTCCAGACCGTGAGGCCCCGTGCGGTTCGTCTCCCTCGTGGTCTTAAGACCGTTTGGATCCTCGCGGTCTCAAGACCGTTTGGATCCTCGCAGTCTCAAGACCGTTTGGATCCTCGTGGTCTCAAGACCGTTTGGATCCTCGCGGTCTCAAGACCATTTGGATCCTCGCGGTCTAAAGACCGTTTGGATCCTCGCGGTCTCAAGACCGTGTGAGCCCAAATGGTCTCAAGACCGTTTGAGACTAAACAGTCTCATGACCGTTTGAACTCAATCAAACTACTAAAACGAAAACTCAAAATAATTTTACTTTGTTATAATTCCAAAATTTACGATTTATAACTTTTGTTTTATTGTCAATCATTTCAGAATGACTTCACCTGTGAAGCAAGGATCAACAGATGCTCCTTTCTGGACAAAGGAGAAATTACTAGTTGAACGAACAAATCTCCAAAACATAGTTGACCAGTACAAAAAGACTGGACAGGTCCCAGCACAAGTGAACCTGATTGAAGTCATGAAAGACATAAAGTGAATCAACCGCTGCTTAGATGAAGAATCTTCTGAAGAGGAGGTAGAAGAGATTTCATATGACGAGGCCTCAGAATACCAGCCCTCCCCTGAGAAAGAATCACCCACTACAAAATCTAAGGGGAAGAGAATGGCTCAAGAATCCACATCTGAGCCAACACCTAAGAAGAGAGCCAGGAAGCAGGTTCACCCCGCCTCTGCAAGGGAACAAATCCTGGCAGGGTACATCCCAGCATCCACCACCACCACTACCACCCCTGCCACAATAACTGTTCCTATGTTTCCTCCCATCACCACCACAGCACCACCACCCGAAAACCTTCATCTCCATAACATCACCTCCATCAACCAACTCCTTAAACCAACCAAGTATGTCTGCCCCAGCATACTTATGAAGATGGGGATCTACCACAGAATCCTCACTCTTCTTGACAATTCAAACCTTTCCCGGCTCTGCTTTGTATCTGAATTTTCCTACACTGAGCCCACAACAGAATTCTTCACCTACTTCAACAAAGAAGTGGTGGACATCATGCATAGAGAAAGGGACGGTGGTGACCGCAGAATAACCACCAGAATCTTTAACAACGAGGTGGTCATCACCGAAAATCTTCTGAATGAAATCTTTGTTGACAATCAAGACCAACTGAAGAAAGCTAAGGTAGCTGGCACAGAACACCCCAGGTTCAACAAACATACCTTCTGGAAATCACTAACGGGGTTACCAACCTTCGATGCAAGGATAAGCAAGGCCTCCAACATTCATTCTGGCCTAGTGCACACCCTTCACAAAATCATCATCGGCGCACTCTTCCCCATACCCGAAGGAGGAAATGTTCTTATATCCGACCTTTTTGTCCTCTGGTCAGTCCTAAAAGGAATGCCCATTAACATTGGACGACATATGCTGCTCAAGCTATCAACCTTTGCCCTCGGAAAAGAAATTTGCATGGGAGGTCATATCACATCTATCATCAAATATCTTAAGATGGATAGACTTCTACCCAAATGCAACCCAATCAAGGGCGACATCCTTACCAACGAACAGACACTAAAGAACTCCCATATCTTAAAAGATAAGGATGGAAGGCTGCACTACGTGTTCTGCCCCACAAAATCTACTAGAACCCTACTCCCACTTCCAGAGCTTGCTGACTATGACAAGGACAAGCTCCTATTCACCGAGGACGAGATCGCCAAAATCATAGCCTCAGTCAAGGCCAAAGAAAAGAAAGCAAAGGCAGGGCAGGCAGAACTCAGTATAACTGCCCCGACAGCTAAAACAACAAAACTTCTAGTCAAACGACCTTCCAGAAGGCTCGTAAAAGCACATGAGCTGTCGGGGACACCTACATCAAAGCCTAACCCCGAACTTGAACCCCCCCTCCCAGAAGAACATATTACATCCTCATCACTAGACTCATCACAACACGGTCTATATGGTGTCAACTTACATGAAGGATGATCTTCTCGGGCTGAAGAACTTCAGAACAAAGGAGTCAACCATCTCTTATCTCCAACATACAACTACGAAGTTCATCATGTTACCTTTCCTTCATTAAGAGCACTGGATGTTACTGGCAACCAATCTTCATGAAGGAACAACAATAATCTACAACAGTTCCGACAGCCAGTATGATCCAAAACGGAAAGCATACACTACAACTCCAAAGACACCAACGGAGGAGGTGGCGAAGGAGTGTGCTGACAAATTACACGATCTTTTGGGTCAGCATACGCGGGCATATGACAGAGATCACTTCAAATCACCAGCCTTCTGCCACAGGTGCCCCCAGCAAATCAGAGAATCAAATGATTGTGGCTTCCACGTCCTCTAATGGATGTATACAATTCTGGCCCTTCACAAGCCGGTAGAGGACATGATAGAGGTGGATTACCACGCACTACGGGGAAAGTTCGCAGCCAACTTACTCAGAACACATGGGGAAAATAAAGGATTAACCGAAGCCTGAATGCCCTTGTCCATGCATTTTTCAACCTATCACTTTGACACTCTGTGGATAGAGTGCGTGATAAGTTAGGGGGGGAGTGCATTGGACAAGGGCGAGGTATCATTCTGCTTCAACCCTTCTATTTTTTGCATATCAATTTTCAAACTTTCTGTCCATATTTAGACTTTTTCCAGTAATTTTTTTCAATAAAATAACTTTTTAAGTATAACTTTCATCCTGGAAAGAATCACCTTAGCTAAGTTAGAGATAAAGTAGTCCTCATATAAATAATAAGATTAGCATACATGCATGAAATGGCGAATTCATAAATTTCATTCACTATTGGTTTCTATACTTTTACTTCAATTCTATCTCAGACTCTTCACAGGTCAACTTCAGGGCCAAAGCGAACCGAAAACTCTCAAAGTCAAGAGGGAAATCAGGGAAATCCAAAATCAAGAAATCTCGCGAGCGGACCACCGATTAAAAATAAGTGCATGTCAGGAACCCTAAGAACAATTTTCTTCTTTCAATAAAAGAGGCTTGGCCGCCCAATCAAAAACCCTAACAAAACCCACTTCCTAAGCCTGTGAGATTCGAATAAAAGCCAGAGTGCTAAATAAAAACATGAGAGTTGTGCCATGCATAAGGACCTATATGAAGAGACAACAAAGATCTCACCCGGCCGGTACATACAGCTGCCCTCATGAAGGCAGATGTGTCGTGCCCGGTAATGAGATCCTAAGGTTTCCTAATATATGAAAAGGCTGATAAAAGAGCTCACCCGGCCGGTACATTCAGCTGCCCTCATGAAGGCATATGTGTCGTGCCCGGTAGTGAGTCTCTAAAAAAGCATAGACAAACCCTTCCCCACTTGAAGGGGGAGTTACACAATAAGCCTTTTAAGCCAGCCCTCATACCCACTCTAGCCACCTGTAGGTTTCTCCAAAGAAGTATAAAACTGATTAGAGTCGATGACATGCACATAATAAGAAAGGTAGTCCCAATGCGAGATTCACGATATGAAAGGAACCTGAGATCCATGCAACTTTTGATACTCGAAAGAGTTAGTGTAAGCAGAAGCCCTAATAAGACCTCGCTAGATCTCTGACCTAGAATTGAAGCAAGAGTATAGAAACCCTAATCAAATAAAATCGCCTCGCCATTACATGCCTTAGCTCTATCTAACTTGAGGACAAGCTAGACTCTAAGTTAGGGGGGGTGATAACCTCCCACTTTGTGACGTTATCTTATTTAGTTATCTTTAATTTTCCATACTCTTTCTTAGATAAATTAGATAGAATCATTAAACTTTTTCACTTTATTGCGGATACACCAATAAACTAACTTTTCTTCTTTTTCATTACAGAAAACACAAAAAAATTACAAAGACTCCTCATGGTCCCAAGACCGCGAGGAGGCCTCACGGTCCCAAGACCGCGAGAAGGCCTCGCGGTCCCAAGACCGCGAGGAGGCCTCACGGTCCCAAGACCGCGAGAAGGCCTCGCGGTCCCAAGACCGCGAGAAGGCCTCGCGGTCCTAAGACCGCGAGAAGGCAAACGATCTCAAGACCGTTTGAGACCAAACGGTCTCAAGACCGTTTGGGCTCAACTTGAGCCTATAAATAGGACCTCAAGGGTCACTTCAATAGGATTGATTCTCAGACGTCCAGAGGCTACCTCTCTAGCTCCAGAGCACTTTTGTCTTCCATCCACTGCCCCAAGGCTGCCAGTTTAAGATCCGCATTCCATCACCAAGCTATCTTCTCTCTCCTCTCAACAACAAAGAAGGTGGGAAGAGAAGATCATTCATCAAGTCAACCACGAAGTGCGAAGATCGTTGCTCTCTTCACCAAGGGTTCAACTTTCCCTCCTCCGTGGAGATGACATTCTTTCTCTCTCTTCTCGCCTCCTTCTTTGTCCTTGACATGAGCGAGTAGTTTCATTCACTAGGGTGCGGGGAGTAGCCCCGCTACCCATGTTTTCATTTCATGCAATGTAATTCAATAATTTGTAATAGAGATACTCTTCTTTTCAGTTCAACATCAATCGTTTAATGAATGCTAGTTGCCTGATCATCAACTTGTGTTACTTATTATCTTTTGGTATGAATTGTCTATGTTTGTACCCTTAGATCTGAATATCGATTGAATGTTGGTTTTAGATGTATGTAGTCACCATATGTCTATTTTGGTATCTAGGAGTGCTTTCATGAGTGGAGTAAACTCACCCCCATCATTGCACTCTCATACTATGAAATGGAATCAGTTGACGTATGGAAGTGCAATCTTGGTAAGGTCGAGGAACACATTTCATGAAGGAGTAATGCGAAGCATGTGACCATTCATTATGGAATGGCTGGCGTTGCAATACTCCACACTTCTCGTAGCTAGTTATCCGAAAGGAAGCTAGGACTACAAGATACTAACTGATTTGACTCTCTTTGCAGGTTGTTTTATTATGTTGCATGTCTTGATCCATGTGTAGTGGTGTGAAACGCGATAACATCCTAGTGGCTTTTAATCATTGTTTACAACCTTAATATCTACTTTCTTGCTTTACTTTCCTCGCACTTAGTTTAAAACCAAATCAAACTTTCGATCTAAATATCAAATGTTAAGTAGTTAAGTACGACTAAAAACATTTTCCATCTTGATTTCATCAAGACCGTTGTCCTGAGGATTCGACCCTTAAATATACTACGATAAGACTTCCGCGTGTCTTAGCACACATGGGTGGAGTTCTTACCCTAGTACTAGCAAGGCTAAACCTAGGGATTCATCATCTCTAGGATTTTTAGTGGTGTTGCCAAACTCCATCAGTATACTAACCATGTAGGTGTTTCACGCGGATGCATAGCCAGGTAAAGGGCTATGAGGTATATATGTTTGAGTATCACTACATTGATGGTCACTCTTGCTGATGAGATAACCTGCATCACCTATATAATGTGTTTAGGTCTGAGGACCTGAGTTTGGCTAAAATGCCTAGTTGAGGTGTTATCCTCTGATGATGAGATCTGGGATTGTTATCCCCAGTGACGAGAATGCCTTATGAGGCAGTGGTTTCTTGTGATGAGGGATTGAGATCCCGAGATATTGTGATGGTGGTGATAACAAGGTAACTTAATGTTATGTATGTGTTACAACCTGGTTGCCTCAACAATTCACTTAAAATATACTAATTAGTTACAGTGAAATATTTCATGTAGTTTGCCCTGGCCATAGATCCATCATCATCAATAGATGGTGATGGTGAAACGGGTTCTCCTACGGGTTAACCTGGAGCACATATTGTTGAATATGTGAGGTTTCTCCTAGCCTAAAATAGAGAGGATTCGAGTGCAGCTGCGGTTGCAGATTCGGGATAGATAGAGCATGGTGAACATGCCCATGGCTAAGTGTTATAGAGCATGAATGCGTTCATGGCTCAGGGAGCACGGTGAACTGGCCCGTGGTTCAGATATACTAGCGCCGAGACCTATACCAAGGCGTGTTAGAGAAAGGGTAGCCTACGGGAGCTGACCCTGTGGCTGAGGCCACTTAAGCATGAGACTGCAGTCCTGCTTTAGTTCTCGTGCACTGACCACGAGGTGGGAGGTCGTGGAGTCCAGCTCTTCCATTGACCTTGTATGGCACCGGCTCTGGGTTTCACAGCCGTCAGTTGGATTTGAGTGGTGCGACTCACTTCCTCAGGGCATAATAACACGTAATCCAGCCGAATAGTATTTATTACTTAAGGCAAACATGGAACATTGGTTGAGGCCCTGCTTGTGTAGTTGATCTTGTTATACCTTGCAGTTACTTATACATTCCTTATGTTATGTGATAAGATCTTATAAATCTCATCTTGTCAATCATGTTTCATAAAGAAATACTTGGTTATATGCTTTCCGTACATCTTGGTAAGCTCGATGGTAATAACAACCTTGCTCTATAGACTGCTCTTATTCTACGCTTTATCAGTTATCTGCTGTTGCTGCTTTAATCTTTCTAAGGTTTTATGGTTTCGGCGGGGAGTTATGTTTCTCGCTGGGACTGTGTGTCTCACCCTGTTGGTTTACAACCTTTTTCTTTAGGTGTTCGTGCTAGATGTGGTGGTGGTCGCAGGGTTGCGCCCGAGCAACAAGACGAGCAATAGAAGTCAAGAGATGGATATGCTACTATTTTGGTTGTTTTGTAGTAGATTCTTAGAGTCATACCTGTATTCTCAGGTCCTCGGAGGCGTTTTGACGTTGTTTTACGATGTATAGCTGATGAAGCTTTGTATATCCTACGGCTGGCCAGACGTGGCCCGTTATGTTTATATAAACAGGTGATGAACTCATGTGATGACAAGACAACTGATCTGTTAAGCTGTGAACACGTATCAAGGCTTGTAATTGTTTTTATAACCTATTTTCTTATAGGACGAGGATATGGATGTAATAGTTTCTTGGTTTATCTACTTTCTGAATTTGGTCTAAATTTTTCCGTGTTTTTGATAAAAGGTGGTTTATGGTGTTTTTTGCACATTTTCACGTGACACCTCGTTGTCTGTGTGATGACGAGATGTGTCGCCGCATATGGCATCTGTGAAGATGTTCCAGTCAAGGTTGACAAATTTGTGTTTCCAACAGTTTTTGTAGTCGTAGAGATGCAGGATGATAATGGCAATGAACTACTATTAGGGAGGCCATTCCAAGATATGAATGATATGATCCTAGAGATGGGTATAGGAAGATTGACATTGGGTATTCAAGATGACCATTTTGAAATCAAGATGCCCGATTCTGCAAATTTAGTTGGGGATAAGACACTTTGTCACATGTTGCAACATTTACAAGAAGAGGTGTCCCTATTTCTAGGGATGCCATTTCTGGACATGTCTCATGTGATGAAAAAGGTACAGAAAGGTGCCTTAGCAGTGAACATCATGGAGCACACCAAGGAGGTGTCATTAACCAAGGTATAAAAATATCCTAATGACGAAGAAGAGGAGGTAGTCCCAATTGAAGAGGCAAAATCTTCCACTTTTACTCAAGCATACCCAAAAATACCATTGGAGGTGTGTGTCATGAATTTGGTGAATGAATACACTCATTATCATTCTTTGGAGGATTATATGTTGTTTCTTAAATCATTGTCATGTTTCTAGACCAGGTACTTGAGGACTTAGGACCTCCTCCACCCCACATATAAAGTACATTTTCTTGGCAACAAATGAGAAGCTTCTGGTCATCATTTCAACCTCACTGAGCATCCATGAGGAGGAACAATTGCTCATGGTGTTTAAGAACCACTTTGGCAGTGTTTGGGTGGTCAGTTGCAAATATCAAGGGGATCTCCCCTAGTTTTTGTTAGCACAAGATCCCCATTGAAGGAGCCAACTCGATAGTACAACCTTAATGATGTTTCAATCCAATCATGACAGAGGCAGTAAATAAAGATGTAGTGAAGCTTCTATCGACATGTAAAATCTATGCGATTTCTGATTCAAATTGGCTTAGTCCAACCCAAGTGATTTCTAAAAAGGGGGAATAATAGTCACAACTAAGTCAACAAGTGAATTGATATCTACTAGGTTGCTGACTAGGTGGCGTGTTTGTATCGATTATCGCCATATGAATTCCTCCACACTAAAAGATCATTTTCTACTTCCTTTCATTGATCAGATCCTTGAGTGGCTCATCAACCATTCTCATTTTTTTTCTTGATAGGTATTCTGGGTATAATTAGATTTCTATCGAGCCACAAGAGTAAGAGAAATCCACTTTCACTTGTCCTTATGGTACATTTGTTTACCGATGGATGTCTTTCAACCTTTGCAATGCACCGATGCTTTTTCGAAGATGTATGCTTGCTATTTTTTTGATATGGTAGAGCATTGCCTCGAAGTTTTTATGGATGCTTTTTTGATATATGGAGAGTCCTTTGAAGACTTCCTTGAAAGTCTTAACAAGGTCTTGTAGAGGTGTGAGGACACTCATCTAGTGTTAAATTAGGAAAATTGCCACATGATGGTGAGTGAGGAGATAGTTTTGGGACACACAGTGTTCAATAGAGGTACGGAAGTTAATCTGGCTAAAATATAGGTCATCTCTAAGCTACCTCCACCATATTTAGTGAAGGGGGTTAGGATTTTTCTAGGACACATCGGTTTTTATCGACGTGTCATAAAGGATTTTTCAAAAATCGCAAAGCCACTTTCTGAGTTATTGGATAAATACGTTGAATTCAATTTTGATGAGTGGTGTTTGAAATCATTTGAGGTGCTAAAGGAGAAACTAGTCTCCACACTTGTGGTTCAAGCTCCAGATTGGAGCCAACCATTTGAGCTTATGTGTGACGTTTCTGACTATGTGGTAGGGCCGTTCTAGGACAACACAAGGATAAAACCCCCGCCGTTATTTACTATGCACCTAAAACTCTTAATGATGTCTAGTTAAATTACACAATAGGTAAAGAGGAGATTTTGGTGGTTTATTTAGCTTTTGAAAGATTTAATCAATATTATTGGGGCAAGAGTCATTGTGGGAACTGACAATGCAACAATAAAGTTTCTACTACAAAAGAAATATGCTAAGATTAGTTTGATAAGATGTATTTTGCTACTACATAAGTTTGATATTGAAATCAAGGATAAGGTAGGGATGGAGAATGTAGTGGCCGATCATTTGTCTAGGCTGTAAAATGATAAAGATCTAGATATACCCATAGTTGAGGAATATTTGGATGAACAACTGTTTGCCATGAAAATCAAGGATCCATAGTTTGTAAATATTATGAACTACTTGGATTGTGGTGAGTTGCCAGAACATCAGGGGTATCAAGATAAAAACAATATTTTTCCATTCTTTGAGATTTTACGTGTAAGGTGACCCCATCTTTCTCAAACAATGTATGGATGGCATTTTGAGGAAGTGTGTGCCTAAGTGTGAATTTGAGAGCATCTTGGCACATTGTCACTCCACCTACTGGGGGACATAATGCTAGTTCGAGGACAGCAACAAAGGTTTTAGAGATTGGATTTTATTGGCCAATACTTTTTAAGGATGCTTACAATTTTGTGCATAATTGTTATGCATGTCCATGAGTAAGAAATATATCTAGAAGACATGAAATGGCCCTAAAATTTTTTTGAGAAGTTGAGGTCTTTCATTTATGGAGGATAGATTTTATGGGACCTTTTGTGTCTTATAATTCCAATTTATATACATTTCTTATAGTAGACTATGTATCTAAGTGGGTGGAAGTGATTCAAACCCACACTAATGATGCACATGTTGTTTGCAGATTTGTGAAAGACTACATTTTCTGTAGGTTTGAGGTGCCACAAGTAATGATAAGTGATGGGGATCTCTCTTCACTAATAAGAAATTCGGAGCTTTGTTGAGCAAGTATGGAGTGAGACACAAAGTAGGAATCCCGTATCACCGACAAACCTAGGGGCATGTTGAGGTGTCTTTAGGGAGATTACGAAGATCTTAGAGAAGCCAATCTCAACCAATAGGACAAACTAGAGCATGTAACTAAATGACGCTCTTTGGGCATATAGGACAACCTATAAAACACCTATAGGAGCAACTCCATTTAGGTTGGTCTATGGGAGGGCATGTCATTACCAGTGGAATTGGAGCACAAAGCCAAGTGGGCTTTGAGAAAGTTGAATTATAATCTTGATGATACTACAAAGAAGAGAATTTTGGGGCTAAATGAATTGGATGAGCTCAGGTTGGATGCCTATGAAAGCTCAAGGATCTATAAGGATAGAACTAAGAAGATTCATGACCACCACATTTTTCTTAGAGTGTTCACTCCAGGATAGAATGTGCTTCTGTTCATTCTAGGATGAAATTTCACCTCGAGAAATTGTGGTCTAGATGGAGTGGTTCGTTCATGATGGTTAGGGCATTTCCCCATGGAACAATGGAAATTAGTAATGAGGCTAAGCCATTCCTTGTAAATGGCCTACAAATGAAACACTATTATGGGGAAACTTGATGATTCAGGTGAGAAGTTGAAGCTCCTTGAGCTTCGCTAATTCCTTTTTGATCTGATCATCGAGCCTATGATGTAAAACAAGGGTGCTTGGTTGGAGGCAACCCAATTTTCATTTATCCTTTTTTTATCATTTTGTTCTTTACATTCATTTTAGTAGATTTGATTGTTCTGGTTTGCATTTTATAAATTTCAATGTAAAAAGGGTACCTTGATCAATTGGTTTGGTGTGCATGCATTAAAAAAGTTGGTACCACTGACACGGAGTCGGTGGCACCAACACAATAAGTAAATATTAACAAGGACACAATTTCTATACTCAGTACCACTGAAAAGAAAGTCAGTGGCACCAACACAATAAGTGAAGATT
This sequence comes from Alisma plantago-aquatica, assembly GCA_963693085.1. NCBI lineage: Eukaryota > Viridiplantae > Streptophyta > Magnoliopsida > Alismatales > Alismataceae > Alisma > Alisma plantago-aquatica. The sequence goes on from OY856409.1 coordinate 1,044,991,551, forward strand.
AACAAGGACACAATTTCTATACTCAGTACCACTGACAAGAAAGTCAGTGGCAGCGACACTTTCAACATGGACAACCAAAAATTCACTCAGTACCACTGACTTCTTGCAGAGATAGGCTGCAGTCACTGTGTAGGCTTGGTACCACCGCCGCTTGCGTCGGTAGCACTGACACCTATACAACACTCCAGGTCTAAGAGATCGAGAGTCTATTTGATAATATCAATAATATTAATGACTCGCTACCACTGACCCATAACGTCGATGGCACCAACAACTTTCGATGGGGAAGAGAAAATAACAGCTGGGTACCACCAACACACCTATTGGTGGTATCGACACGATAAAACACATAATCTATAGATGCACAAATCAACAAATGAGATAATTTTCATCCAACGATTAGTGGTACCAATCTGACACACAATTTCAAAAGTCGATACCACTGACGTGCTTTGGTACTACCGATACAAGACAATCTGCTCAGCACGACACTGACGGCCGAGAAGCGTTAGTATCAAAACTTGATATTGACTTCACATGGATCACGAGGGATGAGTCGGTGCCACTGAAACATCCGTCAGTGGTACTAATGAGGGACTTGAAGGTGGATTGCAAACTATAAAAGGAAGGGTGTGGGTAGTGTTTCCACCACACCCACACCACTTTCCTTGCAAGCAGAGCAGTGCCAGAGCTTCCAAGCAATCAAAGTCTTCCCCGAGCTCTCTCTCCTACATCTCTTTCTTGTTTGGATAGATGGTGACACGAAGGTCTGCTTCCTCATTAGTAGGATCCTCTCGATGATGGTGCCAAAGACGACACATATTGCACATGTCAACAACTACCAAAGGCAGATCTACTCTAGTCTGATGGAGAGGGAGAAGATCCTAATACAGTATGGAGACTGTGCCTTCCTCACCACGAAAAGCTTCACCAAGAGCCTCTGCGAGGTCTGTGCTGGCCAAGGCATGGTGGGTGATCACCCTTTCTTTGGTGATTGACGCACCTACTAGGAGATTGGCAGTGAGTTCTTGGCATCATTGGAGGTTTGTTGCATCCCTGAGCATGGAGAAAGCTGAGTGCACTTTTGTCTCTTCAACACCGCCCATCACTTGACTCTAGAGGAATTCAACACCATCTACAGGTGGCCTGTTGGGGACATGCGCTACACCACCAAAGACTTCTACTACTCATGGGTGTGGAGGCTATTGACGAACTTGCCATAGGTCTACACGATCAATTGACACAAGAACTCCGTCATGGACATCGAGTATCTGTTTGCTCAGATTCTGCACTGGTACCACACCAACACGATCTTTTCCAAGTCCATCTAGGGGTAGGGGAAGGTGTAACAGGTGGATCTCTATGTCATTTGGGCATTCTTAGCCCTAGGAGAGGAGAAGACCGACCTAGGTTCCTTCTTGTTACAACACATGTTGGCAGTCAAGCGGCTAGTGCAGAGGAAGCCCCCCATCCATTTTGGAGGGCTCATCACTCCAATTTCTATGCATCTCAACCTCTATCTCTACACCTCCAACCCTTTGAGGACTTCCTCAAAGTTGGATATCAAGAATTTCAAGAGAGAACACCTCTTCAGGGAGTGCCACATGAAGGTATACACATGCTGTACAGTCATGGACCAGTGGTGAGAAAGGGAGCTCCCTGACCCCATCTTCAGCCTATGAGGGATGAGGCACATGAGGTAGCCATAAGAGGACACAATGGAGGAGGAGTAAGAAGAAGAAGATAATGTCGAGTAGGATCAAGAGGAAAATGAAGAAGAAGAATAGGAGGAAGCAACCATGCTGTTCACACAATGACGGGTCATCTATAAGCTGTCCAGAGGACACGACGCTTCCGGCTCTACTGCTCCACCACCTGCCTAGAATGAAGACCCATACTATATGGCAGATATGTATGGAATTCTACATGAAATCCAGTAGAGATAACAACAACAAACATAAACATTGGTGGTCATCCAAGATGTTCAAGGATGACTGTACTAGAACCAACATGCCATCTTTGAGAATGAGCGCCTTCTTCTATCCAACTAGGAGAACATTCATACTCTCCTTCGGTGGATGGATAGCTTCTAGCAGCCGTTCTAAGACAACCACTGTGTCCAAGGGTATTTTGGAAACTACCCACAGCCTCTAGAGATGCCACAACAACCCCTGATATTCCATGGCACTTTCTACCCCCATGATCCCAACATGCAACTACCAACACAATTCTAATCTAGTACCACTGTTCCACCTCTTTAATTGGATTTTGACTATTAAGACATAGTCAACTTAGGGGGGGTCTTGGAACACCTCTATCTTTTGTTTACTTTTTGGTTTTATTATTATGAGTTATAAAATCCACATCTACCTAATGTAATTGTGGAGCAGTATAATCATGATTTTTATCTTTGTCATCATGGAATGTGGCTTTTATGTCTTTGCAATGAAATATAAAAAATGATTTTTTTAGTTGTAAATTTGTAAGGCAACATCATTCAAAGTAAGTATATGGGTTAGTCATCTTAAGGACATTTAATATGAATGGAAGTCTGAATTATCCATGAATCATGGATGGCGATGGGGTTTGAGTTTGAACTGACCAAACAACTAACGAGACATGGAATGGAACTTTTATAAAGAAATCCTAAGGCTACCCTATGCATATGTTAATAGTAGAGGGATAAAGCATAGTTTAAGAAAAACATTGTCTCTAAATCTTGTGATTCCATCTGCTTTTCATTCATTTGATCCACCACTTAAAGATGATCAATTAACCTGAAGTGTTTCCTCTTGATTGCATTTTCATAGCCTACCAGGTGACATAGTTCTAGTTTTCTCTTATTGCATTAGCAAGAAAATGGAAAAAAAGATATTCTTTCATATCATTCAGTTGAATAATAAATTTATGTAGATTTCATGCCTTTGTATCATTCATTTTCTCTCAATATGTACTCATGTGGCCTTTCTTTGAAAAACAGTATAGGGATACACATCCATACCCCTAAAAAAATGAAAAAAGAAGAATAAGATGTTATAGTGAAGCCCAAACATACCCTTCAAACATGATAAATCAATGGAAAAAGAGTATGAAATAAATAGGGAGAAAAGAATGCCCTAACATCAATTCTGAGCCTTTCCTCAAAAAGAAATGACGATAGCCACATGATGAGTTCTTTTGTTTCACTCTCATCTATCTGATGATTCTTTTAGTGTATGCATCGTTCCACCCCAAAAAATAGGCATTAGGATTCATGCATTTCCTACTCCTTTCATGTTGTAGGATCATGTTTGTTTTTTCATAAATGATTCAGAAATTACTATTGATTTTTCATAAACCACCTACATTATTCTATTCATTGGTCTTTATTGGTACGCCATATATGATTGATCTCCTCATTCATTCTTATAAGGAGAGATGCTTCCAATTAGTTGGTAGTTAGGAAAGAGCAATGTAGATAGGGAATCACATGATGCACCAAGTGAATGCCTGATTGACTATGATATTAACTGCTCTATTGACAGTGGTTTATTCATCTAAGGGTGGATGTCTTTTATGAATATTTTTGGTCGCTTGAGAGTAGTTAATTGTCCAGTGTTCAATAAAGGCCGATTTGGGACCACTAGGTGGGGGGTAATTGGAAAATGAAATTTATATTCTTTGTCAGTTTTCTGAATTGTCTCAAACAAATCCGAGGGTGTGTTGTTCGAGGATGAGCAACATTTAAGGTTAGGGTATTTTGATGCACTGATTAGTTGTCACTTTTTATAGGCTATTTTACTATGCATTTTTGTGCACTTATTGCTCATTTTGATATTATTTGTGCATGATTTATCATCATTAGCTTGTGACACTAAATTACATCAAATATTTGTTATTTTTACCCTTCCACATTGATTTATCAATATTTGTAGAGCTTATGTTCGTTATTATTAAATTTCAAGTAAATTGACAAGAATCAGCTCAACTTAGTGCTACTGACTTATGTGTCGATGGTACCGACATTTGAAGAATAGGAACAAGGTGGAGTCGAAAGAACTCAATGGTAGCAATAGAAGAATCGATACTACTGACATTCCAACAGTAGCTCTCAAAAAGAATCTCAATGCTACCAATGCCATCGTCGGTGCTACCAACTTGAAATGAGAAATTTAATATGATATTTTTGGAGAAATCTCGGTGCTATGAACATTCTATCAGTGGTTACAAAGGATAGCAAAATTGAGAAGGTATCAGTACTACCAACACCCTGTCCGATTGTACCAACTTCTTTGGATCATGCCATATTAAAGATCACAATTAATTCAATGACTGTGACTTAATGATGCCCTAAGTCAATCCAATAACTAAGGAGGAGTGTGGCCAAACCTAGATATCACGTTATTTTCCATTACATGACATCTGAGATCCAAGAGAGAAGAAAGAAGAGAAGAAGACTATTACAACCCCAATTTTTGGGTTCTTTTGATGAGAAATGCAATTTCTCCTATTAAAGACATATGAACACATAATGATGTGATTTGTTTTGGAATGCATGAATTTTGTGTGCAATAGCCTTGTTGGTTGCTTGGTGGGATTTATTGGATGTTGGGCCCAATAATAAGAAAAAGAAAAAGGAAATCCAAATGATAAATGAATAAATAAGAAAAGGAGGAAAGAAAGAGGTAGAAACCTTTAGAAGGCAAGGGAATATCCTCCATGAGGGGATTTCGTGCCTTTAGGGTTCCTAGAGGTCCAAGGTCCAAAATAGCAAGATAATGGTTTAAGAAAGAGAAAATATAACCATTAAATAAGGCTTATTAAAGAATAACTTGCCTTTGAAGAAAAAGTCCTTTTCCTTTGGAATTTGGGATCATATTTGGAATGTGAGTAGATAATACCAATTCATAGCTTCCTTTAAAATTTGGTTGAAAATGGATAAATGAATAATGAGATATGATTTTTTGAAGTTATCCTAAAGTAGAAAGGAAATTATGTCACAATTTGATTTGGGATTAAAATCCCAAATTTTGGGTTTTAATCATTCACTCTTGACCGTTGGATCAGTGATCCACGGTTTGGGTTAAGTCTCGCTCTCGTGAGGACTGGGACACAAAGTCCCTATTGCATGCACTTTCAATTTGAGATTTCTCATATTTGAGACCATCTGCAGAGATGTGAAGGAGTCCATCTCCTTCAAGAGTTTGTTCCAAACATAACCACCCTAAGGTCGGTGGGGTTTCGTTGTGAAATAGGGAAGTTCCCAATTCACCAGGAACTCGATGGCTATCCTATATAAAGGGTAGTGCACACAACAACATGAGCAAACCTATAATCTACCCTCTGGTGACCACGACGCAACGACGATCGTCGTGGTTCCTTCAATTTGAGAATCTAGTCCGACCAAAGACCTCGTCGAGGAGCACAGAGCGCCGGGAAAGCTTCACCTCGTTTGCGGTGAAGGGGCAATGAGGAGGGATAATTGGACCGATGATCGAGTCCGTGGGAAGGAGACAAAGCTATTAGTAACTTTCATTTGCTCTCACAGTAGCCCAGGAGTGCCAAGTCAACCGACTGGGTTGACCATCGGCTCGCGCACAGAGAAACTGGAGGTTGAAGACGACCCCCGGGAAAATTACCAAAAAGTCCTCCCACCTCTACAGTTCGGATAAGGGCATATCTGCTTTTTGTTTCTTTTCAATCACAGGTGGGGCACACAATCACGGATCGTTGGATCCAGCGTGGTCCAGCGGACCATCGATCAAACGATCGACGATTTTCTAAAAATAAGAGATTATATACGAAAAGTGCTTTTCTTTGCAAAATTCGTAGAAATTGTTAGGAAGCTCTGATGAATAAACTTAATATATGAAATTTGATCAGAAAAATATGAGGAACCTGATAAAAATAGTCTTAGAAGCTAATTTTGTTCCTAATTGCAAAAGTATATTAAGTTGATGAAAAGTGCATTAAACTTAGGTTAGAAACCCTAATTGTGATTAAAGATTGAATCTATGATGGTTAATGGGTTAATTTGATGTACTAATAACATGTTGATGATAAAGAAAGATTCGAATCTGATCTAGATGAGAATTTGCTCGTTTTAGGGTTTTAATATATGAATCCATAATAATGCATGTAGAAACTCTAATCTAGGGTAGTGAAGGAGATTAATTTGTTTAATTTGAAATATATGGAAATATGTTGATAAATGTTGATCCTAATCCTGTTAGGAGAGAAAGGATATGATGATTAGGGTTTATGAGTAGTTTTGCTTATTTAGGGTTTGTAGTGATAAAAGTGATAGCAAAACCCTAATTACAAGTGAAACCCTAAAAAGAAGTAGAAACCCTAAGGAGAAAGCTAGATTGGATAGATCTTGATAAAATGAGTAGTAAAAGGAAATTGTATGCTTATTTTAGGATCTTGTTGTGTGATTTCTTGCTTGCTTGGATTTCCTACTTACCTAGAATATTTGTATCTCAAATTAGAAGAACATGTATGTGGTTATTTATGAATAATCGATCTAGTTTCAGGAAGTTTTCTCGAACGGTTGATCGATTGGATTCAACCTAACCTATTGAGTGTTTTATTTATGCAATCATATAAAGTCATTATGATTATCACAATTAAGTATATATTTGCATTCTCGAACCATGAGAGGTGACCCCAAACACCAAGATCAGGATGGAGAAGGTGGCCTTATGTCCCTTGCAAGGACAAAACCCTAAGAGAGGGTAATCCAGGGTAAGGGCAAAAGCAGTTGAGAATGTCACATTAAAAGTGTAATTTGGATTGTTAATAACTTATTTGTGATAATTAGGTTGTTAGCAATTATTTGTGAAATTGTGATTGTTCCCCACATACCGGTATAGAAATATACTGACTGACGTTTTGTTTGTCGGCGTTTTAGGTACAATCATTGAAAAGGACAAACTAGTAAACTGAAACATTGTGAAGGTATGAATAATCAATTCAAAGTGGATTAGATAGATAGACTCCATCTGTGGATAGAAGTCTAGAAATCTAAAGTTTTTACAAGGTATCAAGAGATTTATTTTATTCCAGCATTTTAGTTTAGTTTTAGTTGAATTTGATAATTATTATTGATTAAATGTCGAACCACTGATCCAAAAATATTGGGATAATATCTCTGACCTTCTGGTCTCCCTTAATTGGGGGTTACCGGGAGGCAGGGTCATTACAAAGACCATGTTTTGGACGATTCGGGCACATTCCATGGACAAATTTGCAGCCGGAAGATAGCAAATCGCTCTGTTCGTCAGAGGGAGTCATCCAAACTAGCTTCTTCAAGGGTTAATTTAGGTTTTTAATGTTTCCCACACTTTCCCTTTCTTCTCTCATGTGTATGGCAATGAAAATCATGCAGGGATAATCCCCTTCATCCCTTAGGACCCATGAGTAGCCTGATTTTGTACTGTAATCGACGTTTATGAGTTAATGTTTAAGTTTCCCTAATTTCTTGACATATTTCTACGATTTCTTTACAAATTATCTGTGCTTGATCATCATAGGTAATTTATTAGACTGTTAATTGCTTCGAGAGAGGGATTAAGAGTTGGATAGGTCATAGATGTACATAGACTAGATCACACTTTGAGAGAAGACTTATGGCTATGAAGGGAATAGCCCAGAGGTATCATTAAAGCACCTTTTCTTCATCTTCTTAATTTTCTACTTTTTATTCTTGTTCTTCTTCTTCCTCCCTTTTCTATCCTTCTTCTTGGTTGGAGAAATGGTACAACAATTTCTAGAAGTGTTTCTTCCTTCAAAATAAGGATATCTTCCTTAGATACATTATTCCTACTGATGGCATTGCCGCAAACTTGAGAAAAATTAGAGCCATAATAGAGTGAACTAAGCCCAATATAGTCTCTAAACTTTATAGTTTCCATGGCCCCACCACCTTTTATATTATCTTTACTTGAGGTTTCATCACAAACATGACTCCGCTCACTAACTTCTTAAACATAACAATTTGAAGTGGTCAACATTTGATGCATGTGCATTTGCAGAAATAAAATGAAAATGATGGAAGCCTCGGTTCTTCACCTTTTAGATTTGTCTACCCCTTTTGAGCTTTCACATGATGTTTGAGGTGTCAGAATTGATGGTGTGTTGAGTCAACAAGGCCACCTGATTGCCTTCTCTAGCGAGAAACTCAATAACGCCAAACACAAGTATTCAACATATGACAAGGAATTTGAAGTGGTCGTTGAGTCTTTGCATCATTGGTGACACTATCTATTGCATCAACAATTCACAAATTCCTAGATAGAGAAAAATACCTTACTTGATTTCATCACTTCTAGGAAGATATAATCCAAGATCAACATCTCCACTTCTTTCCCCTTCCAAACCCTACTTCTACCCTCTCTCTAGAATTTTGTTTCTCTATGATGAATCTAAATTATGAGTGCTAGTAGGGTGTTAGGTTATTCATATTAGATCAATTAAGGTGCATTGGTCAATTGCAAATATTCCCCACATTATATTTTATTCTATTTTGGCAAAAAAATCTATCATAAAAGTTAACTTATACGTTAACTATATCACTTGTTAAGAGATATCCTAAAATTCTAAAAATTTAGTCTGCTAACTAGAATTCTTATTTAGGCCTAAAATCAAAATTTCACCCAATTAATGCTTACAAATTAAATAATAAAATCAAATATTATACTGATAAACTTTGTTTGAGATGTATGTCCAGCTGGAGTAAACTTTGGTTGACCAGTAGGTCCAAATATCATCCAAAAATTAAAAAAAAATCAAACTCACTTATAATAGAGTTATTTAGAATAAGTCCCAATTTCAAGTCAATCTAAGTTACCAATAACATACTAGAAAACATTTATCACATTGTATTTTTGTTATTGGATTTCACATCACATTTTCTATTAACATGCTATAAATATTAGTGCATCAAGATTCAACAGGCTAAAAGTAATTTGTATTAAGATTTGTAATAAAATCCTATATATTTTTGACTACGTATCCAAATAAGATCATGTCCATCTAGATCAAATATTACATTTGCATTAAACATCTATAAAAAAAAGCTTGGGGTCTTATAACCCACAATTACCTACTAAGTAAGAGTTACATCAAACTACTTGAACTTCCCTCCACCATAGTGTTTGATCGTGATGTCAAAAAATTTAGTTATTTTTAGAGGACATTATGGGATATTTTTGGTACAAATGTCAAGTTTTCTTCCTCCTTCCACTCTCAAATAGATGGCCAAACCAAGCTCATTAATAAGAGCTTGGGTAATCTTTTGTGATGCTTAGTGGGTGATTGCTTAGGAAACTAAAGTATACTTTTAACTATAATGGAATTCACTTATAAGATTATATTTATAGGTCCATAAGGGAACATACTTTTGAAGTTGTGTTGGTTACAAATTCGACAACCAGTTGACCTCATTCTTATACCCGTTGATCTCGACCTTATCATTATGTAGAAACCTTTCTCAATGAGTCTATGATTTGCACAATTAAATTCCACAAAAGCTAGTATTATCATATGAAAAATAAAGTTGTTTGTAGATATTCGTCACAGATTCCAAAAATCCCAAGAATGAGATTATGGGCTGCTGTGTATACATCTGAAACACTACCCTAAAAATTCTTTAAGTTTCATTCCATGGTGCAAGACCATTCTAAATACTTAGTAGATAGGGACCCTATGCTTAGATAGTAGACCTGCCAGCAGATTGGGGCATTTATATTGTATTCAATGTGGCATAAACCTCCACCAATTGCAGCTCCTCAAGTCCTCACTGGACTTTTTCAACTTTAGAGGCACAACCTCCTCTTACTTGACTTACTTAACCATCACATAGCGTACCATCACCATACTTGAGGACCAGATCATGTGTAGTAGTCAAGACAAATTCCACATTTATTGATCCCACGGTTTGATTGTTCCCATGTTGGCATTGTTTGGATCACTGAATATGATATCTGCCGCATTGATGCCAACCTTCTAGAGTAGTACATCAACACTGACTTGACGGAATAGAGTATTTTGTAGTTCATGAGAGTTGATACTAGACATGATTCACCTTTGTGTAATTTTGAGTGCAGACGACAACGCACTATTTATACAACCACTTATTAGGAATTTAATTTACATTATTTTATTAGTTTATTTCCTTTGGCTTGGACTCCCTTGTAAAGCCATGGGGCTTAATCTAAAATGGGCTACCATTGAATTTGTTTTAGTTTGTAGATGTATATATGGGCTCATTATGGTCTTGTTAAGACACCTCAATGATTATGAATAAAAACATATTTTAAATTAAGTTATTAATTAGTTGATATTAGTAAAATTAATGATTCCCATTATGTTAAATACTTATTTGTTCTTGGTATAAAATAACTTTCAGAGATTTGGTGATGAGCATGAGACAGATCAAACTTGGACGGCTCATGTTTTTAATTAGATACATTAATGGGAAGAGTTAGATTTTTAAATCATCAACTTGGAACCAAAATCAAAATTCATTAGAATTTAAATACTAATTAATATATTGTTATTGACAACTAATTGAAAGATGCAACATGAGAATAAAGAAAATCAAAGATATACAGTCAAATTGATTATCACATAAGGGTTAAAAATTAAACCAACTTGGACATACTAAGAGAAGTAAAGAAAGGTGACGTTCACTGGGACTTATTATAATATGAGCTTGTATTCTATTTCTTGTTTAGATTATATATGAATGTTGTTATTAAAACAAATAAACAAGATTTATTGAGTCATATTTTTTTTTATTTTTGAGCTTGAATTATCTCTCTGCTTCAAATAATTAGTGTATTGAACTGCAATTGCCTCATGTGAACTGTCTCAAACTAAATCTGAGTCTTATTGATTATGTCTTATGTGTGGGTGTCCCTACTATAAAGAGCACCCTATATCTTTGTCATCTTCCATTTCTCGACACTCTAAATATCGACCTACAACAAGTGTCTTCTTTTTATTGCTCTATCATTGTTTGGGTCTATCTTTTGCTTCTCCCTACGTGCATTCTCTACCACTTCTTTCTCAAGTCTGCTCAAGAATGCTCAACACTAAAGTGTGCCTTTCTCTAATAGTTTATAATCCTTAAGGTCTTGGAAACATAGATTTTAGGGCTAGATAGTATCCAAGTACTCCTTTCCCCGATCCTGACCCATCAACATCTTTTTAAGCATGAAGAACTTGTTGAAGCCAGAGTTTCCTATGTCAAGTCTAAAATCAATGATGGTCAATTTTCTATTGCCACCAGAGTTATTTACTATAGCAACATTGTTCCCTCTAACCCTTGATACTTGTTTGGAGCTTGAAGAGTAACATCCCAACTCTTCCTCTCAATGTGCAACTTGTGTCAAATGTTTCTCACTCTCCCTTTGTTAGTTCTCGTGTTGTGGTTGAAGTGCAATCTTATCCCTCTAGAAAGGGACATCTTGTGTATGAGATGATCTTCATGCTCTACACCTTCTTGATGCTATGCATGGTGCAATAACAACCATGATTGATGACTTTTTGAATATAATCTCAACTATGATCAACGTATGGCTTGTCGCTTATTATTCTGACTCCCTAGCATCCTATGTTACCGTTACCAATTTGACTGCTCTTTCCAATATGGACAACGACATTCAATCTATCATGGTTGGTATGATTAAGTGTAGTCTTATTTATATGATTGCAATAAAGGGTGCCATCACTAGTACATTTTTGAACTCTGGTGTCACTTTTCTTAATGTCAGTTTTAACAAAAAACCAACAACACATGCCTATATCATTGGTGGATAAAGTACAAACATCATTATTAGTCAAGTCTTCTTGATTAAGAAAAACATGGGTACCACTTTTATTTTAATGTTGGTTTTTTGGTGTATAATCAATGTCACAGACGACCCAAAAAATTCAATTTTTAGGAATCATTTTTGGTATAGGCGTTTAGCATCAGATGTTCAGAATCGACAACCCATCCCTTCTCAGGAAATAAATTTTGCCTCCAAAAATACTCTATCTTTGGTTTTTCTTTATAACAACCGATGTCGTAAGTCATGTCTAGTGTGAAAATGGTTACCACCAAAAAATCTATGGTGTCGGTTACCTCTTTAAGAAACAACTACACATGATTCATGTCACGTTCCCTACAAAAATATTTATCCCCTAAATTAGGCTATATCATTAGTTTTTAGCTAAAAACCAACGATAAAAGACTGAGTGAGGTTTGTATTTTTTAATAGTGATAAGATAATTTGTCTTTGATTTCCAAGTGTTCAATTGATGATATAGTGTAACCTCCATCTTCGGTTTTACTGATTATACTGACGATTAAGTCATCAGTGAGGTTGACATCTTTAATTAGGGATAAGAAGATGTAACGACCCCGCCTCCCGATAACCCCCAATTAAGGGAGACTAAGAGGTCAGTGTGGGATCCAACTTATAAAGCACGAGATGAATTAAGCGGAAGCGATTAACTAGCAGCGGAATTATTGAAAATCAGTTAAAATTAAAACTTTTTGTAAAGAGATCTACAAACGGTAGAACTCTTTCGTAAGGAAACATGATAAGTTATTTACAACTGATTCATCATTATATCTCTGTGAAATCACATCTCGAGGATTACAAATATCAACTACCCTGTTAACTGTACAAGGCAAGATACAAAATCTCGAGGCATTAGCCAAAATCTCAGATCTATATTAAACCATCTATGGACTCCTAGGACTCGAGAGTACAGAGACGACACATAGGACATTCTATCTACAATACTTTACAGACGGTGTCTCCACCTGAGGATCACTGTTGTCCCTGATGTTGCTACTGCTACTGTTGCTTCTAACCCACTGATGGATTCCTTCATCCTCGGCGTCTACCTAAAAAAAAATCAAATCCCACGGGGGTGATACTATTGAATAATTGTCCTAGCAAGAGTTATAACTCTTCACCAGAAGCATTGTTATTGCAATAGAGGAATAACATTGATTAATAGAACTATAATTATACAACAGCAGGTAAAACATTGAGTAAGCTAAGTAGAACAATATTATATAAGCAACCATTTCAATTATAACTTGATTGAATGACAAGACATATATCAATAAGGAATATGAAGAACATGTATACTAGTTATTTAACTAGAACACTATAAACAATGTATCATCAATCATTGTTTCTCGTAGTTCAACCTAAGTAATAATGCTATACGACTGATTACATTTTTCAAACATATTTATGCCCTGAGGAGATGATTTACACCTCTCATACTCCAACCGACCATTATGAAATCGCAATCGGTACCATACATAGGTCATCAGAAGAGCCGGAATCCTATGACCTCATCTTCCTCAGTCAGTGTGAGGAATAACATACAGGACATCCCGTGTCTCTATCATAATAGCTTTCTAGGGTATTCTGGCTACTTTGCTATTAGAGTTACAATGGCGTGCTGTACTCTCTTCTCCATCGAGGGATTTCTTGTTTATTTCACATCGATGCGGCATTAACAATATCATCGGGAGATTAGAGATACATCATCCTGGCATAAACATATAATGAAGGATTGAGAGATTAAATGTACATCTCACATCAATTCCCACCTTAGGACGTAAGGATATTCACGTCCATAACCCCCACATACTCAAAAGTAGGCTCTCCAGGAGTTCCCTTAGGAAAACATGTTTCACCATCATTTAACTTCTGACAATGATAGATCTATGGTCAGGGCTCTACATGATATCATTATACTTGATTATTTAAGTACATTATAGCATTCTTTTAGCATCAAGCATGTTTTCAAACATAAACCATTAAAACAATTGCTATAAGAAAGAGTACTAATTGTATCAAGTTCATTTCACATCCAGTTATCATTGGGATATCAATCCCTAGCCATCTCATCATTATGATTCAGGAATATGGGTGTTCAACCCTTAAATCATCAAAACACTTGTTACCAAGTAACATATTGCCATCAAGTCATTTAACAGTATGAACATGATTATAGCAATGCAGATATTCCTCATGGCTCATACAACCTATCAATCTCATATGTTACCTCTTACTAGGCAACATAGTAAGTTATTACTTTCAAAACTTGTAAAGTGCTTGCAATGAATATGGCATCATAACCCTTACCTGGCTATGCTCACTTCTTTATAAAGACCTGCATGACTAACACAATTGATAACATGCACATTATTTCTATATCAGCACAATACAAATTATTTCCAAGTTAAGTATAGAACACCACGACCGTGCTATCTTACACGGTCGTGCTACAGAAGATCACCACGACCGTTTTACATCACCACGGCTGGTTTCAAGGGTTAGGGTTTCTTATTCAATTTAATTAGGGTTATTCAACCCTTTAAGCTTACAAAGGCATAGTGATTCCTCATTTATAATTCAATCATAGAGTTTCATGCTTAAAAGCATAACCCAGAATTAGGGTTTGCTGTTCACACCATCACATTTCCCTAGATTAGGGTTTACTATTCACATTACATCACATTACCCTAGATTAGGGTTTACTATTCGCATTACATCACATTACCCTTGATTAGGGTTTACTATTCACATTACATCACATTACCCTAGATTAGGGTTTACTATTCACATTACATCGCATTACCCTAGATTAGGGTTTGCTATCCTCATTTATTAGGATTACTTCCATTAATGCTCTCAAATTAGGGTTAAGATTCATTAAACATCATAATTAGGGTTTTCATGATCTCACTATGAAGGATCATACCCTGATTAGACATATGCATACATATTGAAGGTTTATTACTTGATTCTTATTCATATAGGGAGTCTTCTCTCTCCTCTTTCTATCAGATGATGTTTACATCACCCTTGATTAGGCTAAGCCAATTCAACACTGACATCATGGGTTGTGTCATTACTATTGTGATCATTAAGGTTCACTTGATCAAAGGTTATTGGTTGCTCTATCCCATCAAGGTACCTTTGTAATGATCACCACTGATTAAGACATACATTAATCAACTAATTACTTGATCCCTTAATCACTTTAGGTATTTATGAGGTTTAGGTTAATCAATCACTAAACCATCTTGATCACTAAAGCATCAAACGATCTTGACCCTTTTAGACCTCAAACGGTCTTGCACACTAAACCCCCAAACGGTCTTGGATAGACCTTGAAACCGTTTGGTGTTGAAGACCGTTTGGTCTGGTTGACTTTTGAAACAATTTGGTAAAGTGTACACTCAAGACCGTTTGCCCAAGATGGGGTGAAGACCGTTTGGTCACGTTTGACTTTGAAACCACATGGACATAACCGATCTTGAAACCGCATGAGATCAAACGGTTTGGGATCGTTTGGTCCCAAATGGTCTTGAGACCATTTGGTCCAAACCACCTCAAAACTGCATGGACCAAAAAGTGTCTCAACCACTTCAATTGAGTTAGGGTCTCCAATGTTGAACCCCTCAATTGATCATGCACTTGTTAGCCACTCATTAATTGAGTCAATTAGGTCAACCCTCAACTGATTTGACACTCAATTGACCCTCAATTGATCATCAATTAGGGCTTGGATCGATTGGATTAGGGTTTGGAATCGATCACCCTTCAACATGTTTCAACATGAGTCTAATTGATTTGAAACCATTGAACCATCATTCAATTTTGGTCATGAACTGACCCCAAATGGTCTTGAGACCGTTTTCTCAAGTCAACACCAAAAAATAACTCAACCAATTAAGGTTTGGCTCATTAGATTGATCACTAGGTCAACAATTAATTGCACTTCAACTTATTGCCTTTAAATCTTCCGCCACTTAACCATAGTCAACCCTAGACCTCCAAACGGTCTTGGGTGACCCCCAAACGGTCTTGGGATCATTTGGATATCCTCCAAACGGTCTTGATACCATTTGCCCATTATTGCATTATAAACCAAGTCATCCAATTAGGGTTTGAACCCTAGGTTTGGTCACCAAATCAACACTCAATTGTTCATCAACTTGATATCATTGGACCCTCAATTGGTCAATCCTACTTAACCCTAGACCTACAAACGGTCTTGGGTGATCACCAAACGGTCTTGAGACCATTTGGGTGATCCCCAAATGGTTTTAAAACCGTTTGGGTCACTCAACCCAAACTTCAACTTAATTCAATTATAGAAAATAGCAAGTAACCCGATTAGGGTTTAGATGATTGATGGGCCTTCGATTGGTGATTTACTTGGAATTACTTGATGATTGTTAGTAAGTGATTAGTCCACATTATTTACAATAGACCTCCAAACAGTCAAGTCTTGGGCAACGCCTCCAAACGGTCTTGGACCATTTGCTACCATGCGTTCTTGGTTGAAACCGTTTGCATTCAAACGGTTTGAAACTGTTTGCTCCCAAACGATTTGGGAAACCGTTTGAGCAAAGGTTGGAGACCGTTTGCTAAAGTAGGTTTTTAGATAAACATAGTAATTAATGTCATCATCTTCTACCTTAAGAACAAGGGCTGTTCTTCATAGAAATACTTGCAAGAACTCACAAAGGTGTCTAAAGAAGAAGTATAAGCAACGATTCTAGGAAAGAAGGTTGCAAAAGCAAAGCTTAAGGGTTAGAGTTATATAACCCGCCTTTAGATCTGATCTAGAGCTCCAAGATTCATATATTTAATGGTGGATGAAGCTCCAGTGGTTTCCCAAGGTCCGTTCTTCAAGTTTTGGATGGAGAACATGGCTAGAAAGAAGAATTGTGTGAAAAACACCAATAAACCAACCTTGTTTTAGGGTTCCCACCATGAATTCGAGGTAGATGGTGATCCATACTTACCAAACCAGCTTTATCGTCCTCCGTATGCTCCAGATCTATCCTTTGGTCGGCCAAGGCAAGAGGATAAGGAAGGGAACAAAAGGGAAATGATCCTTTGCTTTGTTGTTAAGGATGCTATATATATTTATGGGTATTTACAAGGAAAGTGAAAAGAAAAAGGATTATCTCCTTTTATTTCAAAACTAGAACCACCAAATCTTCCTCCATATTTTAGCCACGTTTCCACCTTCTATCCTCATGAAAAAATCCTCTATTATCCAAGGTTTAAAGGAAAACATCATAATAAGTTGTATATATAAAAGACCATTTGCTTAAATCTTGGTTATTTTAATATCAGGATTATCTTTCCTTCTTGATCATTGAAATGAGGCACCCTTATCATTATATTTGCTCTACTTAATGACAAGAAACATGTGAGATCCTCTAGAGGGTATATTTTACATGTTGTACCTTAGGTTTTGGGTAAATTGCACTTTACACCAAAACTAGGTTTTAAAGCATAAGGATTGCTCTACAAGCTATATCTTGATGCTCAAGCTTGTGGAAACCTTACCACTACATCATATATATTCTTATGATGTCACATTATTATAGGAACATCTTAAAATGTGCAATTTGCAAGTTAACCCCTCTAGTTGGGTATTTTGCACTTTAGTCCAAAATTAACAAAACAATGTTGCAACATTTTTCAAAAAGAACAAAATAGAAATATAGGTTCCTCAAAAGTCTTAATTACATTTCAAAGGATAAACTCAAGCATCTAATCACTTAATTAAGCAAAACACCTAGGGTTAGTACATAACCCAGGTCAGGGATGTTACAGTCAGAGTCATTATCCTAATTTCTCAGATCAAAGGTTCGACAAATAATCAATAATAATTATAAAATTCTACCAAACTATATTGAAAGATGGTATAAAATAAAACTTTGCATACCTTTTTCAAAAACTTGGAATTCTAACTTCTATCCATCTCTGGACTCTATTCTAACTAATCCTCCTTGCACTTTATTTCTGAATTTCACAATATGCCACTTTACTGTTTGCCCTTTTCAATTTGTACCTAAAACACTGACAAACAAAATGTCGGTCAGCATAAAGGAATATGTCGGTATGTGGGGGAAATAATAATCTTACAATTAACTATAACAACATATTGCAACCAATTAGGATTTAACAAACAACTTTACATTTTAAGCATAACTATTCAATCCATATGTACCCTAGCCTCTGTGTTGTCCATGCGGTGGACCTGGATGCTACCTTCCGTATGGTAGATCCCCATTAAACCCCTCATGATCCTACCTAATAGGTGAATCAATTTTTAGGGTTGAAGTCACATGGCACTACCCATAGGTATCCCACTCCTTAACTCATGGTATGCTAAAGAGTCTCATGGCACTACATGTGGGTTGCCCAATTTCTAACTCATGATAACCTGATATCCTACTTAACAAGTAGGCCCTGTACCAGGTTACCCTTTTCATCATTAGAAAAGCCACACAGGAGGACCAAGATCTGAGCTAGTCATGCATACATATTTATGGTGATAATCATAGTCACTTTATAGTTGCATGAAATAAAAGTCATCCATGTAGTTATTTTCAAGCAACCGATAAAACATTCGGGAATCACCGTGAAACTAAAGCGATTAACCATAAGCATAACCACATACCTGATCCAGAGCAACTTGATGTCCAAGCAATAATATTCAAGAACAATCAAACAA
The DNA here is from genome assembly GCA_963693085.1 of Alisma plantago-aquatica. Taxonomy (NCBI): domain Eukaryota; kingdom Viridiplantae; phylum Streptophyta; class Magnoliopsida; order Alismatales; family Alismataceae; genus Alisma; species Alisma plantago-aquatica. The sequence goes on from OY856409.1 coordinate 1,045,010,097, forward strand.
GCAATCATCAATATCCTGAAATCAATTCATAACATCCAAGTGTCATTGTTTTATTCAAAACATTCTCAAGATAGGCTTGGATGCCATCCTAGGATATCTAGGCCAACATTAGGGTTTTATTAGGGTTTTAGCCTCCATTATGCATTTATCACTTTTAATGCTCTTTTAGTTCACAAACCCTAATTTCAACATCATAGGCACAATTGAAAGTCAATTAAGTCTATTATGCCTCTTTTACACTAAAACTACCATCTTCATCCTTTTAAGTCATAACACTATCATTAGGCCCAATTATCATCTTTTTTTTGGAATAAGTCAGGAGCACTTCTTATTCATCCCACTCTCCTCGTACAAGCAAATTTAACGAATTAAGCGTACAAGGAGCTAAATGTGAAGAAAACATGGTAGTAATACTACCATTACATTTGTCTTTTTCTAGCCAAGTGAGGATCTCCTCGGGTGGTCTAATGTATTGAAAAGGCCCTTGTTTATTTCTGATGTGGTACTTTGCTTGACCGTCCGCAACTTCGTTACAAGTTCTCTGAATATGGGATAGGTTCCATTGACCGTGTCTGGACATGACCTGTTGACAACCATGAATGATCCACATATGCCTAGGGTGCTCAATAGATTGCCGCATAACTGCAGTGATCGCCATCTTACAGTCAGATTCTATATCCAAATCTTCCAACATCAGCTCTTCCACCTTCTGCAATGCATAGAACAACACCAACAACTCTCCATGTAGAGGTGATTGAACGTTGTATTCTAGCATGCCAAATCCCCACTTCCAATCACCTGTATCATTCTGTACTATCATAGCTGCTACACTTTTCCTTCTGAGGATGGCTGCGTCAACATTCATTTTTAGTCTCCCAGCAATTGGCTTTTCCCAGCTAGCATCTATACTCTCAAGAGATTATCTGGCCACATCTACTTCCTCTTTCTGCCAGGCCCTCACCGTGGCAGCAACCTCCAAACTGATGAAACATCATATATGTTCAGTAGGTTTGACAATCTTCTAAAAAATGTACTTGTTTCTACAGTGCCAGATGTACCAACAGGTGATCATAAATAAGATCTATTTGTCCCCTGCTAGCCGCATCCCTTGATTGATCCATGGGCAAGTGTCGGTCATGAAGAAAGAGGGGGAGAGGTCTCCCCTAAAGAGTTTTTCCAACATAGGTCTGGATAGTTTGCAATCCCGAATTGCGTGAATATTAGTCTTCTCATACTCCTGACAGCGTACACACCTTGCATCAGTGGTCGCGCTGCATTCGCTTTTGGTTAGTGAGGAGTGCTCCATGCATTAGTAACCACATGAAATGTTTGATCTTTGCCGCCACCCTCAAATTCCATAAGATATCCCACTCACCTTCTGTACATAGCTCGCGTGGTCATCTCAAAATCTTGTAGGCAGATTTGGTTGAATACAACCCGTCCGTGGTGTCCATCCACACCAAAGCATCCTTTCCCTCCTGTGGTAGAGGTGCTGCGATAGTTGTAACCAGGTCTACCCCATCCTTGGGGAGCCAATGCTCTAGAAACTCCATGTCCCAGTCTCCATTGCCCAGGCTGAAATTGGCAACTTGCAGGTCTACGAGCTCTGTTGGAATGGAATGAACAGCCAGGTCTTCTAATCTGTTCTCCTCAGAACACCAACGATCTTTCCAAAAGTTCATATCCATGCCATTCATCACCTCCTTGTAGGTGTTCTCCTCGATGAAGCTCTTTCCTTTGAGCACAGCCTTCACCAATCTGGATACATTGGGTAGAGTACCGCCTGTATATTGGTCGTATTTGGGTTTCATATATCTACACCATGTAGTGCCTCTTTCCACTGACACTTCCCATGCATTTTTCATTAAAAGAGATAGATTCCATTCCCTCATAGTTCGTATGCCCAAACCGCCATCCATTTTCCCACAAGTCACTATGTTCCAAGCAACAAGTGGTGTAGGATGTGCATTTTGACTTCCTCCCCATATGAATTTCCTCATGCATGCGTCGATTCTATCACAGAGTCCCAATAGAATTTGTGCAGTCTGCATTGTATACATGGGGATGGATGTGAGAGTGGCCTTCACCAAACAGCATCGACCTGCAAAGGAGAGACTTCTTACTACCCAACTGTTGATCCGACTGTCTACTCGATTCAGAATGTTGGCATACATTTTTTTGTTGACTCTCGAATGGATAATGGGAACACCAAGATATCTTCCGAGATCGGATGTTTCATTGAACGAACCTATTCTGATCACCATTTGTATCGTACGTCTGGGAACACTAGAAGAGAAGAATATTTGTGTCTTCTTAATGGATATAGATTGGCCCGACGCCTCCCCAAACTTTTTGAAGCATTGTTTGATGACTCTCATCTGTTTACTTGATGCCTGGCTAAACATGATGAGATCACCCGCAAAGCATAAGTGGGATAGCTTCAATCCAATTCTCCCAATGGAAACGAGCTTCCATTTCTTACTGCCGATGAGTTGTTCGATCATTGGACTTAGACGCTCGATGCACAACACAAAAATATATGGTGAGAGGGGATCTCCCTGGCATAGACCCCTACTCACTTTAAAGGCCTTCATAAGATTACCGCTCCATAGTACCAAACATTCACCAGTTGTTATCGAATTCATAATATACCTTGCGATGTTTGGAGGAAGATCAATTTTTTGCAAAGTATCAGAAATAAATTCCCAAGATAGCCTATCATAGGCCTTAGATAAATCAATTTTAATCGCCATGTATTTGGCCCCCTTATTCTTCTTCATAGTATGGATGACCTCTTGGGTCATTACTATATTATCAGTAATCCGCTGACCCAGTACAAAACTGCTTTGGGATGGTTCAATCCACATCTGCATAAAACCCTTGAGGCGTTCCACTATAATTTTGGAGGCTAGTTTCAGACATATATTATTTAAAGAAATAGGGTGCAGTTGTTCACACGATTCAGGGCTAGGGACTTTAGGAATCAACACAATTGTAGAGTTGCACAAATCCTTACTCAACGTTCTCCCTTCTAGTGCATTATTCAAGGTGTGCATCACTGAGCTCTTAATAATCGGCCAATTTTTCAGGATAAACAAACCATTTATTCCATCGGGCCCAGCTGACTTGTAAGGATTCATGTCTTTAAGTATGTTTAGAGTTTCGGCTTCGCTTGGGTTGGCTTCTGCCCAGTTCTTCTGGCCTTCGTCGAGGCGAGTAAAATGGCCTGGTATCGCCATAATGTGTCTACTGCGACTAAAATCAGTCGATAATTATCATCTTTGGTTCCTTTCAAATTAGCAACTTATCTTTTATATAGTCTAGTTCACATATGAACTCTATTGATCACTAATTCCACATTTATCCATTAGAAAATCCTAATTACCATATTAAGGTTATTTATCCACAATTATCATCTTTCATACTCGAATTATCTTAGAATCATCATATCTCAGCTTTATACATGAATTTGAACAATTAAAGCTAATAAGAATCATATTTACTAACATTAGGGTTTCAAGGCCCATTAAAGCTCATTTATGTACATGGAACCCTAAATTAATCAACTTTTCATGTAAAATGGATTGCAAATTTACTTTAATATTTAATAGGTATTAATTCCCAAGTTCACCCCTTAAACCTAAAATATTCATCCTTTACCCTCAATTAGGGTTTCTAACCACACTTTTAATCAAATTAATGTACTTTTCATTAACTTAGCATAATTTTGCAAATAGGAATAAAATTAGTATTTAAAAGGATTTTTATTGGATTCTACGCATTCTCTTGATCAACTTTCATATTTTGCATGTTTCCATCGGAGCTACCAATAAAAAGATACGAATTTTACAAAATTTACTTACTTGGACCAATGGGATGCTGACACGTCAGCAATCCCCATGCACCACGTCGCCCAACCGAGAAAATAACCAAGTTATGCTATTGCCCTCATGTAAGTTGTTGGTTCTTCAACTCGCGGAGGGGAAAAATGGTCCAAAGCCACCCGACCTCCTTCTTCCTCGCACAACCCTAGCACTGCCAGCTGCAATAGCTTGGAGGAGGGTCTCCTCCTTCCTTCCTTGGATCCTAGGGCACCCACGACGGCCCCATTGCTTCTGCCACCCTCCGTCACACCTATGGAGGCCCCCAGCTGCGGCCGAGATAAAAGAACATATGTGTTTATCACCAAATAATCATAAATAATTATGCTACATGGATGGATTACACGTTTTATCATGACGTGGGCACTTATATTTATACCACTCAAACTACTAACTAAATGCTTCTAGTCCATTCTAGCAAGCAATACAAAATTTTAGGACATCTAGAATCCATTAGATCTCTCAACATAAGCTCAAGTTGAAGTCATCTAGCCAAAAGGTAGACTGATCATAGGCTAAGTCTATTGTGGATATTTACTTAAGAGAGGATTAGCAAATTACAGGTCTTTCTGGGTACACATGTCACAATACCAAATTTGGATATCAACCCATTATTGACCTAGCACTTTACATTATCCATATCTTGATGATGACTTAACCATTCCATTCATATGTATCTAATATGTCTATTTGATATTTATTTTAGGTATTAGGTACATGAAAAGGATCAAATTCAGTCAACCCCTAGCTTGACCAAATGCAACCCAAAGTCAATGCAAATGCACTTTTGTGGAAAACACCCTAAACCCTTAGGATGATTTTTTAATCATTTGTATTGATGTTATGACGTGCAATTAAGATGAGAATAAATTAAGAACACTTAAAATGAATGTTTAAGCACTCTAATGAAATTTTCCAAAATTTGTTACATGGACTTTTATCGGCTGAGTTTCATCCTTGATAAACTCGACCAACACCCTTAATGGATTTTAAGAAATGCCAGGGTCGTCCGAGTTTCCCCATGACAAACTCGACTGACACCCCTAATATCCAAAATATATTTAAGCCATTATACGAGTTTCATCTAGGATAAACTCGACCGACACTTCAAATTTTCTTTATCGCATAGTGCTAATGATCAAGTTCACTTTATTAAAACTCAACCAACTCCAGTGCACAGAAAGTGTAGAAAAAGTGTTTCTAGCCATTGGAGTATTGCAAATATCCAAAATAGACTTGTTGCAACATCCCAAATGACTAGAATTCATTCCCAAGTGCTTCCGTGTCTAGTAGATATCCCCAACTAAAAATAGAGACCCTTAGACTTCATCCCAAGTTTGATTCTTATGATACTAGATATAGTTGAGTGGATTTATCTTATAAGAGCCCTTTTCTCTCTCTTACATGGTAATCAAAATGTCAATATGAGTGAGATAGATTATTTTTGAGAGAGATACTTCCTTGTATTCATTGTGAAGCTCTCAAATCTTCACTTTCCCAATCCCTTTCTTCAAGAAAAGTTGGTGAAAGCATCTCCTTAGTAAAGGAGAAGGTGTAAGCTGAAGATCCTTGAGAAAAGTGGGTAATTCCTTCAAGGAGGAAGACTTGTTGCAGGAGGGGAGCTCCTAGGTGAAGGTATCTAGCTTTTTGTAAAAGTGGGTAAGCCCTTGTAGAGGTTGAAGACTCTTGCTCAAAGGATAGGTAATACCTTATAAGGTATATTGGCTCCTTTTGATCTTTAAAAAGGAAGGCTAGGTATCCTTACCATGTAAAGGAAGGTCTTATTGTATATCTTATAATGTAATATAAGTATCAAATGGTTGCAAAAAATCCTATAGGTTGACCTCTCTAGGTAGTGGATGTACACTCTCCTAGTTTGGTGTTTGGAACCACTATACATAGCTTGTTCTTGATCTCATTCAATCTCTCTCATCCTTGATATGTATGTTTAGTTGCACATCAAATTCCATTTTTGTTTTCTTATCTCTTGAAGTAATTTGAAGGTCTAAAAATTTTGATTTAAGTGCTTTTAGATCCAATTGAACCCCCCCTCTAGAGCCCATTGATCCAACAAGTGGTATAAGAGCCACAATATTCTCCGATGAGATCTCCTACGAGATGAGAAGATGGGCGACAACCTTATAGGTTCTTTGAACTTGGAGGTTGGATTCTCCATGAGACCTCCAATCTTTGACGTCAAAAACTTCCTCAATTGGAAGCAAATGATTCATTTCTACTTGCAAGGGATGAACTACGGCATGTGAAAAGTGGTCATCCTTACCTACAAGGAGGCCAAACTGAATGCAAAGGCTATTAGCATCATTTATGAAACCCTCACTCCTTTTGAATGCAATTGAATCTCCTCTTGGGGGCACTACCTATGAGATATGGAACAAACTTTACATCACCTATGAAGGGACCAAGCAAGTCAAGGAGTCTAAGGTCTACATGCTTAAAGGTCTCCTTAGAGTGTAAGGCCCCTAAACTTGATTAATGAGTTGAATAAGCTTAATTACCAGAATTGAATGCTTAGAACCCTAATATAACCTTGTGATATGCTTTGAAATCATAATACAAGCTAAATTTCAAATTTGGTCCAATTTGGACACTGTTTGAGCAAGTTATGCAATTGTATGTACATTTTGGACTTTTCTATAATTTACCCAATTGAGGGATTTTCTTTGCAATTCGTCACATATATTATGTTCCTTAGATTCTATCTTATCATTCCTGAGTATTTTTTATCCATGGGGATCCTAGTTGAGCCATGGTTTGAAGGTGTTTTCCTTAAGGGTATTTTAGGGTTTACCCCTTCATGGATGAGCTACCTTTAGTAGCTATCAACTAATGAATTATTTGATTGTCTTGGAAATTCGAAAAAGGAGAGATAAGCATGTATATATGGATGGTAGGGGAGTTACTTGTGTGTGTTCTTGTATATTCTTAATAATTTAAGGCCATGGACACTTGGATAGATATTAGAACTTCAACTTTTTCTTTTTCTTTATCTTTAAGTTTCATATACTTATCCCTAAGCACAAAAACGAGCCATTTTCTCTCCACCACTTCCCTCCTTCTACCAACCTCGTTATCCCTCTATGCTTCTGTGAATTTCCTGTCCAAGGAAGAAGAAAGTGGGGATATTCTTGAAAAAAGAATCTAGGGTTGCAATTGACTTCCTTTAGGGGTTCCTAAAGCTCCTTCCTAGTGATCTTGACCTAAATGTGTAAGTATTACCATATTTCCTCCATTTATTTCTTTTCTATTATTCCTCCTATATCTCTCCAGGCTGGAACCCTACTGTTCCATGGTGAAAGTGGCTTTAGAACTCCAAAATCTATCCTTCTTATTTCTTTTTCTAGGGTTTTGCTTCTTTGTGGAGAGAAGTGCCTATTTGGCCAAGTTCAGATCTGAATCTAGGGATTTCTTGCCTTTTTTGATCAAGATTCTTGCTGTTTGAGATCTAACCTACTCTATAGAGGTGAGTTATGTTTATGCTTTAATGTGATGATCTAAGCATAAAGAAACCATGCTTGTTTAGGGTTACAATTTTTTTTGGTGTTCCCTATTCTGTTCTAGTTCTATATGAACTTGTAAACATGTGTAAAACCTTTCTAAGGTATAATATGATCTGGGACAGGTTGATAGAAACAACCTATGGTTCTAAGTACAAAACAATCAATGGTTCAAATTAGGGTTTTCAAGCTATTTCCTTCCCTACCACACAATCGATGGTCATACCATTCAACAACCAATGGTGTTGCTATCTTGGCAACTGATGTTCATGATCAAGGGTGTCAAATTTTATGGTGACAAACTATGGTCACCCCCTTTGGTCAGGTTTTGTCTCAATTAGAAGTTTAATTACCATCCACTAAGTATTCTAATGAAGCTATCAATCCATGATGATAATATCTTAATATTTGATGGTGTTAAATGAATGTATTACTGATTTAACAACCAATGGTGACCTAATGATCACAGTTAATGGTGGATTAGGTCATAACCATATATGATGAGTTAAGAATGTAATTGTAGATTTGACTAAACCTTACACCAATGGTTCCTTGGTTCAATTGATTTAATGGTTAGACCTATACTTCAATTGATAACCTTGAACAATGAACCTGATCCAATGAATAATATTGGATGCTTCAACATCCAATGGATTAGAATGAATCCCATGGTATTATATGTAGGTCCTAGTGATGATAATTTGATGGTTCAATACTATTAATTTGTAGTCTTACCTTTGCCATAATATAGTTATATTTGATAAATCACTATAATATGTGGATGCGTAACTCCCATGTGTTCTAGCTTATTATACCTAACCATAATGTAATTATATGATGTTGATTAGTTATAATCATACCTCTTGAATGATTAATGTGGCAATGTATTACACTCTTCTTGTGTTGAAACCACAATGCAATACTTTTTGAATATCATAGTGCCTTGCCATGATAATATCTATGGACACATATGTGCTAATGATCTTTTAGCCTTGTTTAAGGCATGTAATGATGATGATAACCTTTTTATGAATAATGTGATGGTATTAACGACCTTTGGGTATGTTTGAAGCCATTTTTGAGGTGAAATCGTCTTCATGTTGCAATAAGGGTTAAAACCCTGGAACTTGTGATAAGATATTGGTATCTTATAATAGTATGATAATAAGTGTGGTCCATTAATTTGCAATGAATGATAGCATGTGGTAATGTGATTAAGATTTATATCTCAAATGTTTTATATCTTTTGAAGTTGTTATACATATACTCTTGTTAGAAAAGAATTAGGGTTTGAATGTCCACTTGTATGATAATTTAATGCATTCAATTGGTAGTAATTAATCAAGTGTAACCTTAATCATGTAGAGCCCTGTGCCGTAGAGCCATATTTAGTGTCAGAACTTACTAGATGGTGAAATGAGTATTCCCAAGGGAAACTTGGAGCACATAATGTTGAGTATGTGGGCGTGTCAAGTTGAGGATATATCCTTGTCATCCACAAATACAGGTTATGGAGGATGGTATGGTCATGCCTCTGACATTTTATGTGATTGAGGACAACTGCAGTTGTACCTCAGATCAGAGGGTTTTGTATACCCTGGTTTCTAGTATCGTAACTTGTACCAAGTACAAACTAGTTGTCATCATTTGACTATATGTCACTGTTGGTAGTTTGACTGGTATGTCACTGTAGTTTACTCGTACTGACCGAGGGGAAGAGATCTTAGGATAGAGACACTCCTAGATCTTATATGGAACTGAATAACACTTCACAGTGGTTAGTTGGACTTTGAGTGGTACGACTCAAAATCCCCATGGCATAATAATAAAACATATAATACCAACCATGTAGTATAATTGCTAGGGTTTAATCCGTATCACATTGGTTGATTAACCCTTGTCTTGTATTTACACTACATAGTTCTTACATGATGCATACGTATGAAAATTGTGTAATTCTACTTGATGCTACAACTTATTTTCTTAACTGCTTAGTATGCTTAAAATGTTCAATATGTTCATATTGCTTATTGAATACCCTAACTTCTTAATGTATTTACTGTTAATTAATATGTTATAATCAATATATGTTGGAGAGATTTTTATCTCTCACTGGGTCTGGGTCTCACCTGTGGGTCACACATTTTTTTAGGTGGTCGCGGGCAACAAGGTCGAGGTCGCACTATGGAAGAGAACCAACCTAGTGATCAATAGATTTAGAAGGTAGGTTAGTTGTAGATGTTAGTAGTAGGGTCCTAGTGTCGTCCCTATCTCTTAGGTCCATGTATGGGATGTGTTTTCTAGATGATATACTCGTATCGAAATGAGATTTTGGTAGTATGCCAATGTTTGCAAATATATGGCATGTAGATGAAATATCTTTTGTATACAGGATGTGACTGGGGTCTTTGGACCCATATGTAAATACTTATTGTAGTATATGAGAATGGCATGATGGACCTTTATGTAAATGTTCTATAGTTTATTTATGGTGTTGGAATTGGTTTTAATTATCCCACATTTTTGATTATGTGATTAATTAGTAGTTGATCGTGTTTTGTGTTTTGAGTAATCTCATTTAGCGTGACGAGGTGTCACATTGAGAACTTCAAGTTGGGAAATAAAGAGAGTGGCTGAGATGTACTCAAGACTCAACACCATTGTGAATGGACTTGCTTCTTTGGGACAACCCATGGATCAAGGAACCATCAACTCCAAGATCCTTAGGTCTATTCCTAAGTCGTGGCAATTCAAGGTGACATCCATTGAAGAAACAAGAAGTTGAGGTTTCTACCTAAGATCCTTGGGAATATTCAAGCCTATGAGCCTAGACTTGACAAGCAAGAAGAAGAAAATCTTGAAGAGAATGAATCAAAGAAGATGAAGGAAAATACCTTCAAAGCTCAAGTGGAGGCCATTGTTCTTCAACAACAACTTGCTTGCATGGATAATCCCTCCTAAAGTGAAGATGAATCCCCTAGTGATAATGAAGATAACTACTCTAAGGGGAAGCACTTAAAATAAAATCCCTCCTCCTCCCTCTACTCCAAGGTGCTATGAGTGTGGCCAAAAGGGACACTACAAGAATGATTGCCCCAATGCAAAGTCCTATTACAAATGAAACTCCAAGAATAAGGAGGATTACAAGAAGGAAAGCAAGTTCAAGAGGAAGGAAAACAAGGAAAGAAGAAGCAAAGATGCATCCCATGCCGCATGGGAGGAGTCTTCTTCTAGTAATTCTATCTCAAATGAGGGAGAATGCCACCTTGCTCTCATGGCTTCAACTAGTGAAGACATATATGAGGTAAGTGAGGTAAGCTTGAATGAATTATCAAAAGAATCCCTCATTGACATGCTTAATGTTTCCCATTCTTCTCATTCCAAATGCAAATCTAAGAAGAAAAGATTAGGGAACATTATTGATGACTTGTATGCTAAAATTGATTTCCTTGAGCAAAATGAAAATTTTTGTAACATCCCTGACCTGGGTTATGTTTTAACCCTAGGTGTTTTTCTTAATAAAGTTGATTATATGCTTGCTCTTATCTTTTTAAAAGTAATTAAGGCTCTTGAGGAACTTATACTTCAGTTTTAGTCCTTTTTGAATAATGTTGTAACATTGTTTTGTTAATTTTGGACTAAAGTGCAAATTACACAAGTTGAGGGGATAACTTGCAAATTGCACATGATAAAATGTTCCTCTGATGTTGAGACATCATAAGAATGAACATTATGTAGTGGTATGGTTTCTACAAGCTTGGGCACCAAGATAAAGCTTGTAGAGCAATCCTTGTGCATTAAAACCTAGTTTTGGTGTAATATGCAAATTACCCAAAACCTAGGGTTTAATATGAAAAATATCACCTCTAGAAGGTCCCTCATGTTTCTTGACATCAAGTAGAGAAAATAAAATGAGAGGGGCGCCTCATTTGAATTATCTTGGAGGAGAGAGAATCTTGACATTAAAATAATCAAGATTTAAGCATATATGGAACTTTAATTTAATTTAATGCAAAAAAAATAGATTAATTGAGGAGCCCTTCAACCAAAAGTTGATTTATGAAATATAAAAGTGTTGGACGAGCGTGAGCCTTGATATGGAACAAAAAGATCTTGGTTGAGTGGAAGCCCACTCACATTATTATAATAAAAAGTATTATCCACTAAAAGTTGGATATTAGTATAAAACTCTTTAAGATGCTTAATTATTTTTCCATTAATTCTTGGATAATGGATATGTTTTTCAAGAAAATGAAGGTGGCTTCGTGGCCAAGGAATGGAGGGGAATTGGTGGAAATAATTTCTGAATTTAAAGAAAATAATTTCTTTTTCTCTTTCCTTGAAAATCCTTATACATATCCTTTTTCCAACACACTTAAGGATCTTTCCCTTGAAATTTCTTTTCTCATTTGCTTTGTCCAACCACGGGAGAGATCAGGAGCAGGAGGAGGACAACTCTAACCTGTTGGTAAGCTTTTGATCATCTTCCACCTTGGATTCATGGTGAAAACTCAAAATCAATGCTGGATTCTTGGTTTTCTTCACTCGATTTCCAATCCTAGCCAACTTGTTCATCCAAAAGTTCAAGAACGGACCTTGGACAGTTGCTAGAACTTCATCCACCATTAGATACTTGGAGCTTGGAGATCAGATTTTGAGGCGGGTTTTATAACTTTAACCCTTAAACATTGATATTGCATCAAATTCTCTATGATTTGTTGATTATTTCCTTCTTTTTAGTACTCTTTTGATTTATTGCTGAAATTCCCATGAAAAATGGCTTCTGTTCTTGGATGCACGTAGGAAGATGATGATGACATCATCTTGACACATTTCTGAATAAACTAGTAGGCCAAACGGTTTCCACAAAGTTGCTCAAACGGTTTCCCAAACCGTTTGGGAGCAAACAGTTTCAAACCGTTTAAGGGAAAACGGTTTCACCAAACCACATGAGAGCTAACGGTTTCAAACCGTTTGGGGGAATTGAACATGGTTGACCATTTGTAGATTTGTTGATAATGATGTTGGTTAATTACCCACTAATTATAATTGATTAGTTCCAATTGGTTCATGAGTTGAAGGTCCATCAATCACCAAACCCTAATCGGGTTAAGTGTTGATTTCTAATTTGATGGAGTTAGTTCTTTGGGTTGATTGACCCAAACGGTTTCAAAACCGTTTGGGGATCACCCAAACGGTCTCAAGACCATTTTAGGGTCACCCAAGACCGTTTGGAGGTCTATGGTTGAGTATGGTTAGGTTTGTGAAGATCCAAAGATACCGAGTTGATTTGCAATGAAATGCTAATTTGGTGATCAATCCTATGATCCAAACCCTAATTGGATGTCATGAATTTGGATGTTGAGATGGGAAAACGGTCTCAAGACCATTTGGAGGTCATCCAAACGACCTCAAGACCGTTTGAGGTCATGTCATGTTCAATTTGGACGGTGGTCCAATGGTTTCAAAGTAATTAGTTTCACAATGATTAACATTGAAGGATCAACGATTCCAAACCTTAATCCAATAGATTCAAAACCCTAATTGGTGATCAAATGAGGGTTAAATCAGTTGAAGAATGACCTATTAAGTTCACTTTAAGTATGGTGTTAGGTTCAATTTATGAGTGGTTTTATGAATTCAATTGATCGGGGGATCAACATTGGAAACCCTAAATCAACATGATTGGTGGAGACCATATTTGGTCCATTCGGTTTTGAGGAGGTTTGGGACAAACAGTCTCAAGACCGTTTGAGTTAAAATAGTCTCAAGACCGTTTGGGACCAAATGATCTCAATACCGTTTGGGACCAAACGATCCCAAACCAGTTGAAGCTTAAACGGTTTCAATTTCCAACTTTAGCAATCGGTTTCAAGGACCACTTTATCAAACAACTTCAAAGATTAACTTTTCCAAACAGTTTCAATGGTAAGTTCAAGACCGTTTGAAGGTAATACTACCAAGACCGTTTGAGGTCTGATTGGTCAAAACCGTTTGAGGTCTAAGTGACCAAGATTGTTTTGAAGATAACTAACTAAATCGTATGAACACTTAAAGTGGTTAAAGGTCAATTGTTTAAGTTAACAATTACATGATGTAATCCAAGGGTGATTATAATAATGGTACCCTTAATGAGATAAGGTGATTAGTACCCTTTGAATAATTAACCTTTAATGATCATGGTGGTAATTCCATAACTCATGGTGTCAATTCTTCTTTCAAGTTGAATTGACTTAGCCTAATCAAAGCTGAAGTAAGCATCATCTTATAGAAGATGAGAGAGAGGGGACTTCCTACATGAATGATAACCATATAATGGTCAAGTATTAACAATTTCAATATGAATGAATGTGTAATTAGGGTATGATCCTTGATAGGGAGATCATGAAACCCTAATACTGAAAGTTCATGAATCATAACCCTAATTGAGGGCATTGATAAGTGAAATCCTAATACATGATGATGGTATGAACTTAATTCATGGTAATGACATGAGAACCCTAATTCAGGGTACTTTTATGATCACTCCTAATTAAGGTGAATAGTAAACCCTAATTGTGGGTTATTGTATATAAACCCTAATCTAGGGTGATGCAATGTGAATAGTAAACCCTAATTCCAAATAAGGTGAATGAAAATGTGAAACCCTATTTCTGGGTTATACTTTATAGCATGAAGCTCTAAGGTTGGATAATGAAATGATGAGTCATTAATCCTAATTGAGCTAAGGGGATGATTAACCCTAATTGAAATGAAAAGGGAAACCCTAACCCTAGCAAGGGCATAGTGGTGTAACCCTTGAATAATGATGTTGTAACTGTTTTGCTTTGTGCTGATATGAAATTGATGTATCTTTTATTATATGTACTAATCATGTAGGTTTTATGAAATAGTGGACATATCCAGGTAAGATCTATGATGCCCTATTTATTGAAAGTACTTTATGAACCTTGTGAGCAATGATATGTTATGTTGCCTAGTGAGAGGTAACCAAAGAGATTATTAGGTTGTAAGATCAATGTGAAATAGCTGCAATGCAATTATCATATTTATACTGTCAGATGACTTGATGGCATTAAGTTACCTGTTAAAGTGGTAACAAGTGTTTTGATGATCTAAGGGTTTTGAACACCCATATTCTTGAATCATAATGATGAGATGATGAGGGATTGAGATCCCAATGTCAATAAAGCTGTGAGATGAACTTGATAAAAATAGTACTCTTTCTTTATAGTAATTGTTATAATGGCTTATGTTTGAAAACATGCCTGATGCTAAAAGAATGTTATAATGTACTTAAATAATCAAGTGAAATGATATCATGTAGAGCCTTGACCATAGATCCATCATCGTCAGTAGTTTGGTGATGGTGAAATAAGTTTTCCTAAGGGAAATCCTAGAGGGCATACTTTTGAGTATGTGGGGGTTATGGACGCGAATATCCTTACGCCCTAATGGAGGAATTGATGTGAGATAAACATTAAATCTCTCAATCCTTCATTATATGTATATGTTGGGATGATGTATCACTAATCTCTCGATGATGATGTTAATGTTGAATCGATGTGAGATAAACATGAAATCTCTCGATTGCGAAGAGAGTACAACATGCCACTGTAACTCTAATAGAGAAGTTGCCAGTATACTCTGGAAAGCTATTTAGCAGAGACACGAGATGTCCTACAAGTTGTTCCTCACACTGATTGGGGAGGATGAGGTCGTAGAAATCCAGCTCTTCTATTGACCTATGTATGGTACTGATTTCGATTTCACAATGGTCAGTTGGAGTATGATCGGTATACCTCATCTCCTTAGGGCATAAGTATGATTGTAAAATGTAATCATCCGTGTAGCATATTTGCTTAGGGTTGAATTACGAGAATCAATGATTGATGATACATTGTCTAATTATATCCTAGTTGGATAAATACTTTACATGTTCTTCATATTCCTTATTGAGTAAATGACTTGCTGCTTAATCAAGTATAACTAGAATGAACTGTATAGGGAATACTGCTCTACATAGTTTAATCAATGATTTACCTGCTGTTGAATATTTATGATTCTTCTGCTCAGTGTTATTCTATTATCTACAATAATAATGTTTCTGGCGGAGAATTATATATCTTGCTGGGGTAATTTTTCAATTGTCTCACCCCATGGGATTTATTTATTTTTAGGTAGACGCCGCGGAAAAGGTAGAAACCCTACAGAGGGTGAGCAGTAGTAGCAGCAACAACAACAAGGATAGTAGTGATCCCCAGGTGGAGACACTGACTGTCAAGTCCTGTATATAGAAAGTCCTATGTGTCATCTCTGTACTCTCAGGTCCTAGGAGTCAGTAGATGGTTTGATATAGATCTGAGATTTTTGGCTTGATACCTCGAGATTTTTGTATACTGCTTATGTACAGTTTAACAGGGTAGATAATGTTTGTGACTCTCAAGATGAAATAATACAGAGATGTACTGATGAATCAGAATGTAAATAACTCACTTTGATCCTTTATGAAAGAGTTTTTCAGTTTGTGGATCTCATTGCAAAAAGTTTTAATTTTTAGTGATTTTTAGTAATTCCCCTGCTAATAATACACTTCCGCATTAGTTAATCTCATTTTTGTGAGAGGTTCATCACAAATTCCATCTTGATAATATAGATTATTTGAAAGGTCAATTTCTTGAACTTGAGTTGCAATAAAATGGTATTGAGGTAGAGAATGATATTTATCTTAAGGACAACAATAGTCTTAAAGATGAATACTGTTATTGCCTAGTAATGAAGTAGCTAGTATAACTCTTGAGAAAGACTCTTACTTGACTAAAGCCCTCTGTTTGGAGGCCTACTTGCTTCATGGTAAAGAGGATCTGGCTAGCCTTTCTTATAATGCCATTAATCTTAGTGATGATGATCACAAGCTTAGATCTTCCTTTCAAAAGTTACTCAAAGGGAAAAAGTCCCTCAATGAACTCCTAGATCACTCTACCTAACAAATTGGTAAAAGTGGTTTGGGATATGAGTGAGCTCCCGAAAGAAAGGGCAAGGGTAAGAAAAAGAGATAGAAACCTCCTATTTTCCATGGAGAGTCATCCAGTGCTAAGAACCCTATGGTTTGTGCACATTGCATGAGTGATGATCATTATTCTACTTATTGTCCTTACAAAGAGAAGGTGACCAACCCAAAGATGAAATGGGTCCCCAAGCTAACTCCCGATCCCAAGGTTTGAATTGAGCACCAACCTCTTCCTTTCTTGTAGGTAAAAGTAAAATGAATTGTTCATAGTGGTTGATATAAGCATATGATAGGTGAGATGAGCCACTTCAATAATTTCACAAAGAAGAAAGGATGATCAATGACTTTTGGTGATAACAACAAAGGTAACGTGATAGGTGAGGGTAATGTGGGTGATTCACTATGCATCAAGAATGTTATTCTTGTGGATGGTTTACATCAAAATATTATTAGTGTTAGTCAATTATGGACAATGAATATCTTGTGTTATTTACTTCTCTTGAATGCTTTCTTCTAGATTCCCTCTCCTGCAATGTCAATTATAAGGGAACTATAAATGGAAATCTTTATGTTATTGTGGTAAATTCCTTGTTGTTGATAAAAGTGATATATCTTATGGCACTGTAGGCTTGGTCATGTAAATATGCATCATTTGAATAAGTTAGGTAAAAAGGAATTGGTCAAAGGACTTAAAAAATTGGTCTTTGAGAAGGATGATGAAGGACAACCTTGTACACAAGGAAAGAAAACCAAATACCCCTTTAAATCCAAAGGAATCATTAGTACCAAGAGAGCTCTTGAACTTCTTCACATTGATCTATGTATACCAATGAGAACTCAATCACTTTGTGGTATCAAGTATTGTCTTGTGATTGTTGATGATTTCTCTCACTATACTTGGACCTTCTTCGTAGTTTCAAAAGGTGATACTCTCAATGTTTTTTCTAATTTTTGCAAATGAGTTGAAAATAAGCTTCTTATCGAATCATATCAATCTATAGTGACCATGGGGGAGAATTTGAAAATGATTTGTTTGAACGGTTTTGTGAAGAGTCCAATTATCCGCACAAACTTTTTCTCCTCGTACACCTCAACAAAATGGGGTTGTAGACAAAATGAATAGGTCTTTATAGGAAATGTCTAGGACCATGCTTCTAGAGTATGACACTTTAAAGAAGTTTTATGCCAAAGCCGTTAACACTTCATGTTTTGTGTAAAACTGGGTTTTCACATATCCTTCCTTAAAGAAAACCCTTTATGAGTATTATCACTTATTGGAACACTCCCCAAATATCTACATGTTTTGGGGTTCAAAACTATGAAAATACCCTTTTTACGGCATGTAAATCGGACCTACATGCTGAAAGTTATGAGCAGAATACACAACAGCCCAGAACAGCTAGGTGCACGCCGTGTCTTGAAAATGCACGCCGTGCACCTGGGAGAATCGAGCATACTGAAAGTTTTTGGAAAGTTGCACGGCGTGCACACAATTGCATGGCGTGTACCTGGGAGCTGAAAGTTTCTGGAAAGTTACACGGTGTGCATTTCTTTAGTGCACGCCGTGCACCTGGGAGCTAAAGGTTTCTGGAAAGTTGCACGGCATGCACAGTGCATTCTGGAGCAAACTGAAAGTTTCTGGAAAGTTTCACGACATGCACCTTCTAGTTTCAAAAATTTGAAAAATATGAGTTTTTGTTTAAAATGAAAGGGAAACTGAATGAGCGGTTATCTCCGGTCATTTTGTGGAAGTTCCCTCGTCCTAGAGCCAGAGGAGAGCAGAAAGCCCTCTATCGATTTATTTCATGTTTTTGGTTATCCTTGTTTTGTTTTAAATATCAATGATTCTCTCAAAAAGTTTGATGTGAAATCCGAAAATGATTCATTTCTTGGCTATAGAACTACTAGTAGAGCATATAGAGTATTTAACATTGAGTTGTATAAACTTGAAGAATCTATCAATGTTATATTTGTTGAAACTAACCCCTTTATTTCCAAAAATATTATAAATGATGATGTTGTAGATGAGGTGATTTCTAGATTAAAAGATCTCAACATCATTAACAAAGGAAAAGAGGTGGCAATAGATGAATAAGACAAAGAAGAAGAAAAAAGGATCCAAATCCCCAATTTGCTAAAGATCATCCTAAAGAGATCATCATAGGAAATACTTTTGAAAGGGTGAAGGCTAGGGCTGCATTTTACAAAGAACAAGCCGACAATGCCTTTATCTTACAACTTGAGCCAAAGAATACAAAAAATCTCGTAAAGATGATGAATGGATCCTAGCAATGCAAGAGGAGTTAGAGCAGTTCAAGAAGAACAAAGTGTGGGCCTTAGTTCCAATACCAAATGATAGGAAGATCATTGGAACCAAATGGGTCCACAAAAGCTAGATGAAATCAGTAAAATTATAAGGAACAAACAAAGGTTAGTTGCTCAAGGATACAATCAACAGTAAGGTTTTGACTTTGAGGGAACTTATGCTCCTGCTGCTAGACTTGAATCTATTAGAATGTTACTTGCCTTTGCTAGCTCTAACATTTCTTATTATACAAAATGGATGTTAAAAGTACATTTATAAATGGTAGAATAGAGGAGGAACTCTATGTGGTTCAACCTCCCAACTTTGAACATGATAAGTGATGTGCACAAATCATATCATCTTTTGGATCATGTTTGGTTGCATATCCATGTTGTTTTGACTCAATTATCACTCTCATTCATGCTAGATTCTATATTTTTAGCTATTCTTATTTGTCTCATAGTTTGGATTGTAGGTACTACATTTTGCAATGAAATGATAAGGAATATATCATCAAGGGTGGTTTCTTTCCAAAGGAACCCATTTCTTCTTCTCTTCTTCTCCATTGTCTTCTCCAAAGGTGCAACAAAGCTTCTCCACTTAACACAGCTTCTCGAGAGAGGAGTCAGTTCGATTTGGAGTAGCTAAAGGAGGAGAATTGCATCCCCAAGCTGGAATTCCTCCTTCTTGTGGTTACAATTTTGGATCTCTTTATTTTTCCTCCTCTAGATCATGTTAAAACCTGAATTTTCTGTAGCAAATCTGCAAAGCATGATTATGGACGAGTAATTCCCTTTTCTTGGGCATGGGAGAATAGCTCCCATGTCATAGCATGTAAGGAACATGATAATTTCATACTAAGTGCTAAGTTTCTTGTTTTTCCACCTTGTGAGCACCGGTTTCTTGCTTCTTACATGTATGGTTGGCCACTTTATGTGCATGTTTTATGCTTTCTTACTTGGTTTGAGAAGATAAGTAGGAGAGTAATGAGGTACTCTCTTGGAAACTCCTTTACCATGAGAGTGGAAATTATGGAGTTGAGGAGTAGGATTGTGATCCAAAATGAAATTCATACATGAGAATGTTGTATTGAGTTAGGATCGTTGTACTTGCACTGAGAGGAGAAGTGCAACATACAACTCTCCTTTAAAACAAATGCTTAGTATGTTTAAATTTCATGCTCTTATTTTATGCTATGATATGTTGGTGAAATCGTAGGTCCAAGATCCTTTCATATATGAATCTTAACCTTTCTTCAGTGATAATTTACTATTTTGTTTTAAATATATAATTTAGTTGTTCTAATCCAATCATCTTGTGTACAGCGATCTAGATTATTGAAAATCATAACTCTTGCGCCTAACTAACCAACACTCCTTGTATTCGACCTCGACTACAACTACTCTCGTATACTTGCAGGATATAGCTGGTTGAGTAAAAGACCATTCTTAATGATTGAAACTCGTTAGTGTAAACAACCAACAAGTTTTTGGCACCATTGCCGGGGAGCATCCGTATTCATGTTAGAGTAAGAGTTGTTGATAAGTAAATGAGACTAGATCACAACCTTCATATCCACCATCATATCCATAAATCATAATTCATCATGATCATCATAATTTGTTGTATCTTCCATGTTTGTTTTTGTATCTCACTCACCTTATTTATTTGCATGAGCATATGGGTTGTTTATAAAAAGATCCTTTAACTGTGCATATCTCTACATTTAGAAAATGAACACATCATTTTTATCCCTCATGGAGTAAGAAGGAGTGAAACCCAAACATGTATGTAGGAATCACAACCCACACAACCATCATCCATGTTACCATCATCTAAACGACATTCACCCATTCCACCTACATCCACACCACCATCAATAACATCTAATTCACCACCATCATATATATCACCAACACCCATACCACATTCTTCCACACCCTCATATTCACCACCTTCATCCATAATACATACACCACCATGTACGCCACATCGACCTAATCCACCAGATCCACATGAAGAACTAATCAAGGAGGATGACCTTCCTCTTAAGGACTACTTTGATACAACTGCAATGCACATGAGTAGGCCTATTAATATTTCAAAATTTGAGGCAGAGGAGTTTTCTATCAGCCCATCCATCATACAATTGCTACAACTGAATGCATTTGGAGGGACACCAATGGAGGATCCAAACCTCCACATTGCTGAATTTCTACAGTTGCTAAACACCATAAAGATATATGGTGTTCCTACTAATGGGATACACCTAATTCTTTTTGCATTCTATGTTAAATATAGAGCCAAGGCATGACTCTATACTTTGCCAAAGAAGTCAATCGACACTTGGGAGGAGCTTCTAAAGGTCTTTTTGGCAAGATATTTTCCACCTAGCAAAACTTTGCAGCTGAGGATTCAACTCATCAATTATTCTCAAAGGTTTGGAGAGACCTTGTATGATACATGGGAGAGGTTCAAAGATCTTCAACATCTTTGTCCACATCATGGTATAACCAATTGTCTTCTATTGCAATCTTTCTATAATGGTTTGTGCTACAATACAAGGATGTCTATTGATGCAGCTGCAAATGGAGCTCTAATGAACAAATCTTATAGAGAAGCCTATGCTATTATTGAAGATATGGAAGCAAATCATTTCCAATGGAGTCTGACTACAAGCTACCACCCATCCTTTTCACATACTACTTCTGAAATGCAAGTGGAGGATCACACATTTGGTGTTATATACTTGATTGCAACAAGGCTAGACACTTTGTCACAAAGGTTTGAGAAGCTAAACACACAACCATTTCAAGCAGCCAACGATATTTGTGATGCATGTGAGTTGCTTGGACACTCATCTTCTACACATTATTCCTCTTCTATTATTTCTCCAGTGGATTACACTCCATCGGGCTTCTACAACAATGCAAACCCAAATTTCATTCAGCCACAACAACCACAAGTAACTTCTAGATTAGAGCCCATGCTTGCAACATTTATTTCAACTCAAATGCAGCAAAATGAGGAGTTCCATCAACAAAGACAATCAATGAAGGGTGCCATTTGCCAACTCTCTTCTAAGGTAGATGATATTGCCACTCTTGCACACATCTTAGAGAAACAAATTACCCAACAAGCTCTTTTTAGCAAAGAAGCATTTCCACCTTTCTTGCCTAGTCCACTAGTCCACCGGAGATGAGTCCAACATATTTCAGACCAGTGACATCGAAGAATGGAGTTGTTATAGAGGTATATCCTTCAAAGTATGATGATGTCGATAACCATGATGATTATGAAGTTGCAACTAAAGGGGAGAAAGCTACAACACATGCTCTACATGCTGATTCTTCAAGCAAGCCACATGTCCTTCCTCCTCACATTCTAGATGACACATTACATTATAATGAGAACACTCTTCCCAACTCATATTTTGATGATGCTTCAAAGGAGAATGAAAAGACAAATAGTATTGGCATACAAAAGACTATTCTTTCTGCAACTCATAGGTGCTTTCACTTGCCCCAAATCAAGGACATATTTGCAAGGAGGCATCAATATTTAGCACAACAATTTCTAACTGCAAATCAGAGCATCGGTCCTCCATAGACTTTGATGTTTCCACCATGATGAGGTACCCGATTGCAACCTTTTTAGTTTTATTTATGTAGTGAGGACACTACAGATTTCATGCTTAGGGGAGAGCAACCGGATGGTAACCTAGTTCTTTTAGCTTTTCCCTTTCATGTTATTTGCTTCTTGTCATTTACTTTTGTTTTGTGTTCACATTTCAGTCTTTAGTTTTCAATTATGCTCTTTTTGTGGAAAATCTAGTATGATATGAGGTTTATCTTTTATATGTGGATAGAACTCCTATGCTTAACTGATTATCCTCTTTTGATGATAATTATCATTTGGAGAAATTGTAAAAGACATGCATTAATCATATGAAACCTTTTGGCTATCAACATGTGCTTAACTCTGGTTTATGCTTCTAGCCTAAACATTCATCTTTCACATCCGTGATTGCTTAAAACATGTAATGGTTTCAATTTTTGTGAGTAAATCAACTTTACAACATCATTTAGAATATGGGATGCCCTTGCCAAGCTCTTAGTGCATTTTCAACCACTCTTTCAATGAAAAAAACTTTCAAAACAAATGAATGAAATCTAGCTAATGTTGTAATTTAGTTGACTCTCCCATGTTTTGAAAAATTTTTATAATTTCTTTTGGCCTATTTCACCCTCCTACCTCTTAAAAGATGTCTAAAGTGCCCACATATCATGTTAGCCTAGTGTAAGTCTGATCTGGCCACGATGGTTAGGTGGTATGTCTTAAAAGAGGGTAAAATACCCCAACCAACACTCCATGTGTGCATAAGCCTACATTAGCAGCCGAGTGCCGAAACACATAATCCATTGTCACATCATTTTTGGAAAGAAGGAGAGTACAACTAAAATTATTAATTTTAACTAAGATTTCATCTTTTGTATCCTTAATAGCTGAGAGTTTGAGTTGCACATCCACTAATTGCTTGGCTTGGTCATCCAAATTCTACTTAGTGTTGTTTATTTGATTGATTCATTTAATTATGACCACCCCTGTTGAACTAAAAATCTCTTTCTTCGGTGTTTTAAGTTTAATTGATGGCCATGAGTATAAACATTGATCATGGTTGGCTTGGTCTTATACACATCTTTCTTTTCATTTGATATATGCATGAACTTGACAATTCTTCATTTGTGTTTCTATGCTCTTTTTGCTTGAGGACAAGAAATGATTTAAGCTTAGGGGGATTTTATGTGCACAAATCATATCATCTTTTGGATCACGTTTGGTTGCATATCCATGTTGTTTTGACTCAATTGTCACTCTCATTCATGCTAGATTCTATATTTTTAGCTATTCTTACTTGTCTCATGGTTTGGATTTTACGTATTACATTTTGTAATGAAACGATAAGGAATATATCATATTATCACTTATTGGATCACTCCTCAAGTATCTACATGTTTTGGGATTTAAAACTATGTAAATACCACTTTTTACGGCATGTAAATCGAGCCTACACACTGAAAGTTATGAGCAGAATACACAATAGCCCAGAACAGCTAGGTGCACGCCGTGTCTTGAAAATGCACGCCGTGCACCTGGGAGCATTGAGTAGACTGAAAGTTTTAGGAAAGTTTCACGGCGTGCACCTGGGAGCGTTGAGTAGACTGAAAGTTTCAGGAAAGTTGCACGGCGCGCACCTAGGAGCTGAAAGTTTCTGGAAAATTGCAAGGTGTGTATTTCTTCAGTGGATGCCGTGCACTTGGGAGCTAAAGGTTTCTGAAAAGTTGCACGGTGTGCATTTCTTCAGCGCACGCCGTACACAGTGTATTCTGGAGCAAACTGAAAGTTTCTAGAAAGTTACATGGCATGCACTTACGGTGCACGACGTGCACTTGACAATTTTAGAAATTTGAAAAATATAAATTTTTGTTTAAAATGAAAGGGGAACTGAATGGGTGGTTATCTCTGATCATTTTGTGAATGTTCCCTCGTCCCAGAGCTAGAGGAGAGCAGAGGAAGGCAATTTTGAGGAGAACAAGGGTGGTTTCTTGCCAAATGAGCCCATTTCTTCTTCTTCATTGTCTTTTCCAAAGGTGCAACAAAGCTTCTCCACTTCACGCAGCTTCTCGAGAGAGGGGCCAATTCGTTTTGGAGCAGCTAAAGGAGGAGAATTTTGTCCCCAAGCTGGAATTCCTCCTTCCCGTGGTTACATTTTTGGATCTCTTTGTTTTTCCTCCTCTTGATCATGTTAAAACCTGAATTTTCTATAGCAAATCTACAAAGAATGATTATGGACAAGTAATTCCCTATTCTTGGGCATGGGAGAGTAGCTCCCATGTCATAGCATATAAGGAACATGATAATTTCGTACTAAATTCTAAGTTGCTTATTTTTCCACCTTGTGAGCACCAGTTTCTTGCTTCTTACATGTATGGTTGGCCACTTTATGTGCATGTTTTATGCTTTCTTGATTGATTTGAGAAGATAAGTAGGAGAGTAAGGAGGTACTTTCTTGGCAACTCCTTTACCACAAGAGTGGAAATTATGGAGTTGAGGAGTAGGATTGTGATACAAAATGAAATTCATACATGAGAATGTTGTATTGAGTTAGGATCATTGTACTTGCACCGAGAGGTGAAGTGCAACATACAAATCTCCTTTAAAACAAGTGCTTAGTATGTTTAAATTTCATGCTCCTATTTTATGCTATGATATGTTGGTGAAATCCTAGGTCTAAGATCCTTCCATATCTGAATTTTAACCTTTCTTAAGTGATAATTTACTATTTTGTTTTAAATCCATAATTCAGTTGTTCTAATCCAATCATCTTGTGTACAACAATCTAGATTACTGAAAATCATAACTCTTACGCCTAACTAACCAAAGCTCCTTGTGTTCGACCTCGACTACAACTACTCTCGTATACTTGTGGGATATAGCTGTTTGAGTAAAAGATCATTCTTAATGATTGAAACTCGTTAGTGTAAACAACCAACAATAAGCTTCCTAACCATGTTTATTTGCTACAAAAAGCTCTCTTTGGACTCAAACAAGCCCCTAGAGCTTGGTATGAGAAATTGAAGAAATGTTTGCTAGACAACGGCTATGTCATGGGAAAATTTGATTCTACCCTCTTTCTCAAACACATTTCTAGCAATTTTTGACCACTCAAATATATGTTGATGATATCATATTTGGGAAAACTAATCTTGATCTTTGCAAGGAATTTAGTTCTCTTATGCAGAGTGAATTTGAGACAACTATGATGGGGGAGATTACTTTCTTCCTTGGATTCCAAATCAAACAAACAAAGGAAGGAAACTTTGTCAGCCAAGGCAAGTATACAAGCAAAATCTTATAGCACTTTAGGATGGAGAACACCAAGCCGATGGATAGTCCCATGTCAAACACCACCAAACTTGATAGAAGCAAGGAAGGTGCGAAAGCAGGTGAGAAGATCTATAGAGGTACAATTGGTAGCTTATTATATTTAACTGCTTCTAGACCTAATATTATGTTTAGTGTTGGCTTATCTGCTAAATTTCAATCAAGCCCTAGGAAATCCCATCTTATAATAGTTAAGAGGATTCTAAGGTACCTAACTAAAACTCAAAATTTTAGACTATGGTATCCCAAGTCAAGGGACATTACTCTTACTTCTTATAGTGATATGTATTATGCCGAGTGCTTAATTGATATAAAGTGCACAAGTGGCACTTTCTTCCTCCTAGGGCCATGCTCAGTTTCTTAGTTCTCTAAGAAACAAAGCACAATGGCTCCTTCAACTACTGAGGCTGATTACATTGCAGGTGTGAGTTGTTGTGCCCAAGTCCTATGGATGAAGCAAATGCTCCAAGACTCTAATGTTCACTATGATGCTTCTCCTACCTTTTGTGATAATATTGGTGTTATCAATCTTTCTTTCAATCCTATATTGCATAGTATAGACAAATATTTAGAGGTCCACCATCACTTCTTGTGTGACCATATTGCCAATAAAGATATCTATATCATGCACGTGGACATGGAAAATCAACTTGTGGGCATTTCACTAAAGTTTTTGCTAGAGAGAAATTTATTTTCATTAGATAAAATTGCTTATTATTACTCTTAATGATAATAGTATGCCTTCTAGATAGATGTTCTCATACCTATATGTTCATGCTCATAAATTGCTCGCCTTATGCTTGTTAGTGCTACATATGCCTAGTCTTAATGCCTTATTTTGTTGATTTTTGGCTATTTTTCACAAACATTTGTTTACCTTAAAATAGTTGCCAATGATGAGCAGAAAGTGCCTTAATATGTTTAAAATGCATGATAGGCTATAAAAATAAATTTAAATAGCAATCTAGTGGCATATAATTAGATTTCAAATCATTTTAACATACTATTTTGTCGACTGAGTTTGCTCTGGGGAAACTCGACCACAATAGACCCAAGGACTGAACACACAACAATGTCGACCGAGTTCCCCAAATCTCAAACTCGAATGAAACCACTACTGTGTAGAAATATATATATATAGACTATCGACCGATTTTATCCCTATCAACTATAGAATACTCAACCAATTAATCATCCCTTTCGTTAGTCCTTGAACCCTAGGTCAACCAATCCCCTTTCTAGCCCTATCCATCTGCGTTTTGACCTTCCCCTACCTTTAACCTAGATTGGGAAGCCTACTTCTTATGTTGTCCTCCTTGTTTGGCATCATCTACAACTGATTTTCCTTCATGGTGTGTAATAGGCGTAAGAGAACATGATCTTCAGGTGTACCTTTGTCTTCTAATGCCATTAGGCATATCTCATACGATGGTACCTCCTTTTTCCCCAACTGAGCAGTAAATTGGTATAGGGAGATGTTGCCTAGGAAGCCTTATTCTTTTTGGCCTTTTTTGATTTGTAGCGATGAGATAATGAAAGAGGTTAAGAAACTCTTTTCTAATTAAAAACTTGATGCTCTTTTCTATACTTGAGCTTTAACAACTCCCTCACGAGCAAGAAAGAAGTGCATGCGTTCTATGAATCTTACCTAAAACTTCACAACTTTAGTTCCTCCTCCTAACACCGAAGTGGTTTTGACACCCGTGATTGGTGGGATAAGATTTCAAATCTCTAAGAATTCTTTGAACACTTATCTGGCTTCCTCCTCATCAAATTAGGTGTCCTCATACCCAATATACCAAGACCTCCTTGACCCATAATACTTTTACAAGAGCTTTGACCCTAACCTATCTTTTTCCATTATCCACAAAGCTCTTAAGAAGCCCAAGGTCCCATATAGGAAGAAAGCCATTCATTTGTCTTCTTCTCTAGATAATAAGACACACTTGGTTTCTCTCCTAGTTAAATGCAACATCCATCCAAAAAAGAATCAAATGGATATTGCAAAACCTCAGTTGTGATCATGTTAGTCTTTTTCAAAATATTCGTGTCAAATGGGTAATATAAATTCTCCAACAATGACTTTCTTTGACACAGTGAAGAATGCTAGATACTCCCACCCACCCTACTATAACTTGATCTATGTTGTCATTCAACATCACACTGGTCAATCCCTTTTCAATGTCCTTGGCTACAAAGTCATTTGTAAAGGAGTCTATATCAGGGATACCATGGTCAAGAAATCCTTTCACCCCACCTCCTCTACACCTTGTGCTTCATCCTCCACTAAGGCTCCTCCACCTCCTCCTAGACCTGACTTTGCCTCATTTTAAGTGTCTAATGAAACCTTGATGGGCTACATGATGCACCAACAAGCATACATACTGCATGTTCAGGAGCACCTACACCAAGACATAGTTTAGATAGTGCCAACCATGGATTATCTTGCCCCCATACTTACGCCACATACTAGCCCTACCCAACTGCTGACTATGCCTCTTATACATATAGTCATGTCCACCCTACCTATGAGCATGTTGCTTCGATTGTACCCCCTACCTATGACAGTGGACCTACCCCTGCTGCCTCTCAACAACTTGCACTTCATGTTGGCCCTTCTTTTGCCATTCTTGATGATTTTAATTGGGCTTCTATACTCAATTATGAGTAAGACAAGGCATTGCGTGACTGTGGCATCACCTAGGAAGAGAAAAAACATATATGGACCGATCCTTACTCCTTCATTCTTGAGGAGGACACACAGATGGTTGATGAGTATGTTGACGATGATGATGTCGGTGATGGTGAAGAGGATGAGAATGAGATGAGGATGGTGATGATGGCTCTAATGTTGATGGAGATGGTGGTGAGGCTACACCTGCTACCACTGATGCACCATCTGATGGTGATGAAGCCTACCAACTTGATGATGATGAGGCCATTGACATAGATGCCCTTGATATTTAGTTCTTAGTCTATGGAGTGATTATCTATATATCTTTTTGTAGAACTTTTATGTACTGAACATTTGGGCACTATATTCGAGGTTTACTATTTTCATATCTTGTTGCTTTTCTTCACTATTTTTTAGTTTTCATAGAGAGAGGACATATCTTATGTTGTAATATGATTATATGTATCTGAACTCCATGCTTGGTTATATCTTAAAAATTCTAGGTATGTGCTTCCATATTTTGATTATAACTCTAGTATGATATATCTTTGGATTCTGTGTGGTGCTTGTATATGGTGGTTGCATGTCTTGTTTGTTCCTTGGATAAGACCTACATATTTTAGCTCTTATACCCCTACCTTTTTGGTATGACAAAGGGGGAGTAATGAGCTTGATACATATTGAATTGTGATCCTTTTATAGCTAATTCTCTGAAACATCATGTGACTATGTAAGAGTACTTAATAGTATATATGTGCTATGGTGATGCTTTTTGAAGAAACTAACCGTACATGCAAAGGTAATAATGAATTGTAGGGGAGAAGTTGCTATTGTTCATTAATGTAACCCCCTACAATTACAAGGTAAATTTTTTAATTTCAAGTCCTTTTCAATATGTTGAGGAATGGTTTGTCATCTTCAAAAAAGGGGAGAATGTTGACCTAATAGTTATACATTCTTCATATTTTGATGATGACTTAACCATTCCATTCATATGTATCTAATATGTCTATTTAAGATTGATTTTAGGTATTAGGTATATCAAAAGAATCAAATTCAATCAAGTCCTAGCTTGAACAAATACAAGCCAAAGTCAATGCAAATGCACTTTTGTGGAAAACACCCTAAAAACCTTAGGATAATTTTGTAATCATTTGTATTGATGCTATGTCTTGTAATTAATATGAGAAAAAATTAGATGCACTTAAAACAAATGTTTAAGCACTGTAATGACATTTTCGAAATTTCATTACAGGAACTTTTGTCGATTGAGATTCATCCTTGATAAGCTCAACTGACACCCTTCATGGATTATGGGAAATGTCGGGGTCGACTGAGTTTCTCGAGGACAAACTCAACTAAAACCCCTGCACAACCAAAACATATTTAAGCTGTTGGTCGAGTTTCATCTAGGATAAACTTGACCGACATTTCAAATTTACTTTGTCACATAGTGCTATTGGTCGAGTTCACTTTATTAAAACTCGACTGACTGCACTATATGAAAAGGGCAAAATAAGTGTTTCTAGCCATTGGAGTGTTGCAAACATCAAAAATAGTTCTATTGCAACACCCCAAACAACTACAATTTGTTCCCCAGTGCTTCTAGTGGCTAGTAGACATTCCACAACTATAAATAGAGACCCTTGGGCTTCATCCCAAGTTTGATTCTTATGCTCCTAGCTATAGTTGAGTGTATTGGTCTACTAGGAGCCCCTTTCTCTCTCTTTCTTACTAATCAAAATGTCAATTTGAGTGAGATAGGTTATTTGTGAGAGAGCTACTTCCTTGTAATCATTGTGAAGCTCTCAAGTATTCTGTTTCCCAATCCCTTTCTTAAAAAAAATGGTGAAAGCATCTCATTGGTGAAGGAGAAGGTAAAGGGTGAAGATCCTTGAGAAGAGTGGGTAATTCCTTCCATGTGAAAGACTTGTTGTAAGAGGGGAACTCCTTGGTGTTGTAGGTGTCCAGCTTGTTGCAAAAGTGGGTAAGATCTTGTATAGGATGAATACTCTTTCTCAAAGGATAGGTAATACCTTGTAAGGGTTATTGGCTCCTTTTGATCAATAAAAAGTAAGGCTAGATACCTTTTCCATACAAAAGGAAGGTCTTATTGCATGTCTTATAATGGAATATAAGTATGCAATGGTTGCAAAATCCTAGAGGTTGACCTCTCTAGGTAGTGGATGTACACTCTCCTAGTTTGGAGTTTGGAACCACTACACATATCTTGTTCTTGATGTCATTCAATATCTCTTATTACCACTATGTATATTTACTGCACATCAAATTCTATTATTGCAATCTTATCTCTTGAAGTAATTGAAGGTCTAACAAATTTGATTTATGTGCTTTTAGCTCTATGCACCTCCATTTTAGAGCCCATTGATCCAACACCCATCACATCAGATTCTAATCATTTCAACCCTTTCCTTATCAAACCATCAACCTTTGTTGAGACATCAGGGTATGATATCCCCTAACGTCCCTATATATACCAATATATGGTGCCGAGAATATTCTCACAATTTGACTTGCTACAAGATTAACTTGTTTCACTATTTCCCATAACAAACCAAGAAAATAGATCTACGGACCCATGTATCAAGATATTAAGATCACGCTTGATTTGTTAGATCCATTATTCTAAGACTACCTCAAACAAGTTGCACATAAACGACAATAGAATGATACGGTTAATCATCACACTATAAATTTAGAAGATATAAAGTGTATGCTTAAAGATTCTACCCTCACAAAGTAGGCTATACAATCACACCCCTCTAGCTCATTCCAGGCCTATCATAGAGAATCATACTCCAAAGAGTTCTAAAGATCTCAAGACCATGTTGAGGTGGAATCACATTCAAGGGTATCATATTAATCTCTCGCAATATTTCCTCTCTCTAGTGCAATATTGGTAAGACATAAGTTAAACACATAAATATACAAAGTAGGTCTATATTTCACATAATTTTAACATAAAAGTAGCAATATAAAGAGTTTAAAACATTCTTAAAGAGGTACTTACAACAAGGTTGATATATAACTTGCATGAAAAAAACACATAGAGTAATATTGTCTACCAAGGCGCCACTTTTATTCTCATCCTTTTGAAAATGAACTAAATCCATTTAAGAAGATCCCAATTAACATGTTTTTAGCATCAAGATTGTATTTATGAAGTCTTGAAGGAACGACAACTTTGTATGCATATCATACTTGGATAGAGTAGCACAAAGATTCTTACACATGCAAGGACCCGAACATCATAGATCCGTTGAATAGACCAGATAGCGCATACAATGTTGGCCATCTTTTCAATTTGGAAGGAACATTACTATAAGATTTTGATTTGCATGTATAAGGTGGTACTAAATTCTTCAAAAGGTATACCAGTCGGCTTACGAATTATGAAAATGACCCCACTCAAAAGGACATTAAGAACATTCTGTGCTTCACTTCAAGCTCCAAGGAAAACATTAAACTCTCCAGAATCTAAGCTTTGTTCCCACAAGGCTCTCTATGACATCATATTTACATTCTAGGGGAAATTAGGACAAGGTAAAAGGAGGAAAGCAGATCATAAGTCCATGATAGTGGAGACCCTAAGGGAAAGCCACCAAGAAATGAATCAAGGAAGAAGACGATGATGGATCACCAAGATCACAAAGGACTGGAGATACAATTACATGATTAAATGTGTGGAAGATGCAAGGAAGGCGTCAATCATCACAAGTGAAGAGGAAGGAAGCAAACAAAAACATTGATGAACGTTGATTGAATCATAACTTTCATTGATAGGTGTCAACCAATGGCATCCCATGATGCTTCATCACTCTGAGATCCACTTGCACACATGAGGGAAGGAAGGAAAAGTAGGAAGGGTATTTATATAGACCCAAAAGAGGGAGTAAAGGTTCAACAACGTTGTCCATAAATTGGTCAACATATCTACATCTTTTTTGGTCATTCATTCCAACAACAAACAAATCTGACTTTTCATTGGTAGGAAAGGTCAAAAACACATTTGTAGACATCCCCGTCTTCTCATCAGTAGACACTACATAAGTTCTATAAGTGAGAGTGTTTGGTTCAAGCATGTTGGAGCATCATTGACTCTTAGCTCATGATCCCCATCAATAGTATACTCATTAGATCCATCCAAAGTTGATGATGGCACCACTTTGATCGATACTCAACTGATGAAAACCTAACATCCAACGAACCAACTGCTTCATCAACAGTTAATCAATGACAAAATATAAGGTCAAAAGACTGGACATTTCCAATGGCCCTCTTCTAATGGAAAGGTAGACAACCCCTTCACTTCTCCACTGATGATAAGACTAGACACTCTCCATTGGTATTCAAAGGATGAAAAGGTAGGAAATTCCATCGCCCCCAACCAATGCAAAGGATAGACTCTTCCATCGGGTTTCAACTAAAGAAGGGTTAGAGTTCCTGGTTAGGTGATCTAAGTCCAACCAACTAAGCATGAAGTGGAGAGAGAGAGAAAGGAATATCTATAAAGCTATGTGAAAATTTCTAAAGGGAAACCACCAACTAGGGGAAATTGCACATAGACCCACAATCCAAACTTTAACTGTCTAAACAAAACTTAGTCCAAGCATGTCATCAGGCATAATAACACATGATAAAGGAAATCAACATGTTTAGGAGGTTAATCTAGGTCAGTGGTTTTATAGTCTGGGTGAGGGAGATACTCATGACCCTATAGGAGGTAGACATGGCTTCATATCAATAATAGTGTTACAACCCATTCCTAGCTTTGCTAGTAATCCTAGAGATTTAAGATAATCTTAATTCTTGTCATGTTTAATTTTGTTAGTAATATTTTATCTTGTACTTTATCTTAACTTTGGTAACCTTAAATACTTGTTTGGGAAACTTATAATCATGAATTAAGCATACTATAAAGATCTGAGTTGGAGTTAATATACCATTGAACCATACATATATGCAAGAAGAGAGTTAATGACATTGAAGGAAATAATTAATAAATAATTTTTACTTTGAGAATATTATCAAAATAATATTATAGAGAATTCAATTATGAATCTCACAAAAAAGAATAAACCAAATCGGAGTTAAAATGAGAGAGTTATGCCCTTTTTAGTAAACATGTACAGAGTGTCGTGACCGCGACGCTGCGTCATGTGCCGTGACCGCGATGTTGTGTTGTGACTGAGACACTGTGTTGTGTGCCACGACCATGAAACTATATCCCGACCACGACCGATGCCGCATGGGACAACCAATCATAAAATGATCATATCTCATGCTATACTTATCCATTTTCAACGGAATGAAGTGCGTTGGAACCATGATTCAATCCTATATCATCACTGATACCTTGATCAATGAGAGGGCAACCTGGAAGGTAATTTCTGGGGCAATTTTTGCGAAAGAATGTGAAGAACGATGGAAATCCAAAAGGGTTGCCATAGATTTGACTTGGTAAGTAGTTTTAACTATGGATTCTTCCTTCTCTTCATTTCCCCTAATCTAGCGAATTTGAGATTTGGGTTAACCTCTGATCTTCATCTGCTACCTACAATAGGCCTCCTTTAGGGTTAAAAGGAAGAAGAAACTGTAGATTTGTTAGGGTCTTGATATCGATTTGAGCTTTTTAGAGATGGGCTACATTTTAAAGGTGTTTTTACACCTTAGGGTGAGTGGGTACTTCCTTTAAATAGTAGATTGCATGAAAATGGGTTAAATCATCAAAAGTCTTCAATTGCTTGGTTTGCGAGTACACACACTAAGTTGCCTTTTTTATCTAGCTTTTGTAAGATGATATGGAATGGATTATTTCTCTATTGTGATGAATTTCAGATTATGAAATCACATTAGAAAATGACTACAATCCATCTAAATGAGAATTCTTAAAGTAATTGTAGAGCTTACATGAATATACTGAAATCTAAGATTTTCGACTATGATTGAAATTGTTGTATAATTGAATAAAGAAGTTTGCCTAGTTGAATCTCCTTGGTTACAAATGATTGTTTTATTTGTATGCATATTACATATATGTCATGTAATGTCTTGAATTTCATTTGATGATATCAATGTTTGCTTGATATATTTGTAAGGAGAGTGAAACCCTAAATGAATGGAAAGTTGGAGGTTTGCAAATAGACATCTTAATTCAATGTTATTCTTGATATATAAAGTTTTAGTAAATGGCGTGGAAACACTAGTTCAATTAATTACATGGTTTCTTATATATATTCAATTATATGTGAACTATTGAGAGCAATCCTTATTGAATGATGTTATGATGTATTAAATCCTTATGCGAGTTATGTGATCAGTGAATTTGGTAAGTGAAACCCTAAGGATAGGGTGTTTATTGAATCAAGCATTGTGATATTAATGTTTCTCTGTATGAGATGTGATTATGCTAACATTTCAGTTGTGGTAAATGTTATCAGCTGGTTTATGAAATGAACGGTTTACAAAGTTGAACTAAGATATGTTGATGTGATGATTGAATTATGAATTTGAAGAGTGAATTAGACATTTAGATGCCTTGAACACTATAGAATCCTCACAGGATGAGGCCTGTGCTGTGAGGAGAAAACAATTTCCTAACTAGAGGTAGTCCAAATAGAGGTAAGCCAGAGTGCACTAGTAGGGTGTGGGGGTCTTGACCAGTAGGGCAGACTCCTTGCAATTGTGTGGTACCCAACACCAACTGTGGATGTTGGTGGTACCTGTGTTACATGTTGAGTGATCAGTGGTCAGTAGGTCCACTAATGCACAATAAGCCTGAGGGCTTTGACTCACCGTTTGAGTACCTAGGTTGAGAGGTGGAGTCTTAGATATCCAGCCGCTCCCATTAGCCGCCGAGAGGAAGACGTGTCGAGGCCCACTATAGATGAGGTCTTACTCGAGAGATAGGTTTAGGAACCCGGGCATGCTTCTAAGCCTTATACAGTGAGATCGTAGCTTGTTGCTATTATTTCACATGTTGTGGTACACCTCATGTGGGTTCAAGGCATAATAAAATGAATGAGAGGTTAAACAAGTGTGCGTAGTTATTCAATTATTCATTGTATTTTTCTGAATTATTAGTTCTCTT
Organism: Alisma plantago-aquatica; assembly: GCA_963693085.1. Classification (NCBI taxonomy): domain Eukaryota; kingdom Viridiplantae; phylum Streptophyta; class Magnoliopsida; order Alismatales; family Alismataceae; genus Alisma; species Alisma plantago-aquatica. The sequence continues at coordinate 1,045,045,538 of OY856409.1, forward strand.
TATGATCAATCAAGCATGTTCATATATTGATTCACTCTTGTAGATATCTAGAGTATACTGCCATATTTATGATTGTCAATGATTAGACTCTTTAAAGCTTATTGTTTTTATAGTTGATATCAGTTTCTCGACAATATATCTGTAATTATATAAGTGCTTTAAACTATTTCTATGAAGTACTCATTCACTGAGCGCGTAGGCTCACCCCTTTACTCACAAATTTTAGGGATGACCACATGGACTTGAAGAATGTTAATGCCAAAGTAAATCTTCCACAAGAGCTAAGTATCAAAATCAAATGAGTTCAGTCGATCCCTATCACTCTAGGTCCTTGTATAGAGTTGAGAGAGAGTTCTAAATGATGTTGTCTATCTTTGTTTCCTTAATAAGAGAGAATTTGTATGATTATCATGTCGTATGTACATGGAAGTGTGAGAAATAGAATGAATGTATGGATGTGTATCATTATGTTGAGATCATAATTGAGTAATCAAAGTTTAATTCTCTTGTAAAGTTTGTTCATGTGATTGAATGTGAGTAAACAAAGAGTTTGAAATAAAAGAAAAAGAAAAAGTTGGGAGTGAACTTTATATTAAGTATAATCCTCAAACTCATGCCCTAATCTCATGATTAGTGGTAATCATGGGATGTGGGTGTAACAGCTTGGTATCAGAGCTTAGACTGAGTCATCGGGGACCATTAGGATAGAAAGTCAGAGTTATAAGTGTGGAAGTTTAGAGGTGATGTGTGAACAACTCTGGGATGTCTGAGTATTTAGATATCTTGGCCCAATATCTGAAAACTTAGGTTGACCAGAATCAAGCTACTCTATCTATTCTTCTCTGAATGCCCTGGCCAGACATGCAGTGGGAGGATGGGCTAGAGAGAAACCCTAGAAATATTAGGTTTAGGAGACCAGACAATAATGCAGGAGTAAGATCTTAAAGATAGAATGTGATACAACTCTTTCTTTATATTGCTTCTTTGATTGGAGATCAATAGAAATGCTCTTATATATATGAATCCAGATTATCAGTTTGTAGATTATATATGGTTCTTTTATATTGTTGTGTATCATGAAGTGATTCAATTATTGTTTATATTCTTTATATCAAGTAGACAAGAAGTTATGTTTAAATGAGTTTGACCTAAGTGGATATTCTTTTTACATGTTTGAGATTAATAGGAGTTGGTTAATATTGAGTAGCTCTCAGCTTCAAGACTACAGGTTTGGCCTGGTCCGGATGGCAGTGTGCATTACTTGGATCTAATGACTCCTATTAAAAATATAATAAGAGTAGACTCTGGATAAATTAGACCCACATCATAGTGAGAATGTACATATACTAAGATGTTGAAACATATGGGAAATATTAGAATAGCTAAGAATAAGTTGGAACTGATATCTGGGATCCAACTTTGGGGCCTCACATGAGAAACCCTTAGTTGGGAATAAGGGAACACGACACAAGGTTCAGATTAAGTTTAATGATTAGTATTATATGAACTCTAAATATGAAATATGGAAAAGATATGAGAAAAGTATGTAAGGGCCAAGATAGTAAGAATCAATCATGAGGAATGGATCATATAATTGGGTACAATGCTTTTATGTACTCCAAAGCAAAGGGAAAATAGAAGAAAAGAGTTAAGTATACGATAAGTACATAGAAGTGAAGAGTCTTCAGAAGAGTTAAAGTAAAGAGAATTAGATGAACATGTAAATCATAAGACTAGGATAACAAACTTAGTTGAAACAAAGAGAAATGTTAGAAATGATGAGCTTGATTAAGGAATGAGGGTTATGATATAATTGAGATCATGGAATGTATACCTTTATTATAAAGTTTAATACATTCATCCTTACTACCTTTGGATTCTAAGTCTCTATATAACAACAAACTAGTTTCTAAAAGAAGAACAAAAGTGTAGCTCAACAAATGAATAAGTCATACAAAGGTGGACTATATTCAGGAAGGAAAAAACTTGATTGAAAGAGAAACTAAGTTTGACCCATGCATGAGCTTATTGATTTAAAATGAAGGATATGTAATGTATTAAACAAGAGGTGAAACTAGTAGAGAGATTATTGATTTAGAATTTCAAAACAAATATGTGCAACATGGTATACATGATCATACACATGAATAAGCAACACGATCATTAGAGAAAAATTAGAAGTTAAAGATGACATGTGGAAGAGTAGTATATGGTAAGAGGTTTCTGGAAAGTAAGGAAGGGTTTGAAACATGATGGAGTAATATAGATTATAAAAGAAAGAGGATAGGATATTCAAGAAAGTGCTAATTAGTCAAGTATCCTTATTAATAACCAATTAAACCTACATATGAGAAATGTATTAAGGGAATGTTTGAAGATAGGAATTCTAAGTCTCAGAATCATCTTCTCTATTATATATTACTTAATGAGAGAAATGTGGGGATGAAGTGATAAGAAAATGATTCATATATGATGCATAACCACCATGGTAGAGACATATAGTGAATGTAATAATGACACACAATATGATGATGAAACCCTAGCATGGTAAATTGAGAATGTAATATATCTGAATGGACAAGTAAGAGAAATGAAATTCAATTGATAAGATAAGGAATAATTTAGTCAAACTTGTGAGATCCAAAGTTTGCATTTCATATTAAGGGAGAAAAGTCACATCACAATAACGTCATGCTACTGATAAGGACCAAACCCTAGAATGTTTAGAGTTGTAGTAGTTCAAGGGATGTCACTAGTGATTTGACCTTGAATACTAACATCTCTATAAGACAAGATCATCAGATTTGCACTATGAGAAGTAACCTAACACTGATAGTAATCTAGGGTTTAAAGGTAGCTAATCTGAAAGGTAGATAAACAATATGGAAATGATTCAGAGAAAAGGATAAGAAATAGTTTTGAAATATAAGAGGTGTGATTTAAATAAAAGAAGAAGTGCAACATGAGCAAAGTGTAATCTAAAATAAATTCTTGTAGTGATAAAAAGAATGATGAACAATCAATTCTTACCTTGAATGTTTCAATGTTAGGGGTGTTTATTCTAGATGATCAGAGTGAGAAGGATAAGTAAGAAGAAGTTGTAATGCCTAAGAAGAGAAATCATAGAAAATAAATGACTTTCAACAATATGTGAATTTGTTTTAAAGAAGTATAGTTTGTTGAAGTCATTGCAAGGGATGAAAATTTGTTTTACATATGACTTCAATAGTACATGTGCGAGCAATATACTAATTGGAATGAGTTTTATGGTTTCAATCATTCATATCAGTAGTCTGACTCAGTTTTATATGATTATTGTTATTTCTAGTTTTGCAGCTCATGAGTGCTTTTTCTATTTGAGTAGCACAATAGTAAAATTCAAAACAACTTGATGAACTTTCTTTTGTGACTCAGAGGTAATACAAAACAATAGTACATATTGAGTCGTATGAATTGAGGTAGTTGGATCAGATTATCAATGTTGAGGTAACACCTCAAGAGTATGAAAATATTAAAAATGGTTGTTTCTCTTTCTCTTTCCTATGATTGATTGTGGCATAGAGAATTATTTTGTTATCATTGAGAAGGGTTTCTTAAAATATGTTGTGATTAGAAGAGGAACAAATGACTCAATGTTGAAAGTAAAATTCTAGACCGTAAAATTTGAAAGCTTAAATTGAGAGAGATACCCTTAGTAAAGGTTCTTTGAAGGAATCATGGTGTAGAAGAAGCTACCTGGGAAGTGGATTTAGATATGTTTGACAAGTATCCTTTCCTCTTTTAAAAATATCAAGACGAAATTTTATTAGAGGGGGAGAATTATTACAACTCGGTCCTAGATTTGTTGGTAATCCTAGAGATTTAAGGTAATCTTAATGTTAGTCATGTTTTTGTTAGTAATATTTTATCTTGTACTTTATCTTAACTTTGGTAACATTAAATACTTGTTTGGGAAACTCATAATCATGACTTAAGCATACTATAAAGATCCAAGTTGGATTTAATATAGCATTAACCCATACATGATGCAAGAAGAGAGTTAATGATGTTGAAGGAAATAATTAATAAATAATTTTTCCTCTTATAATATTGTCAAAATAATATTTTATAATTATATAAAATTCAATTATGAATCTAACAAAAAAGGAATGAACCAAATCGGAGTTAAAATGAGAGAGTTATGCCCTTTTTAGTAAACATGTATAGAGTGCTGCGACCGCGACGTTGTGTTGTGTGCCACGACCGCAACGCTACGTCGCGACTGTGACACTGCGTCATGTGACGCGACTGTGACCAATGCTGCCCTAGAAAGCCAATATTCGACCCTCTATCATATCAAACACCTCTCTCAATGAGAGGGCGACCTGAAAGGTGATTTTTGGGGAAGAATGTGAAGAACGGCGGAAATCCAAAAGGCTTGCCATAAATTTGACTTGGTAAGTAGTTTTAACTATGAATTCTTCCTTCTCTTCATTTCCCCTTGCTCATAATCCCTAATCCAGTGAATTTGAGGTTTGGGTTAACCTTTTATCTTCATCTTCTATATACAATAGACCTCCTTTAGGGTTGAAAGGAAGAAGAAACTGTTGATTTGCTAGGGTGTTAATATGGATTTGAGCTTTTCAGAGATGGGCTACATTTTTAAGGTGTTTTCACACCTTAGGGTGAGTGGGTACATCCTTTTAAACAGTAGATTGCATGAAAATGAGTTAAATCATCAAAAATATTCAATTGCTTGGTATGCGAGTACAAACACTAAGTTGCCTTTTTTATCTAGATTTTACAAGATGATATGGAATGGATTATCTCTCTGTTGTGATGAATTTTAGATTATGAAATCACATTAGAAATGATTGCAATCCATCTAAATGAGAATTCTTAAAGTAATTTTAGAGCTTACATTTTTTTTAAGGTAAACCATACCATTATATTGATAAAAGCCATATGACATCTACAGAGATAACAGGTTCATACATATTCTGTAACCAAAGGAGCCAGAGAACACCTTCTAACATATAGGATTGGATGCGAGTATGAAATTTCTGAACGGATTCCTCCCTTTCGCACTTAAAGTAATTGTAGAGCTTACATGAATATACTGAAATCTAAGATTTTGGATTATGACTGAAATTGTTGTATAATTGAATAAAGAAGTTTACCTAGTTGAATCTCCTTGGTTACAAATGATTATTTTATTTGTATGCATATTACAAATATGTCAGATAAGGTCTTGGATTTCATTCGATGATATCAATGTTTACTTAATATATCCGTAAGGAAAGTGAAACCCTAAATGAATGAAAAGTTGGAGGTTTGCAAATAGACATCCTGATTCAATGTTATTCTTGATGTATGAAGTTTTAGTAAATGGCATGGAAATCCTAGTTCAGTTCATTACATGGTTTCTTATATATATTCGATTATATGTGAACTGATGAGAGCAATCCTTATTGAATGATGTTATGATGTATTAAATCCTTATGAGAGTTATTTGATAAGTGAATGAGGTAAGTGAAACCCTAAGGATAGGGTGTTCAGTGAATCAAGTATTGTGATATTAATGTTTCTCAGTATGAGATGTGGTTATGCTTAACAGTTCAGTTGTTGTAAATGTTATCAGCTAGTTTATGAAATGAACAGTTTATAAAGATGAACTAAGATATATTGATGTGATGAGTGAATTGTGAATTTGAAGAGTGAATTAGACATTTAGATGCCCATAACACTGTAGAATCCTCATAGGATGAGGCCTACACTATGGGGAGGAAACAGTTTCCCGACTAGAGGTAGTCCAGATCGAGGTAAGCCAGAACGCACCAGTAGGGTGTGGGGGTCATGACCAGTAGGGAAGACTCCTAATAGTTGTGTGGTACCCAACACCAACCGGGGATGCCAGTGGTACCTATGTTACATGTTGAGTGATCAATGGTCAGTAGATCCACTGATGCACAATAACCCTGACGGCTTTGACTCACTGCCTAAGTACCCAGGTTGAGAGGTGGAGTCTGAGATATCCGACCGCTCCCATTAGCCACCGAGAGGCAGACGTGTCGAGGCCCACTGCAGATGAGGTCTTACTCGAGAGATAGGCTTAGGAATCTAGGCATGCTTCTAAGCCTTGTACAATGAGATCGTATCTTTCTGTGATTCTTTCAAATGTTCTGGTACACCTCAGGTGGGTTCAGGGCATAATAAGATGAACGAGAGGTTAAACAAGTGTATGCAATTATTCAATTATTCATTGTATGTTTTTGAATTATAAGTTCCCTTTATCATCAATTAAGCATGTTCATATATTGATTCACTCTTTTAGATATCTAGAGTATCCTGCCATATTTATGATTGTCAATGATTAGACTCTTTATAGCTTACTGTTGTTATAATTGATATCAGTTGCTCAACAATATATCTATAATTATATAAGTGCTTTAAAATGTTTCTATGAAGTACTCATTCACTGTGCGAGTAGGTTCACCCCTCTACTCACAATTTTTAGGAATGACCACATGGACTTGAATAACGGTAATGCCAGAGTAGATCTTACACAAGAGCTAAGTATCAAAATCAGATGAGTTCAGTTAGTCCTTGTCACTCTAGGTCCTTGTATAGAGTTGACAGAGAGTTCTAAATGATATTGTCTATCTTTGTTTCCTTAATAAGAGAGAATGTGTTTGATTATCATGTCGTATGTGCATGGAAGTGTGAGAAATAGAATGAATGTATGGATGTGTACCATTAATGTTGAGATCATAGTTGAGTAATCAAAGTTTAATTCTCTTGTAAAGTTTGTTTATGTGATTGAATGCGAGTAAACAAAGAGTTTGAGATAAAGGAAAAAAGAAAAAGTTGTGAGTGAACTTTGTATTAAGCATAATCCTCAAACTTATGCCCTAATCTCATGATTAGTGGTAATCATGGGATGTGGGTGTAACAAATAGTCTCTATGCTTAGGTTGGTGGTTGATGGTGAAGGAACTTATCGATTGCACCTACAAGATATATTTGGGTAAAAGATAAATATATGGATAGAAATGATGTGGTTAGAAAGTAAATTCTAGGTCTTAGATTGAGTTGATCAAGCTTATGAAGCTTTCCTCAGCTACAAGTGAAATAACCATGTAACCTTAATAGTGAGTGAACATGTTTGATGCATAAGTACTCATAGATTCTCACCATTTTTACATTACATTAACTATGATGTAATCATAACTTAAGTGAGATAGATTATCTATGAATGATAATTCATATATTGAGCTTGAACTAAGTTGTATACCCCATACCATAAATGCATAATTGTCGTTGTGATTCTGAATTGAGAAAGATAAAAGATTATATCAGATAATATTTATATTTTAACCAAAATTATAATATAATATCAATGTGTCAAGACTCATGATTGTGACAAATCATATAACAAGATGAAAATCTAACTAGAAAGTATGAAGTCATCACATTCTATGGTGAAATATAAGCATGATGTTGATCATATCTCACTTTTTGATGTAGAATGTGATAACTTAAGATAATATGAAACATTTATCTATGTATGACTGAGTGCTTATGACCTTATAAGGGTGAGTGTCCAACCCTAAATTTTCTAGTTAGACTCTAGTTGTTGTTTGAAGCAAGTCCAATAACATGATTAAATGATTTTATGTCTCCTTGGAGTGATAGCCTAACTATGGTTGAAGTTACTTCTTTTCATTTAAAGTTTGAGGTAGCCTATTTGCAAGGATGGAATAATTTTAAGTTGGATTGATAGAACATTGGAACTATATGGCTTTCTGTGACATACTAGACATATATGTAAATATGATAAGCTATCATGTTCACACCCTAGAAGAGTCCAAAACATAAAGCTTTGATCTCTAGAGGATGATGATGATGTCATCACCATTTAAGCCTCAATCTCAACGATGTTGGTGATAGCTACATAGATACTTCTTTTCCTATCATCTATTATGGATCATAATTTGACCAAGATGTAAAGATTCAAAATCTTTCTTTATAACATATTCCCAATTTAATTTTGTCCTTCCTCTTCTTTTATTCATTGTGCTCAATTCAATAGCATTGCTTTGTATATGAATTTATTAGTTTGTGCGTCACATGTCCATACCATATCTGATAGCCCTCGTACAACTTGTTCTCAATACTCACCACCACAATTTGTTTTTGATATAGTCATTTCTCAAGCAATATTCTTTTTTTTCCCACACATCAATTTCAATAGATGCATTTCAGCCCATTAATCTGGTTGAGACCATATTTCTTCACCTCCCAAAAATCGCTCCCATACAACATGGCTTCCTGTATATCTAGTCAATAAAACTAACTTTTAATCTAAGAGGGATACTATGGCCACCTATAATCCAATTGCACTCCTCCATTTCAAACAAGATACCACGATCCTATGACAAATATTATAGTGAACATCACCATTCATTTCAATAGTAGAACCTAAATGAAAAAACTTATCCATGTTGGTACATCCACTTCATTAAACTTGTATCCACCATTCACAATTCTAGATCAGCTATATTGCAATGCATATACTCAAATTTTCTTCTACCGAAAATACAAAGATTAGATTCCAACCATTTCTTCAAAGTTTATATTTTTTATTCAATCTTTCTTTATTTTCATCAATCAACACAATATCATTAGTATATAACATGCACCAAGTAGTATTTTCCTAATAGAGTCAACTTAACCATAACAATTAAAATAGATTTGGGATAAGTGCTGATCCTTGATGTACCTCAAATATGATTAGATATGTTGGTTTCTATCCTGTATGTCTATAATACCTATCTTATATGTCAATGTATTGGATTGGTACCCCCTTTTATGAAAAACTCTTCACAAAACTTCCTTGGGTACTTGATCATAAGATCAAATCAATAATAACTATTTGAAGATATTTTTCTTCCTCTTTGTACTTCTCCATAATCCTCTCTATTATAAAAACAACCCCTTTTGCTGATCTTCCTATCATGAAACCAAATTGGTTTTCTAATTCCGTATTAAATATCTTAGCCTCTATTAATTAACCTTGCCCAAAGACTCATAGTGTGACTTGTCGACATGAAACCTCTTTAGTTTGTGCAACTTTAAAATTCACCTATTTTATTATACATGGGGAATATAATAATATTTGTCCATTCATATATAATCTTCTTGATGTTTATTTCTTATTAAAAAAATCATTTAACACATTGTTCACCCTAGACTCTTCCATGCATCAATTCAAATACCATTTGGTCTGCTGAATTTCACATTTTCATCCTTTTTCAAAGCATTCTTGATCTCAAATAGTTAAACTCATCATGTGTAAATGATATCTCTTATATTCATGTAATACAAGTCTCTTAAGTTATACACAATATCTACTTTGAAAAGCTTATGAAAGTAGTTTCTCCATTGTTCTTGATATCATCAACCTTCACTAACATTTTAATCGCTTGATTTTTTATGAATGTACTTAAGTATCTTCCTTTCATTTCTCTTATATGGTCTAGTTTATATATATATTTTCACCCTAATGAGTCATTAATCCAATTATATATCTCTTCAAAGTTTCTAGACCTTGCCTCTTGGACTTCCTTCTTAGCTTCTTTCTCTGATTTCTTATATCTCTGAAAGGTTACATCATCTCAAGATTTGGGAAAGATCCTATAGATATATATTTTGAGTTTAACAACCTTATGTTCTTCATAACTCACCAGAAAGAATCTTTTTGTAGAGTCCCACACCATTTGGAATACCTTGTAAACTCTTTGATTTTTTTAATAAAGGAGCTCATATTATGACACACAATGTTAGCTTCAAACTCTAGGTTCAAAGTTCCATCCTGGATAATTTTATCATTAGATGCTGACGTGATTTCTCGGTAAATTCACTTTGATTCTCTATTAACCAATGATTTGGTAACATAAACATGGTTAAAGATAAACTATTTTCCCTAATAGGATTCCACCATTGTATACTTCTAGCTTGATTTTTGTCACGCTTACTTTTTTTTTTGAGGTAAAGGTCATAGTTTATATTAAAGCATAACAAAGCAAGCAAAAACCTACTTTAGTGAGTTCATACAGGATGAAAGAAGCAAAAAAAACACAGTGAAGGAAAATGGTGATGTTTTAATCATTTAGGGGAGGCACCCCTTAACAAGCCTCAAGAAGCATAAAATCAAATTTTCCTAGGAAAAGATTTTAGCTCCTTGACAGATGGAATCATTGATGTTGTTGCAGCAAACTGTCGCCCGTTTCATCATCCACCATGGCTTTTAAGTCGCATAGAAAATGGGCTTCCGATTCACCTTCTTCAGAGTCACTTTTCCTGTCATAGGCCTGTTTACCTGCACATTGATAGTAAGTGAAGGTCTGCATCTATTTGTGAGATAATATTTTGCCTCGTTTTTTTATTGTTGTTGAATATTCTGTTGTTTCTCTCAAGCCAAAGATTCCAGCTGATGATGATGAATATGTCATTTCCCTTGAAGGATTTGTATTGTATATTTGGTGAAATCTGAAGGGGGAAGGTTGCTGATTTGAGTTCTAAACTGTAGGTTCGTGTGTAGTGTAAGATGATGTTTAGTGAGATGTTACACTTGAATAAGATGTGGTCTACCGAATCAGTATCCGTCTTGCAAAGAGGACATCTGGAAGGACCAATGAAGCCCTTCTTGGTCAGATTTTCACTACTGAGGAGCTTGTTGTGAAGGAGAAGACAAAGGAAAGTTTTATATTTTTGCTACCATTTTGTTTCTATATTTTTGTGGTAGGTGGGGAGATGCCTCTGAAAGAAAGGAAGGAGTATGCTTCCTTAACTGAGAAGGAGTTTCCCCATCTCCAAGTGATATTGTTTGATGTGTTATTTTCCAAAGTTTGCTTTAAGGCACATAGGTCTTCAGGTTTTAGGTGCATGAGAATGCATCTTTTGAGAGAGTTTGTTTTGTTACTTGTTAGAAGGCGGAGGGCCTGGTCAATATTGATCTTGAGGAGGTTTTTTGGGATGGTCCAATTTGTGTGTAAGTTTAGAACTGAATTTTTTTCATACCAGGGGTCGTTCCAGAAGGATATTTTTAGGTGGGAGTGTAGAGGAGTGTTGATGAGTTGGGTTAAAGTTTGGAAGTTTTTGTTTATGTATTTCCAAAGGGGTGAGGCTGATTTGACAATATGCCGGGGAGGGGATTTTTGGTAGTATTTGTGGTTGATGAGGCTCAACCATATTTTTATTTTTTACCAGACTGTTGATGATTTTTGTTATAAGGCAGAAGGCATGGGTTTCAATATTAAGAATTCCCCAGCCACCTTGGTCTAAAGGTGCTGCAATAGTTTTCCAATTAACTAGATGGTAGTGTTTTCTGGATTTTGTGGATTGGTGAAAGTTATTCCATAGGAACTTCCTTCACACTTTGTCGAGTAGTGATTTAGTTTTGGATGGGAGGGGAATACAGCTCAGGAAGTGTGTGGTGATGGGAGTGATGACACTGTTTAGGAGAGTAAGTCTTCGTGAGATATTTAGGAAGTTATTTGTCCAATCTGAGAGTTTTTTGTTTATTTTTTCTATGATGGGGGACCAGATAGCATTTGTGATGTTGTGGGGGGTGATTGGGAGACCTAGGTATTTGATGGGGAAGTCTTCAATCTTACACCTTAAAAGATCTTTGTATCTTTCCAAGACAGGTTGTTCAAGGTGGACCCCAAAGATTGATGATTTGTGGAGATTTATTTTTAGCCCAGAAATGTAGGAAAAAATACCAAAGATTCTGAAGATGTTGAGTAGGGAGGGGTCTTCTGGGGAGGAAAGCATTATTGTGTCATCAACAAATTGTATGATGTTCTCTTTGCATTCCTCAGGAGATTTTATGAGGCCACTAATTTTTCCAAGTTGTATCATACAAGAGAGGATGGTTGTGATGATAACAAAAAGGTAAGGGGAGAGGGGGTCGCCTTGTCTGAGGCCATTTGAATTATGAAAATAACCAAAAGGAACACCATTTATGATTGTTGAAAAGTGGTTTGTGGATATGCAAGCATGTATCCATTTGACCCATTTGAGCAGAAATCCAAAACCCATGAGTGTTTTTGTTAAACAGTTCCAGTTGACAAAATCAAAGGCTTTCTCAAAGTCTAATTTTATGGCCAGAAGAGGTGTTCTATTTTTGTGGCAGAGATGAATAGTTTTGTTAACCATCAGGTAAGCGTCTTGTATGATTCTATCTTTGAGAAAGGAATTTTGGTTGAGGGGAATGATATTGTTCATGAGTGGTTTAATTCTATTTTGCTAGAGTTTTTGCTATGATTTTGTATGAAGTGTTGATAAGGCTGATGGGTTTGTACTGGGATATATGGTCAGGTTGATGTGTTTTCTTAATTATGGCGATGAAAGTTTTGTTTAGGTGCTTGATTATGTTGTGTGGGGTTTCACTTTCATAGAAAGTCTTGAGTAAATCTAGGAAGTCATGTTTGTAGTGGACCCATTTTGCCAGGTAGAATTCTATATATAGACCGTCGGGTCCTGGTGATTTATTTAAACCTAAAGTAGATATGGCCAAGTCCAATTCCCCTAGGGACAAAGGTTTTATGAGGTCAAGGGGTTTTTTTAATGTTTGTATGGCAAATCCTAGACCAGTCCAAGTCATTTAGGTAAGAGGGGTTGTGGTTGTTGTTGAAGATTTTTTTGAAATGGTCTGTGATGTGGGTTGTGATAGATTGTTTGTGGGTAGAGATACTACCATTTATCTGGAGGTAAGTGATGGAGTTTTTTTGGTATTTTTTGTTGCATATCTTATGGAAGAACTTTGTGTTTTTATCTCCTTCCTTTTCCCAGGTTATTTTCACCCTTTGTCTCCATCTGTTGTCAATACACTTTTTTGTGAACTCAAGTTCTTCTTTAATGGAAAGAACAAGAGCAGGGTCATCTGAGGGGTCTTTGTCCACAAAGAGGAATTGTTCTTCTAGGTATTTTTGTATTTCTTGCAGCTTGTTTGGGTTTGTGCGTTTCCATTGTTTGATGTGTGTTTTGATGTTTTTTGTGTTTTGGAGAATGTGTAGTCCTAAGTTTGTGGTTTGGGAATCGGCTAATTTCTAATGCTCAACACAAGTGTTGGTAAAGTTGTTTATGGTGAGCCAACTATTTTCAAATTTGAAGGGGCGTTGACCCCAAGAAGTGGGACTAGTGTCTAGAATGAGAGGGAAATGATTAGATATAGCTCTGTTTGAGATGTGAACAGAGGTGAGAGGGTGTTTTTCTTCCCATAGGGTGGAGCAGATGAAATGGTCGAGTCTGGCAAAAGATTGATTTCTGGACCATGTGAAGGATGCATTTGATGGTTTGATGTCAATCATAGCATGATCTGTGAGAAGATGGCTAAAAAGTTTATCAGCTGCAGACAAAGTTTGAGTGGAATTTGTGGAGTTTGTTCTGTCAGAGTTTTGGGTTATCAAGTTGAAGTCCCCACTTATAACCCAGGGAGATGAGTGGTGGTTTGATATTAGCGATTTAAGTTTAGTTAAGAAGGCAGATTTGTTATGTCCAGGTTCACCATAAACCCCAGTAAAAGACCAACAATAACCGTCAGAAGTGTTTTTAAGGTCAATGGTTACGGAGTAGTCTAGAGAGGAGATGGTTAGGGCGGAGAATGTGAGATTGTTGAACCCTATTAGGAGACCCCCTTTGAAGCCAATAGGGGGGATTTGGACCCAGTCAGTGATTATGTTTCCACCTATGGTTTTGAAAGCAAAAGGGGACAGACTAGTTTTTGTTTCTTGGATAGTGATCAGGTCTATTTTATTTTTGTAAATGTGTGAGAAGATTTCCTTACATCTATGGAGGTTTGATGCTCCACAGACATTCCAAGAGGAAAGTCACATAGTTTTTGGATAGGTTTAGACGGGAGATAGACAGATCAACACCAAATGATTAGTCGATTTTGAGAAGCTCAAAGTTTATATTGGTAGAATTTATAACTCTTTTATTTGACCATCCCATAAAGAGTTCTATATCATCTAGTGTTTTATGAGCCTTTTCTTCATCTTCGAGATGAATTCCTATATTTTTTGCAAATTTTGTGAAACTATTGATGTTTGACCATGATGCAAGGTCCTCAATGTTGTCTATATCGCAGTATATAGACTTTTTGTGAGGTGGGGAGGAGATATTATGAATAGAAGATTTTACACAGGATGAACTGAGAGAAGCGTTTGTGTATGTACCTGGATCTGGTAAGTTGACGATGGTTTTTTTGTTCGCCTCTTTTTGATCTTGTATCATAATCTTCTAGATGTAACCACCTTCTTGCTTTTGTTTTGGGCTCTCCTAATGAGGACTCTGCAAAGAGCTGTCATCTTTTAGCAGGGAAAGATTTTGTTTTTTAAAGAGGTTTGGTTTAGGTTTTGTGTATGGCCACTTTCCTTGGTTGATGTTGGGGAGGGGAAGATGGTGCCAGCTGGTGGGGAGGTGTTTCCAAGAAAGGAGGGAGTGGAGGTTCTGGTTCTTTTCCTACTTGTAAGGAGGTTTGTGTTATCGGAGGAGGTGGTGTTTGAGTTCTTTCTTTCCCAAACATGGTGTCGATCACAAGAAAAACGGGTGTTTGAAGTAGACTTTCTATCTTTATTTGGGAAAAACCATGAAGGTGGATGGTTTGAAAGATCAGAGAAGGTTATTCTGTTTTCGGAAGGGTGTTCAGCAGATAGTTTGATGTTGTAGATTGATTCTCTGATCCTAATGTTGATGGATGGTGGTAAAGAGATGGCTGCTTTGGTTGGAAGAGGCAAAATGCTTTAATGTATTGGGTAGGGTGCAAGGTTTTCGGGCTGATGTATTGTAGAGTAGTTCTGATGGAATGAGCTATTCCTCTAAAAATCTCTACTTCCTTGAGGTGGGGTGGGAGGTTGGTGATAGAAACCCAGTCTGAGCTTCCAGCTGGAGCTGGGAAAGCACCTAAGTCAGCCATCCATTTTGATAATCTTGTTGTAATGAAACTAGATCCACAAGGTATCGTGAGAACCTGGTTGAAGAGATGGTTAATTTTTGTTCCTTCAGGGACAATGTAAATCAACTGGGTTGGAGAAAAGATTTTTGGTTTTAGGATTGTCTGTCCTGGGATGAGGAGGGCTAAGGCTCAGGTGATATCAAGGACATTTATATGGTTGTTGTCTATGTTGTTTTCAATGGAGATGAGGATGCTTCTCAAAGTAAGGACATTGAGAAGCCTCATGGAGTTTGTAGGTAGGTCAAGGGCTATCGTGTATTCAAGGTGTTCTGGAGTTTTCATGTTTGATGTTGTAGGGTGTTTGCGCTGTGTGTGGAGGTAATAGAGGGAATGTAGGGGGGGTTTAGTGAAGAAGCTAAGTGTTTTTGTGGCTTTTGGTAGGGTTTTGATATAGGCACAACTCTGGTGTTTGTGTTTGGGTATCGAGCATTGGATGTGTCTTCATGTTTGGGCGGGAGGTTCACGAGGCATGCAAAAGCATTTTTTGTGATTGGGGGAAAGGGAGGGGGTTGTTTTGTGCCTCTATAGTCCGTATCTCTCTTTTTTGGAACTCGAATATTTTTACAGAAAGTCGAACCTGTACCAGAGAAAAATCTAGGGAAGGAAGACGTTTGGTCTGCATGAGTAATTATCTGTTTAGGGGGTGGGCGGGCTTTACAGAACCTTTTGGTATGACCTTCTTGGTGGCATATGAAGCAGGTAAAGTGGGAAAAGCATCTGGAAGCCGAATGTTGCTTACTATTGCAAAGTGAACAATGAAGAGCCTGAAAAGGTTTTCTGGGGGGGCATTTTCTAGATTTAGGCGGTGGGGTTTTTCTCTCGAAGATTGTTGATTAGGTGTGAAGATTTTTCTTGTCCTAAAATGGGAAAAGAACGGTTTAGGAGGATCATGTCGTTTGGGATGATATCGACCACAGGGTAGGATTGAGGTTTTAGGGTTTTGTAGAGGGAAGAGAGTGTGTAATTTTTGGTTGTTTTCACCTTGTTGGAGGAGAAGAGATGGTACCTTGCTGCAATTGAGCTTTTTTGTTGTGGTGTTGTTGTTGTGTCTGCTACGTCTTCCCCCTCTGAACACAAGGAGACTGAGATGGGACAAGATTTTGTTCCCACCGGGGGTTGATGTACTTCCCGAATGAAGAGCTGGTCGGCCGAGTTTGATGAGGTTGAGCTTTCTTGGTCATATCTTTTGTGAAGATATGATAGCTCAGGTGGCATGTCAGCATTGAAATTCCGCACCCACACTAGGAAGGTGCAATTTCCTATCAGTTTGATGAAGATTGACCATTTTGGCTTGAGCTTGAGATTCGAGATCATCTGGTCCCAAACCTCAGAGATGAGAAGGGTTGAGGCTTTGTTTTTCCAGTGATGTTCAGTCTGGGAAGACCAAGAGACCGTCACCGGGAAGGAACGGTGACCAATGTTGATCATGCAGGAACCCGGTGAAAGGTCAAACTTGTGGTAGATCCAAGCTTTCGGCAGGGAAATACTAGTAGAGAAAGCAGGGTTTGAGAGTGAAAGCTCTTGGAAGGTGAAGCGAGAGTTCATATCTAGAGGTGTGGCTGGGATCCTCAAGTCGTCGCCAAGCGTCGAGGATTTTTTCTATTTTAGGGCTAAACTGAATATTTTTGTCTTACCTCTTTTGGATAAACAAGTATTGTTTATGCTTGAGGCCAGGGTGAGCATGCCTCCTATTCTCATGATGTAGTCTTGTTAGGTGTGTACATTAAAATATTTTCTCTGGGTAGAATAGAATCAGGATTGATGAGACTGCAGTTAAGGCACAGTGTGGGAAAGCGGTAACCGGCAGAATGTTGTGTATCTAGGGTGACTTTTGAAAAGGATGTTTCAGAGTATCAGACAGCCCTGGGCACTGCTGAAGTTGAAAAAAATCCTGGCCACAGGAGTTAAGATGCTTGCATGTCACTGTAGTCTCTTGGGTTTGCAAGCGAGGTGTTTCGGTGGTGTTCCAAAGCTCCAAGATTTAATTGCAGAGAAGTGGAAGGGGTGGGGGAGTTAAGTGGATGTACCTTTTATTAACTCCGCTGCTAAGTGGAAGCCGGCTCTGAAGCACAGGTCAGCGCAGATGGAGTCCAAGCATAGGACTTCTGAATTACAATCTGAGAAGGACTGGGGATCGGAAGTTAGGGCACGCTGTGTTGGGACTTTACCAGGGTGGATAGGCTGATGATGTAGTTTTGGGTTGTTTTTGGATAATAGTTGGTGCTTGCTCACTTTGTTTCCCTTTTTCGTGCTGATTTGGTGGGTGGAGGAGCGATGGTTTGAGCACACCTGACAGAGTCAAAATCGAGCCCTGTGGGATGAGGCGTAGGGGATGTTTCTTGAGAGAAGATGGTGCTTTCTCGCACTAACCGCCACCAAGGAGCTAATCTTTGGGGACTGGAGTGGTGATGAATGAAGCTCGCCAGACGGAGGCAAACCTGATCCGGGGTGATGAGACCTACAGGATGATTATAAAGAGAGGATGGAGCTTTCTCTCACTTACCGTCCTTTATATGTATTGGGGTTATAATTGATTAATGGATAGAATTTAATACATTAAATGACTAATTGATACATAAGTAATAAAATAACATAAAATGATTTAAAATAAAAAATATAAAATTGTAATTCCTCTTGTATCAGTTAGGTAACCTACCAAATTTCATGTCAATAGGATACACCCTCAAGTGAATCAATAAAGAGAAACATAAATTTTAATAGTATTATATGGAATTAATACTTTCTAATGCTAATTTAACAATATTTCATTGAATCATCCTTATCACACAGTCTGGGCATGAAACATGAGACCCAATGGCTAATATTTGAGTAAGTGGCGGAACCAACAATACACACTCATCTCCTACTTTATAGTACTATAATCATCACCAATCTTAATTTTTATTTGAAAAAATTATCTCCCCACAATCAATGATTTCTCACGTTTCATCCTCCAATAAAATTCTATTGGCCTCCAATTTTGATTGGCTATTAATCTTGCTTAATGGTCAATAAAAGAAACAAACATTCTATTAATAACACCCTCTACCATATTATCAAGCTTCAAATACCTAACACTAAACCATCATTCAACACCATTGACAACTCAGAAACCTTCATCCCATCTTCCATCACCTTTCTCCCACTCAACTAACCCTAACTCCCTTGGATATCCCACGACAATGTCATTGATCTTTTGCAACAAACGCCTCATGGAAATGGGGCTACACACCACCTTCCCCTAGTTCACTACAATGTAAGCTTCCCTCTCCCCACTCTTTTCCCCATGCTTAATTTGTCATATAAATTACCATGATGATTTATTGATCTTCTCATCCATGTGAACTCATTGGAGATGTTAGTTTCACATCTAAGTAGTCATACATCCCAAAATTAGGGTTTTCTAGCCCTATCACACTGCCGTGAAGCTAGTTGGGCTGTTTACAGCCTGTGAAGACGAGAATTAAGGGATCTACTGCTCAAATCCCTTGCCACACAATAATAGTGCAAGGTGTAGGACATTCCTTTTAAGGAAATCCCCACCTTATACTCTGGCCTTATACTGGACTTTCTCAGACCATGAGGGGAAATTTGTCATTTCATCCATTTCACTCATTAGTATCATGATTTTCCTAAGTTACACAAATGCAAGATTTTCCCCATCACACTCGCTTCCTCCAAATCTTTCTAGCCTCGTCTTGCTACTTTAAAGATAGCTGGGCTATTGCCATCTTGTGAGAATGCTAGTTGTGGGATCACCCCTAATCCAAGTTCCTTATCACACAATCTTGGTGCAAGGTGTAGGACAAACCCATCTAGGAGATCCCCACCTTGCCCTCCAGCTGTATGCTGGTCTTTATTGGATAGTGATGGGGAATTTTCCATTTCCTCCATTTCATTTGCTGGTATCATGATTTTCGTAAGTTGTGCAGATGCCAGATTTGCCCCATCACACTCAGTTAGTCCCTAGCGAGATGTGAGAGAAAATCAATTATTTCACAAGTTCTTTTATTTATTTTTATTTATTTAGAAAATTATTTAAATTGTAAAAATCAGAATAAATTAACTAGAGCTCAAAAATATAAAATATTTGTTTTTGACATATGAAAAATACGCCCAATTTATAATTATGTTTTTGGAGCCAAAAATCTAAAGTTTTAATGGGATCATTTTAGGGTTTAATACATAAATTAGAATAACTAACATACATTATGCATTCATGTTAAAGTTAGGTTTTAGGAAGCCTAACACTAAACCCTAGGTTGCCTTTTTAGAATATTTAGCTCTGCTGTGAGGTATGTGCAACTTCTATTTAAATTTAGGCATTCATATGACTATGACATCAATTTCATTGTAATTAGGCATCTTATTAATTTTATACTCTATGCCTTTTTAGTCACAATTATTTGAAATATTTGAAAATCATGCATTCATGTTGTTTTGGTTTGCACCCTCATGTCATGCAAATTGGTTATATTTTGTGATTAATTAATGTACATATGTCTTACCTCCCTATTATGCATGTTGGTATTGGACTAAGTTAACTATTATAGATTCTAATGCATAACCAGGCATTTCAAGGACACATCTTTCTGATCGTAGTGTGCTATTCCACCCTTAATAAACACATGGGTGTGCTACTTTGACTAGGGTGTGCAATTCGACCTATCGCTCTTTTAGACCAATTATCCATGATGTATTGGCCCTACCTTAGATACCTTTAGTCTACTTTATCTACATGAAATCATTATATTTTGTTAAAATGTGGTTGAATAATGACAAGACTATATATTTTTTTATTTCTTTTATGGATACATGCCTCATTATCTTGCTTAAATTTATTGAACATTCTAATTTGTTAACATACCCACTTTTGTTTGGGTACCCCCTCATTTGTAGTCACTTGCCCTACAATGTCCAAATATTTTATCTTGCACATACTCAATGTTTACCAATACATAATTTTTGTTTCCCTCCTTTCTGGGTGTTGTTACCCTCCACCCATTTTCATAGAACCCTAGGATTTGGTATTTGAAGCCAAGGTTTGGAGGAACCCGTATAGGAGTAGTCCATTGTGAGAAGTATCTGAAACCCCTATGTTTCCCTCCACAATAGACCAATCTAGATTTTAGAAATTTCTTTTAGTTTCATTTATTCTATCATGGATTAATTTTTTTAAACACTATTCAAATCTATAATATCTATTTTACTTCATATGTTATAAATCTATCTACAATTTTTCGAACTACTTTGCGCCCCCTTCCCTGATATTTATAGTTGTGGTTTTGGGGCTTTTTGTTTTTTTTTAAAACAAGAGTAAGTAGTGTTCCCATTGGTGGGACCCCTCCTTAAAGATATTCTGATTTCATAAGGATTTCTATATTTTCTTGATAGGGAGTGTTGGATTGATTATATGAGTACTGACATGCCCAAACTATGCATGCAAAGAACAAGTGTACACATCGAGTAGTATAGGCCTGTGAGGCCTGAATGTCGAACTCCGTGAAATGTTAATCTAGAAACTACTACTAACTGTAACCTAATTAGCTAGACCTAAGTAAAAAGGGATTGGTTGTTTGATTAAAACTAATTGCAAGAATTATAAACTAAATGAAGTGGATTGTGATCACAGATTGAATGGATTCCTTAGGATTACAGTTTCACCATGATGTACATTACAATTAACTCCATTTCATTAATAAACATTTTCCTTTAACCCTGGACTAAGAGACCTGTAGTAAGTATTTCCCGTTCCCACAATGTAATACACTATCTATTCTAAGACAAATCCCACTCATGTAGTGATTTAGGAATTATCTAGGCACTTTAACAAAAACTATGGGTTATTACCTTTACAACTGTAAGCCCTCGCCTAAGGCACGATATAGGCTATGTAAACATATGGCCTTTCCAACCCTTAACCCCTATCCCGAAGAAACTAACAGTCTAAAAAATCAACTATGGTGATCAAGCATAGGTAATTCATTAGGAAATTTAAGATTTAAGTTCAAAATTAAAATAACTAACTATATTAACTCATGGAAATTAATAACTGGGCTACTTATGGATCCTTAGGAAAGAAAGCATTAGTCTGACATGATTTCTATTATTACACACATAGAGGAGAAAAGAAAAAATGTGGTGAAAATGAGAAAGACGATGTAAACCCCAGGAGAAACCAGTCTGGAAGATCTCATATGGTGAACATCTCAATCCACAACATTATGAATGTGAATCTACTCTCAGGAGGTGCTGAAATCTTCCAGGATGTGGTTGTGTCCTTTGTCTCCTCCACTCTCAGCTCCGTGCTCCGTTACAATAGAATAGAAGGTCCTTTTCGATCTAGACAAACTCTTTGTAGGTCATAAGTGCGACTCAGGCCATCATTAAGTTCTGACCATCAGAACTGACTTAATCTATAATCTGCAATGACCATGACAATTTGGTACCACCAACAGGTTAGTGGCACCAAGTCTATGGATGACTCGAAACCTTGCTAAGTGTAAGTAATACTGATAGCTAGGTCGGTAGTACCAAGTTGCTATTTTGTAGTTTTTGAATTATCCTATTGATGAATGTTAGTACTACCAAAAAGCAAATCGGTAGTACAAGTTGATAAACTTAGTTCTTGTTGCTCTCTGGATCATAAGTTGATTGCACTAACTTGCCATTTCGGTGGCCTTGAGTCATAATTCCATAGCACCGAGTGCAATATCGATAGCACTGAGACATCTCTAGTCTCTCTGTTGGCTTTCTACATTAAGTCGATACCACTGACTCTGAGATCAACAACAGTGAGATTCCTTATCAGTGCTCCAATTACCTAAAATGTAGAAAAACCTTTATAAGTGTGAATAACATATGGGAAATTGTCATAATTTGCTAAAAATACTTATTATTTGATGCGATAGTGTTTCAAAGACTAATAATGATAAGTAATACATAATTAATGTCAAAATGAGCAATAATGCCTCAAACACATAGCAAAATAGCATGTAGAAATGAAGAAACTCAGTGAACCAACATCCCTTAAGCTTAAATGTTACTCACCCTTGAGCGACACTACCTTTGGATCTATTTGAGACAAGTCAACATAAGGACAAACAACACAAACTAAAAATTTTCAAACAACCCCACCCAACGGTTCCGAACTAGCCCTTACCAACCAATGAATAAATAACTACTCTGCAGTGACCAAAAATGTTCATTAAAGACATCCAATTTTGGATCAATGAAATATTATTAATAGAGTTGTTAATATCATAGTCAATAGGGAATTCACTTGATGCACCATGTGATTCCCTATCTACATTTCTCTTTTATACCTACCAACTACATTGGAAGCAATTTCCCGTATAAAAATGAATGAGGGAATCAATCATATATGTGACCTACGATAAAGAGAAATGGGTGGAATGAAGTAGGTGGCTGTGAAAAAGAATCACAAATAACATCTGAATCATTTATGCAAAAACAAAGCATGATGAACCTATAACATGAAGGAAATTCTGACGGGAGTGGAATAAGAGAATGTATACATGTAACCTTTTTTACTTCTCTTTGAAGAAGAATTCAGATTTGAGTTCAAAGCATCCTTTTCTCTCTTTTCATTTGATTTTCTCTTTTTTTTCCCGCCCTCTTATTTTTACATGTATGATGAGTTACACTCAGGATGTTCTTCCATATAACATTGCCTTTTTATCTTTTTTTTTTCCTTTCATTGAGAGGGTTATGTATGTGTATTCTTTTACTTTATATTGATGGAGAAAGCTATATACGTACATGATGTAAAAAATGATGCAAGGAAAAAAGTAGAACTACATGAAATTCATTATGCAACTACTTATTATGCACATTTCAATGATTTTACTTTTCTTTTTCTAACTAATACAATAAAAAGACTAGCTATAATTCCACCTATTATGCTATGCACTGTAATCAAGAGGAAACAATTTAGGTTACTTGATCATCTTAACATGATGGATGAAATATCATGAAAAGTTGGTGGAATCACAAGTTAAGAGACAATGCCTTTCTTAAACTATGATATGTCCCCCTCCTATCAACCTGTGTACTAGTCAACCTTAGAGTTTCTTTCTAAAAATTAAATTTAAGGTCTCATTACTTGTTTAGTCAGTTTGGGCTCAAAACCCATTATTATCCACAAATATTGGATAAATTAAGATTTTTATTCATATTAAGTGTCCTCAAGCTGAGTAACCCACATACTTCCTCTAGTTGGTGTTGCCTTGGATTTTGCAAATTGATCTTAATAAGATATGATCATTTAAAATTTTCTAATTTCATTGCAAAGGAACGAAACACATTTCTCTTTGACGATAGATGAAATCATGATACTTAAATTCCACTATTACACTAGATAGATTGTGGAACCTACACTTGAAAATAGGAAAAATGAAAAGAAGATAAAAGATAAAATAGATAAAGCCATTCCAACACCCTCCTAAGTTTGAACTTGACTATGTCCTCATAATTAGAATTCAAACAAAGAGGTGGGACGGGGGTACCATGTGCTCAAAATGGAGGTGGTGGTGGATAAAATGTTGTCGGTGCCATCTTTGGATCAAGTTCTGTTGGCATGTATCCTTCTACGTCGGTGCCACACACTTGTGTGTCAGTGCCACCGACTTGTGTGTCGGTGGTACCAAGATATGACATCCTTTTCCCTTCTTTGAACTGTATGATTCGGTCCCACAAACATCTGTATTAGTGGTATTGACAATCTTTTCCTGTACCTCTGTGATCTTTTTGAGAAAAGTCAATGGTATTGCCTTTCTATAGATTTTGACCTGGTAAGGACTCAATACCACCAACTCAGGTGTTGGTGGTACCAGAAATGGGCAAAATCCCTAATAAACATTTTTAGTAGGCGGTGATCCCAACTTGTGTGTCGGTAGAATCTTCCTGCACACAAAACAAAAGTGTCAAGGTACCTTTTTACATCAATTATAGCTCTAATAAGAAAAATCCAAAATTTAAACAATAAAAAGTCCTAACCAAATGTAAATGACAGAAATAAAATTAGTTTGCCTCCCATTAATGTGCTTGTTTAATGTCTTAGGCTCGACAAGGTGATATTCTTCAGACTGGGTTGTCATAGGAAGGTTGCGAAGAATCATCTGAAAGTCTGAACCTCCACTCAATCATCGTGTATTTTGAGTGTCAAGTAGCCTCTACCCATGGTAATGATCACATTGGTCATAGCTTGGAATGACCTTCCTAACAACATCTTAGAACCTCACATATTTAGCATATCCATGACCACAAAATCAACATGATAAATAAATTTTTCCACTTTGACTAAAACATCCTCGCATATCCCATACGAACTCATAATCGATCCACTACCAACTAGATTGTCATGTCGTCTTTATCGATTTCTTCAATCCCACCTTCTAGAAGGTAGAAAGAGGCATGAAATTTAAGCTTGCCCCAAAATCACATTGTTCTTGTTGGAAATGCTTGTTGCCTATAGAACAAGGGATGTAGAAACATCATGGGTCTTTTCTTATCATTAGAAATATTCCCTGGATCATTGCACTCACCACTTCATCAAAACACAAGACATCTGTGTGTTTAATCCATCTCTTCTTGTTGATGATGTCCTTCAAGAATCTTCCATATGCTGGAATCTATTTAGTTTCCTCCATGAGTGTGATGTTGATGTGGAACTTTTGGAAGATGTCCATGAATTTCTTGAATTACTTTTCCTCTTTTCTCAGCTTCAGACTATCTGAGAATGGAACATGTGGTTTCTCTACACACTTGTGTGGAGGAACATATCACACATTGTTGGTCCCCTCCCCTAAGCTTGCTTCAACACTTCCTCCTAGGAAAGAATTTGGTATATCCCCTACGGAAGGGATGGACCGGGGCTACTCCTTCTCAATTGTGGGTGCTTCTTTATTGACCTTGACTATTCCTCTATGAAGTAGAACCTTCACATGTTCTTGTTACACATGCACCTTTTTTGGAACTGGGGGTGTCATCATGGAAATGGTGGAACTTAGAAGTTCCTTGTCTTACAGAACCTATGAATATGGGGTATCCTTGTTTCTTGTCACTGAGCTTGTATTTACTAAGGTACATGTGTGAGCATACTAAATTGGCATTATGCATCCCCCTGATTTTCTATACAGGCTATAGGGAAATGAGACTTCTAGAACATACACCCAATCCAGATCTAGAGTGTGCTGATATGGTAACTTCTCAGTAACATGCTTGGGTTCCTTAACAATAGAGATGAATTTACTTGATGATGTTGATGAACTATCTCAGTGTTCCCAGGAAATCCCTACTAAATGGGTTTTTTTTATTAATGCCACCTCTGCTGCGAGCTGAGATATTTGATTTTCAATGATGTAGATCTTTTCCTTTAATTCTACTACACCCTATTTGTCTGATCTAGTACGGCTTTATCATGTATCACTAGCCTTCCTAGCATGTCTTCAATTATGTTTAGGTTACTCAGACCCCTATCTTGTTGATACTGGTGATATAGGTACATGTAATCCTCCTCCTCACCTCTAGATGAGGTGCTATATTTTTGCTCAAGCTTTCTCAGAAGTCTATCCATCTGAGACTTGAGTTATATGAATTCCCTTGATATTGTAGCACTATTAATTGTTGCTTGTGGTTCTTGATCTTCCACCATGACATATTCTTAACCATGTTCTTTAGGATCTCATAACACCTAGTAGCTTTATTGTTTAGGAAGAAACCTGCTCCCATGCTATCTAGACAAGTTCTCTCCCCTTTATGTAGGCCATAGTAGAATGTCTTTGCATTCCTGTATAAATCAAACCCATGATGAGGGACCTTTCTGAGCATGTTCTGAAATCACTCCCAGGCTTCAAAAAATGACTCTTTGGCATGTTGCTTGAAGTTGTGGATCTGTCCAACCAATTTATTGGTCTTCTGGGGTGGAAAGTATCGCTCGAAGAAGACATCTATCATTTCATCCCAAGTCTCTATTAATTTTGGAGGGAGGTTAAGAACCATTTCTTTGCATTGTAACATAGTGAGTATGACAAAAACTTCAAGTAAATAACTATGGTTGGGACCCTACCGATCTTCAACATATCACAACTCTCTACAAAGCTGTTTATGTGTGCCATCAGATCCTCCACACTGTGGCCATGAAATGATTGAGATTTAATTAGTGCCACCAACCCAAGGTCATTCTTGTAGCTTTTCACATTGACTGCTTGCCGTTTAATTAGCCCTAGCTATGTTGTAGTCGAAGATGCCTTGACATTCTCCCAAATAGTCTATTCTTCAAGCTCGACCCCAACACACTCTTCACCATTAGTGTTAATATCCATTGTTTGTGCTTTATCTTCCTAAGGTGGTGGAGTTTGGATGAACTTCTCAGCTAAAGCTCCAAGCTCCCGTGCCCTAAGAAAGATATTCTCCTGTCATGTACTAGATGGAGTAGACTCTCTGTAATATGTGATTCTTGTATGAACCATGCACTAGTACCTGGAAATGCAATAGTAGCAAGTGAGAATGTGAATACTATGAATTGATAAAAGAATTTTTTTTATTATGATCGAGAACTTTGGAATGTAAATAAAAGAAAAAAATGTCCTGGAGTGGCCAGTCACAACACTCATAGTGCTGGAGTTTCTATTTCCCCAGCAAGGCGCCAAAAACTTGACATGCCCAAATTATACATGTAAAGTGAAAGTGTATGTGTTGAGTAGTATAGGCCTATGAAGCCCAAATGTCGAACTTAGGGAAACATTAATCCATAAACTATCACTAACTATAGCCTAATCAACTAGGCCTATGGATAAAGTGATTGGTTGTTTGATTCAAACTAATCATAAGAATTGAAAACTAAATTAAGTGGAATGTGATCACATATTGGATGGATTCCTTAGAATTATAGTTTCACCATGGCATGAATTAGAATAGATTACATTTTATAAATAAATTTTTTCTTTTAACCCCAGACTAAGAGACATATAGCAAGTATTACCCTCTCTCGCAGCATAATACACTACCTATGCTAAGAAAAATCCCATTCCTATAGAGATTAGGAATTAATTAGGCACTTTACCGAAATGTCTTGGTTATTACATTCATAGTCATAAGCCCTCTCCCGAGGCACAATATAGTCTATGTAAATCTAAAACATTTCCAACCCTTAATCTCTCTCCCAAATCAATTAACAGTCTAAACAATTAACTATGGTGATCAAGCATAGGTAATTCATTAGGCAATAGAAGATTTAAGTCCAGAATTAAAAGAAATAACTATATTAACTCATGGAAATCAATTACAATGTATAATTGGGCTACTTCCATGTCCTAAAGAACAAGGGTATTAGCCCCTGAGTGATTCCTATTGTTTCATACATAGAGTAGAAAAAAGAAAATGTAGTAAAAATGAGAAAACCAAAGTAAAGCCCTAGAGAAACTGGTCTAGGAGATCCCCACTGGGGAACACCTCGATCCACGACATTCTGACTACAAATTTGCTCTCTAGAGGTGTCTGAATCGTTCAGGATGTGGTTGTCTCCTTTGTCTTCTCCTCTCTCAGCTTTGTGCTCTGTTGTAATAGAATGGAACGTCCTTTTCAATATGGCTGAACTGAGTGGGACTCATTCAATCATTAAGTCATGACCGTCAAATCTAGCTTAATCCGAAATCTACACTGATCTTGACAAGTCGACACCACTGATAAGAAGTCAGTGGCACTGAGTCTATGGTTGACTTGTAACTATTATTTAGTGTGGGGGTGGTGTTATATACCATACCTAGGTAAAGTTATCCCTCTGACTCTATAACCCTAGTTGGAGTGAGGATAAACTAAGAACTAATTATTAACCAAATAGTATTTTGATATGCATCAAAATTTATAAACTGATTTATGAGTGTACATGATTAGATATTCTTAAGTATGTGTATTATATCCAACATATATAAATGTACATTACATAAATACTTAAAACAATATAGACACTTAATATTTTCATTATTCTGGTTAACCATTATAAAGAAATTCATGGTTTAGGATAACAAAAAGGTTGCTTTTCCTAATTGGTGAAATAAGAAACATAGTCACATTGGGTAAATCCTAAAATTGTTAGTTCTAATATGGACTAGACATGAAGTAACTTAACAAAATTTTCTAATGACGAGTAACCCAAGATAAGAAGTAATTCCATTTATAACCTCATAGCCTAATTAAGAAACTAAATTCTCTCCCTTCTTGCTTAAAATAATATGTAGTGTAACACAATATGTCCACCCTCTAATAGAGTAAACAAATATATATAAAGTTGAGTATCAATCAATTAAAAATAGATATTATACTGAAACAAATCTAATTGAATAAGGGTGACACATAAGATATATGACCATCTTGTTTATTCTCTTTCCTTTAACAAACTCACTCCCATTCCTCCTCAATTCTTCAAAAAGAAATTGAGCATACAAATGTTATCCTAATATCTTTGTTTTTAAAATCATGAAGAAAATATAATTAAATAATGATACCATGGAAAGTAAATTATGAAAGTCACTAAGGAGTAATTAGTATGGTAAATTTGTTTGTGAAGGATTGGTTTACTCTTGTCTATATTATGATGAAAAAGATAACCTATACAATAGTATTGTATAGAAATCTAGTCATGAGTGGTAAACCCAAGTATGATAACCAAAAAATGGTAACATAATATATAAAATAATTGTTTTTAGTAACTATAAAGGGAATAAAATCCATTAGATGACCCAACTAACATTACCAAATCTAGAAAATAATAAGATTTTCAGATTCTGTGGGTCTTAAACGATCTAGTGTCAATTTTTGTGTTATTTAAATAATGTGCTTTGCCTCAGGTAAAATAGAGAAGACCAGAGGAAGTATATACAAATGATTTATCAACAAATCAATTTTATCTCTTGAATAATTTATGTGTCAAGGTATGGTTCCTATTTCTAGATTTCCTATGTTTTGCAGCGTTTCATTACATCATTAGATCTTGATCTGGCGTTGCATGTGGCATATCCTACCTTTGGTAGAAGAGAAGTTTCCACACAATGATAGCACCAATCCTACCCTCTCTCCTATCGTCCACCCCTCTAATTCTTTTTCTCAGATTCCTTTTCTCTTTCCTTTATTTTCATCTTTCCATTTTGTTGGAGCCTAAATCTTGTCAGAGTTTTGACACTTATAGCCCTATATCCATCCCTGACCCTCAGTGTTAGTGTGAAAACTTTTCCTACAATTTATCTATAAAGCTAGATCCTTGAATCGACCATATTTCTTCGAAAAAGGATACTTTCACATCCATTAACTCAAAAAATCTATAAACACTTTACCCTTTGACCCCTTAACATGGTTCTATACTCCACCTCCATGATCCCATCCTTCCATTCTCTCTAGAAGACTGACAAAACTATGAAACGCTAAAGTAACCAATTTTCCAGTAGAGTCCATGAATGATAAACCATCATTCAATTTGGATTTTTATGTGGTATATATAGTTTCCTGATTTTCTTATCTTATTACAGTTAGGATGATCAATTTTTGGAAACATGGTTCTTTAGTAGATTTTTTCCTCTAATTTTCTACACCTTTAGCTTTGCAAGGATGTTGGAACCCTTCCTAGTATTTGGTTTCTCATTTTTTGGTCACAATCTCTTTCCCCTTGGTTCCTTGTTGCACATCCATGGTAGATGACCGTATCTTGTCATATGATCATCTTTACACCCAAACTTGGATTCCTTTAGTTTGACTAGATAACAACCAGAAGGTGAAGGGAGCCTTGGTTTTGAGATCCTATACACAGTACTCAAGATTTGATCTCAATTTGAACCATTAAGGGAGAGTTCATCATGATTTCCAGGAGGAAGAATCCCAATGATACCCATTATGCCCTCCTTCATAGGTTCTCATTGCATTGGGGATCAAGGTCGTTTTCATCCTTAACCTTGATCATAGCCACACGATTT
Organism: Alisma plantago-aquatica; assembly: GCA_963693085.1. NCBI lineage: Eukaryota > Viridiplantae > Streptophyta > Magnoliopsida > Alismatales > Alismataceae > Alisma > Alisma plantago-aquatica. Next base: position 1,045,075,522 of record OY856409.1, read on the forward strand.
TGTTTGGACTTTGATTTTAATAGATTACCTTGGTCAACCCCAATATTCTATAACCTGGGTGAAGGGTATATTTATCTTTTAGATCTGATTTTATGTACAAAACTTGAACAAATTCATTAACTTAAATAATACATAACTAACTATTTCTCTCTTACAAAATTACAATAGAATATTATTTGGAAACATTATATTTGCTTCTACATGATGGTATTGATTTTTAACATAAAAAAGACAATAAAAATGTCAGTTTTAAGGTCACTTATTTATTTGGATTTCAACCCTAATTCATCTAGAATGATATAAGGTGATTTAGAACCCTATGTTTGACCCATGTTTTAACCGTTGATACTTATGGGAGAAATACTATATGCATCTATTGTAATTTTTTTAAACCCCTAAATTTTCCCATATGAGGCATATCTTTTGAAAATGATTGCCTTTTGCTTCACTCATGAAACATATTGAAAGATTTGATACTGTGCGACTTTCTCTCTCTTTGGCTATTGATATATGTGTAATTATTATTGACGAGTCTTCTGACCCCACATAATAGGTCATGGATGTTGTCATCCCTTTTCATGAACTTTACTTAGACCGTGTTTATTCTCTTTATGCATGTGTGATTTTAACTAATCATATCTACAAGTAGTTGCACCATATATTTAGGCACATGATTTTGTTCTTTTGGCATCCACTAGGGGGCCGTTTGGCCACCGACTTTAGGAATAGAGTAGTTATGTGCATGTTTGGCTCTTAATTTTAGAGCATCACTACTGTGACCAGTCGGTCCCTCTCCATTACTGATACCGACCAGGATAGGAAAACATCATGTTAAAATGCCGATATCGGTCTTGACGCGTCCCTCGGTATTACTACCGATCATGGCATGATTTCAAGTCCCGTCAGTATATAAAGACAAATACAGAAGCAAATACAGGAGCAAATATTGAACCATTAAATTGCCAATCTGTTTATGCATAAAATACCAGTAGTCAGAACATCGGGGGCCAAATGGCCCCTAGGTTTCATTCCCATGTCTGATGTGATATATATAGGGATTAGATTTTATTCCATTACCTGGCACTGAGGTTGTATTCCTCCTACCATGCCTATTTTATTCCTTCTACAATACAAAAATTTACTTGGGACTGAGGTTTTATTCCTCCCACCTTCATTCAGAATATATGGGTTCCATCCCTACTTTGTAGATTGTGATAGTCTTTATTGTAATAAACATGTATTTTTTTTTAATAAAAAAGAGGTTAGATTCATCCCGTCTCTCACATTTAAACCATCACAGATTCTATAAAAACATTTCTCTCCCCTATACCAAGCACATACTTCATACTAAGTGTTACCCCTATTAGGTCAATCACCCCTTAGTTTGTGTTTACACACCTATGCAAAATGGCCTATCCCAAGTGCATCTACTCAACATAGGCCAATGACCTTACTCAACAGACCTTTACACTACATTGCATAAATGTTACATCTAGCACTTGACCACACTATGTCATTGCCCCAACTATGGAGTTGATTTCTTATGTACAAAAGATCCCACTATCATTATTTGTTGGAACCATCCTATTAGAACCTCAACCCTTACTTCGTGCATTCATGGAGAGGAGAAAGAACCACAGAAAGATGACAACCTATATATTATTGCACTCTAAGAGGTTTATCTAGATAAAAACTTCAAAACATTTTGTGAGACCAAGATACAGACCCTCGATTAAAATTGTTAGTTATTTGTTTTGCCTCGACTCTCTTCACAACCACTAGCTTCACTCTACTAGATAAATCCCAAGCTATGATTCTTGTGAAGTTCCTCCTCTCCATTCCCCTCTTTTTTCTATGGCTTATACACATGTTCAAATTCAAACTCTTCATCATGGGCACATCCCACTTTGTTTTTACTACCTGGGATCTGTTCCTGACAATGTTACAAAGCCATAGTTCCTTATAATAATGTGAACATCCTTCTAGACCTACTTCTTGACATAGGGTAGAAGACCTTGCCTTCAGACTCACTAAAGAATCTATATGTCCACAATGCCCATTAAATCGTCTAGGAAATGATTCCAAATAATCATCCTAGCAACATGCTATGTTATGACTATCCCCAAAATCCCATCAATATCCTGAATATCCATGTCTCCCCTTGCTTCCCCATTAACTGTTTATCCTTGCCCTAAAGGTAAACGACTACTTTTCTACACAAGAGGGAGTGCTCAATGGTCTCACAATGTGGTTGACTATAGAACTTGTGGCATGATACTAAGATGATCACACACCTTTGATTCCGATCATTAATGAGGAGGCCCTTCCAACCCAAGACTCCAAAGTGTGTAGGAAGGTTGTGGCTCCATATCTACTCAATGAATGTGCAATTTGGAGTGATAGGTTGGGAGATCTTCCTGGAACTACTAAGAGAAGGATTCGTCGTGGTTGTACACCCAAATCTAGGTGTCAAAAGAAGAGATAACTGTAAATGAAGTCATCCTTAAATCTTGGGTGCTATTGTTCATTTAGGAGGGAAGCTACTCTCTGCCATTCCCAAACCCTATCCCATTCATGAAGCTCCTTGACCCTAAGGTTGGCGTGTGGTGTAATACCTGACCACACATGGGTGATAATCATAGATACACCCCATCTATCCATGAAAACATGTAATTCCCCTCTTGTAACATCAATATGAAGTGTGGTCAAACTATAGATAGTCCCCCACACTTTTTCCATAGCCATGTAGAAAAGTTACCCTTCTTAATCTGTCCTGGTTTTCTAGGTGGTCGATGTTTCTCCTCTATCGTGATACTAAGATGCATGGAATCACATCCAAATGGATCCTACAATGGTGACATCCCCACACTACCTTGATGAAATTTGCACCGTAGATTAGGTAAAAGACTTTTACCATGATGCCTACCTTCTCCATTAGAAACTTAAAAGAGTTCATAAGATGTTTGCCTTCCGTAGATCTTTATAAAAAACTGGCCGTGACTTGGTCCACATTCTTGATAGTAATATTCAGGACAATTGTTAGTAGAAGCGAGTAGGCCATTTGGTAGAACATGTTTCACTAGCATGAGGTGTCCTACAATGGAGAGGCAATTGTATTTATAATCTATCATAAGTCTCTGCATTTGTAGAACAATAAGATTGAAGAAAGCTACCTCAAAACCTCCCTAGAAAAGGGAGGGTGCCAATATATTTCATGCTAGTTGTGAATCTTGTGAAACCCATAGTTTCCTTTGCTGCACCTGCCAAAGCACCCTCATCCTCATGCAGTAGAAACTCTAAATTCCCCTGGTTGATCATATACCATGATGATGCCTCATAGTATTACAAAACTCATCAAATATCTGCTGAAGCCAATTGGAGAAGGAGACTGGACCGTCCACAAACATGATATGAGAAGGGGACACATCAATGCCCCTCATCTTATACCTTCCAAAATTGCATGTCCTACTCAACATCTCTTCAAAAAGAATGAATAGGATCAAATATAATAGATTTCCCTGCTAGAGCCCTCTTTGACACTCAAAGAATCCACTAGTTCTGCCCTTGATTAACACTGTCATCCAAGACCCTATAAAAGGTCTTAGGAAAACATAGACGACCTCACCATAAAAGCCAAACCTGTACAACACAATCCTAGGAGCCTCCCAACAGAACCACTCACATGCATTCTGTGCATCAACCTTCATAATGGCATTACCTCCTCTAGCATCACACTAGAAATTATGGAATAGATCCTTATTGAGCTTAATGTTGGAGCTGATATCCCTACTACATACAAATGTATATTTCTCGTCAGATATAACCCCATGAAAAAGGTCAAGGAACCTATTAGCCATGATCTTCTCTAGGATCCCTAGGAATATATTCTCAACCATGTCAGTTGGAGTTCCATGCCAAAAATGGCACCTCTTTGATTTTTGAATGAGGATGAATCTGGATATGAGAATGTGTGATGTAAGGTACTGCCACTAAACTAGAAATCAACATACATCATTATTCCTCTTTAATAACTAGACACATGAAGAGATAAAGTGCATCATAAAGCCCTAGTCCCAGGGTGCTATTGATATCAAGCCCCATGTCCTCATGGTAGACCTCCTCCACTATAGGTCACACTATTAGCACACAATTGTTTCCTAGTGAGTGAAATCTTAGTATGTATGTTGCGTAGGAATTTTTCCTTTAATACAAAGCATACCGAGTCCAGTGTAAATAGTTTAATGTGAGAGTCCACCACATATTGAAGGATAGTGTTTCTGTCACCAGTGGAAACACCTCCTCCCTCAGTATTACCAACCTTCTCAGCCCCATGAAATAACATGTTGTTCTAACCACCCACTTAGATCCACTTCACCCTTTATTTATCTGCTAGAAGACCTCCTCTACAAGTGCCTCTCTCAGCAACCCTTCAACCTCCTCCATCATATCCCTTTGATTACCTGATGGGTCAAGGTATAGTGAAAATTGAAGTGAGTGCACAATGTATTCTCTGATTCTCACCTCACGATGGTTGTTCCCAAACACATTGCAATTCCACCACTCTAGGCCTTCCCTGAGATTCTTCATCTTGGTATAAAACCTAAAACTAGGGTCTCCCCACCCTTTCATCTCCCAATAGTCCTCAATTACATTATAAAACCCCTGACTTGGGTTTTGGGCTAACCTTATTTGTTTTGGCTTGATTAAATTCTTAGAACCTTAATCTAACCCTTTGAGATGCTTTTAGATCTTGTGGAGAGATTAAGTTTGCAATTTGAACTTGATTAGATGATGTTTATGCTTTATATGCTTATTTTTGGTCAAATTGCATTTTACCAATTCAAAGGGCTATCTTGTAGTTTGCCGCACCTAGAGTGTACCTTCCCTTCCTTAGCCTCATGATAGAGAATGTAGTGCTTTGGGGTGCCTTGGTCGGGCCTTGGATGAGTGGGGACATCACTAGAGGTGATTAGGGTTTCTAGGGTTTGCTTGGTGTCGACCCTATGAGCTTGGTTAAGTGTAGCGACCCTTGTGTGGACCTTGTGGGTGTGTCTCAACTAAGACACCTACCTTGGCTTGGTTTTGTCTAGACTATAATGATTTTGGTGGAGTTGGGTCGAGACAGTCGTCTTCTTGATGTGTGTCTCGACCTGGATGTTTTGGTGATCCTTTGTCTCAACCAAGACTTGTACTTGGGTGTTGTTTCGACCCCTTTGGAGTGTATCGATTGAAACCAATGGGTTGGGGGACCTAAGTGGTCAAGACCCAACATTGGTTGTATCACTATGTCATGCATGCATGGTTTAAGTGGCTGCATGTGTGCTTCTTGGGTGGACAAGTGTCCCTTTGGTGCCTTTAGGTGTTGACACATCACCTCCACCCTACTATCCTCCTCCTTCATGTATATAACCCCTTTCTTCTTCTTGTGGGTGAACCTTTAGGACCTTCTTCTTCTCCCTCATGCTTGTGGCCGACCTTGGATCTTTGTAGAGATAAGGAGTGTTGATCTAGTTGCTTTGGTGGCCGATCAACCCTCCCTTGGTGCTTGTTGTGACTCTTGGTCATCTCCAACCTTGGTAAGTGTATGCCTTTCCTTGATGGCATTTTTCTTTGATATTCTACCCCATCTTCTTCTATTTTCTTAGACATAGATCACGGATCATCCATAGTGGTCGTTTTGGAGAGAAACTCCTCATCACAATGGTTGCAGGCCATATTTTAACAAGGTGGTACCCAAGTGAGAGGAAGTTTCTTCTCTCTTCCTCCCTTCTTCTTTTGGTTTGGCCTAGGGTTTCTTACCCTCTCTTCTTGACCAATATTTTACCTTGGCATCTTCTTCTTCTTAAGGTGATCTTGTGGCTGAAAGTTGAGATATTGGTGGAGCTTCATCACCCTTGGTGATCGTGTGCTTGGAGCTAGTGATCATTGGAGTTGATCTTCCTTAAGGTGGGTTATATAACTTTCTACCCTCTCTATTATTGCACTTTTCTTTACATGCATTTTGTTGTTTCTCTCTCTAGAACGTGCACTTAACATGGTAGAAAATAATACCATGCCCTAGAACTTGAATGATGAAGGCTATCATGCATGGTTAGCTTAGAATCCAAAACCCTAATGTAAGGTACCCAGTTTTTGGAGATGGTTGTGAATTGGTGGTTTGTTTCCTATCTTTTGATCTTGGTTTTGATCACATGCATGATGCTCATGTACCTTGATGTATCATGAGGTTTGTTTCTATTTTGGATGTGTTAAAAGTGGTTTATCTCTCTTGCATAAGGTTCTTTCATGGTGGTTTCATGACACATGTATTAGGGCTTTTGGTGACCATTTTTATGGAAATCTTTCTCCTTAATGATGGTGGTTTTCTTTAATGTTTATCTTCTATTTTGATCTCCAAATTCTATGATAATATGTTAGGTGGAGTTATCTTTATCTAAGGTTTAAGACTTTGATGTATTATCATGAAGATTACTCTCTTCCATAAACCCCAATTTCTTGTATTTGACTTAGTTTGTGTTGATTGAGGTGATTTTGATACATGCAACATGTTCCTTGGGTTCATGACCATGCTTTGGTTCGACCTTGTGTTTTGTTGAAGATTTTCAGTTGTTTATCTTGAGGATGAAGCTTGGTCTTCTTCTACCTAGTTGGTTCTTGAAGGTGTTCATTTTGGAGTTGGGATTATAAGGTTTTTATCCCTTTTTGCATGGAAACTTCCCTCTTGTTGGTGATGGTTATTTTTATAATGATGATCCTACATGAACCATGAGCTTTGGTTTTATCATCATGATAAGTTTTTGGTCAACATGTTTTCCCCTAAGTTTTGAGTGGTTTCCATATGAGTTGAGGTTCAGTTTTCTCTCTATTTATGAAATTTCAGTTGTTGATCTTCATGGTGTTTGTTCTAGGGTTTGATGATGATATATATATGAGTTTTGAGCATAGTGATGCTTGGTGTTCCTGCTGTCTATCCTTGGTTTCGGTCGACACCATGTTCTCTCACATTCGAGACTTTTGGTTTGGTATTTGTCGTAACCTTTGGTCTGGTTGTGCTCGAAAGACTTTGTTGAAGGTGGTCGAGACATGTTTTTGTGAGGGTCGAGACATATGTTTTTGATGTTTTGTTGCAGTCATGACAATGATGGGTTTCGATTGTGACCATATTGATGTGTACCAGACGTGTCCAACCTTGATGGGTGGTCGAGACACCCATGTTATGGTGGGTTGATTCATAAAGGAACACATGGTTGTCATATATATATATATATGACATGATAATAATGCAACACGTGTACATGTAGTTGATGGTTGCTACCTAATAATGTTGTTGTGACTATTTAACCACCATAATGGTAATGCTTAATCCTAATGCACTCCAACTATGTGGGACGTGAGGAACCTAAGGTTTGGTGGTTTGGTGATTGCATGATGTAGGAGAACCCTAATTGATTATAGGTGAGGAACCCTAACCCTAGTTTGGGTCATGTGATCTGTTGCTTATCATACTTGGATTGATTATCATACTATAATGTTTTCTCTCTCTTATTTATGAATCCCTAACCTTATAGGTGAAATGAACACAATGGCTTGTGTATGCTATGGTGATTATTATGTGATACAGGGTGTTGGCTATAAGCCTTGATGAGATATGATGAGATCCTATTGATGTGATGGGTCCTATGACCTAGTGGAGACTTGATTCCCATTATGAGGTGGTATCCTCTAGTGATATGATTGAGGGATTGATATCCCACGATAATGTGACATTGGTGATGGCCTTGTGAATGGCAGCGCTACAAGTATCATGTGGTGATGATGTGACCAACTCACACCTTATACATTTTATATCTTCTGAAGTTGCACTAATCCCTTATCATTGTAGAGTTTGTTTTGGATTTGTATGATGTAACTTGATTGATGCTAAAAGACACCCAATTGGCTTAAATAATCAAGTGAAACTCTAATCATGTAGGTGCCCTATGCCATAGATCCATTCCAGTGTCAGTCTTAGTGTTGGATGGTGAAATGAGTCCTTCCTATGGGAAACTCAGAGCACACATTTTTGAATATGCAGGGTGTGCAAGTCGAGTATCTCCTTATGTTCACAATTACAAGTTGTGTGAGACAGCCATGCCTGAGCTGCTCTCCTTTTAATATGGATGGCCATGTGTGAGCCAATCCTTCTTTTTAGAATGGCCATGCATGAGCCTATTCTTATAGTGCCATACCTATATCAAGGTGGACTAGGTGTTATTATATGTGGATGGCCATGTGTGAGCCAATCTTCCATCTTGACTATACGTCATTATTGCAGTTGACTGATATGTCTCTATGATGTTTTCTCTTGTGCTGACCAAGAGGTGTCGGGGAGGTTGTGGATTCCAACTCTTCCATTGACCTTGTATGGCACCAACATCAACTTAGTAGTGGTTGGTTGGATTTGATTGGTATGACTCAAATCCTTAGGGAAATAATAAAGGACATAACACTGTAGTGTAGTGTATTTTCTTAGGATCAAATGCAAATAAAATTGGTTGAGCCCTAGCCTTATCTTTGTACTAATCTTGAATTACAATGATGTAAGAGAAGTTAACTATTATACATGTTTTTCATATTCCTTCTTATAATATTAATTGATCTACATCTCAATAGTAACTGCCTAACTTGTTAATCTACATTATCTGTTGGATACATATCATTTAGCTGAATCTACTCATGATGCTAAGTACTTTATCTACCTACTTAGTTATCTGTGTGTTAATAGATGTTGGCAGAGAGTTATATCTTTCACTGGGAAGTTTGGTCTCACCCTATGGGTTTCTAAATCTTTTAGGTGGACGTGAATGTTGTGATAAAGATCGTGGTATTAAAGCTGTCTGTAAGGAGAGTTGTAGCTATTGGATCATGGACATGCAACTAGTGTCTAGTAATAGAGTCATATGTGTTGTCCCTGTACTCTCGGGTCCTTGACGAAGTTTTGTATACGTTGTACATCGATTTGAGTTTTTGGCATAAAAGCATGGTGATACATATGTGATTTGTGTACATGAATAGGTAATCACATGTTACAGGTTGTGGCTGGTTAACCAGCGAATAATGATATGTAACATCTTTTATTATGAATGAAAATACCAGTGACACAAGTTTTGTGGCTTTAAGTGTGATTTATTCACCTTAAGGTTTCCTTGTGACACAACTTAGACTTTTACCTTCAACATTCATTTTACTTCATTGACCATGAATACAAATTTGAGATTGTGTTTATTCATTATATTCTTAACAGTTCTCTGCATGCCAATTAGCTCTGACAAAAGTATGACAAAATTGTTCATGTTGTAATTTATGACAAATTGACTACACAATTACAATGATTACATGATAACATCCATGGATGATTTCTGGCCTAAAGGAAATCCCAATATCTCTAAGATTTCCATGTCCACAATTAACTTGAGCACACATGGACAAATTGGTTCTTCTTCTACCATAAAACACTTAAACAATTCCTTAAAGAAATCAATCCTCTCTTGCATTGATTGTTCTTGGTACATGTTCTCGAGATGTATTTGATATGAAAATTTGACATAGACTTTTTACCCACTTTTGCACACTCTTCCAATCCATTTTTTTACCTCATTTTACCTCTAATCATACTCGATTTTACACCTTTTTAGTTGTTTTACTCGTGTCATGTTTGTGATCACAAGTACTTGACTATGATGAGGAAATAGGGTATATCTGACCCAAATGTGACCCTAGTTGGAGTTCCCAAGAGTTTGCATACTTGACGGGGTTCTTCTTAAAGATTTTGAAGAGAACAAGGCATGTGTTAACTAGTACATGGTGTGTGAGTTTATAGAAGATCATGCTTCCCCCTGAAGAGATACGACACAACATGTCTCCACAAGGACACAATGTGACACATCATTCAAAATCTACATTCAAAAGTTTTATCAAGTTACACGACACATATTTAATATGACACATTGTGTCCATCCCGACCTCATCTGCCCATAATTCAACTGAATTCTAGATACACGACGTGTTGAAGATTGTGCATGGCATGTCAACCCGATCAGAGCAGTTCTAACATTAGTTAGACACGATGACACATGTCTTCCTTTGTACACGACATGTCTCCACCAATTTCAGTAGATCTAAAAAACAACCACCCTCATCTAAATATGAGGACACACATATGGGGAAGTTATCTCTCATCATTTTGAAACACTTTTTGACCAAAGAACAATCTAGAGATAAAGGAGGGTGATTTTAGAGAGAAAGAGGTGGTTACTCGGGAGAGAAACCCCATTCTTCTTCAAGGATTGTAGCAGAAGCTTCTCTACCTCATTTTGTCTCATAGTCAAAGTTCTAACTAGTTCTTCCTCATTCCTTAGATTTCCTTTGTTATTTTCTCTAGTAATGTTAAAATATGAAATATGTTACATGTTCTTGTGTTTTACCACCATGGACGAGTAGTTTCCTTTTTATTAGGCATGGGAGAGTAACTCCCACATCATTTCTCATATGATCTCGGATCTTTTAGTTAATGCTAGTTAATTTCATTGTTCCAAGATAATCTATGGTGTTTTATTTTCTTATACCAACTATTGGCCATCTTTCTTACATGTGTTTTGCTTCTTTATATGATATGGGAAGATATGTGGAGAAGTAGGGAGTAGATTTCTTGGCAATGTATCCTAGATCATGGGAGTGGCTGTGATCACGTTGAGGATCCAAGGTTGTAGTTCAAATCTTGGCATAAGCATAGGAGTGTTATGTAGAGATTAGAACCATCTCATATCATCAAAAGGTGTATGATGATGTCAACCTCCTTTGTATGTTAACTAGTATATTAACCTCTGTGGTTAAATTTGAGTAAATATTTGGAGGTGAAATCCCATTAAGAAGATCCTTTAAATATCTGATCTAAATCCCTCTTAGTGTTTAGTTCTCATATTTTACTTTAAATTGCTGATTAGTAAACTCTAAAACCAAACCAATTATTGCAGGCAGTCTAGATTGTTGAAGATTAACACTCTTGTGAATACTTGTACCCTGTTCCTTAGATGATCTCAAATATACTACACATACCTGAATACTTCCAAGGTAGTGCTTGAGTTATAAATTTTACGACTTACACATTCATCTAACAAGTTTTTGGCGGTGTAGCTGGGGAGCATCAATATTTCTCTACTAGAGTAGAAGTGTTAGTTAGTAACAAGACTCAATCACTCAACCCCATTTCATCAATACATTTTCATTTATATCACCTATCATATCTTCCATTGTTTGTTAATTGTTTGTGCCAACTTGTGAAATTGTAGCACTATATGAGGAGTTCGAAATGTGGTATTCAACCATCCATGTTTTTAGACCCAGAGACCAAGAGTAGCTTGAGTATCCATGGATGAGCAATGAGGAGAGACGACTCTTCAATCTTGGGGAATCACAACCGTCATCACTTCATTCTTCATCGACATCTTCACATAACTGTAAAGAACCAATCATGGAAGACGATCGTCCTCTCAAGGATTTCTTTGTTCCCACAGCCATAAACATAAAATGGGGTATCAACAGCCCATAGATCGAGGCAATTAACTTCTCAATCAGCCTGAAAATAATGCAAATGATTCAACAAAATCATTTTGGAGGGACTCCTTTAGAAGATCCCAATCTTCACATAGCTGAATTCTTGTAATATCTAAACACTTTCAAGATTAATGGTGTTTCTTATGATGGTATATACCTACTTTTGTTCTAATTTTCTCTGAGGACATAGACAAGGTGTGTCTTTCTTCTTTGTCAAGGAATTCCATCAACAGCTGGGATGAACTCTTTAATCTTTCTTAGCCAAGTTCATCCTGCCAAGAAAGAAAGCTCAGTTGAGAATCCAAATAACCAACTTCTCTCAAAGGGATTGAGAAATCTCTTATGAAAAATGGGAAAGGTTCAAGGACCTACAATGTCTTTGTCCTCACCATGGTCTCATCAACTGGTTACTTCTTCAAAGTTTCTATAATGGGCTTTACTATAATACCATGATGTCTATGGATGCAATAGACAATGTGGATTTAATGAACAAGTCCTATAGGGAAGCCTAAGCTATAATTGAAGACATGGCAATCAATCATTGCCAATGGAGTTCTGAGAGAAATAATCAGCCTTCCTCATCCTCTACTACTTCAAGAAAGTAGGTAGATGTCCATGCCATTGATGTCGTTGAGATGAGTTCTGCTAAGTTTTAGATGACTTGAAACAAAAGTTAAAAGGATGAGTGCCCATCTGACTCAACCAATACACTTGATATGTGATGTAAATGAAGTAACGGGATAGGTAGTTTCTTCATGCTACACTTCTTTTATCCCATATGAGGAGACTGTGGTGAAATACAATGTGGTAGGAAGTTTTGGAAATGAACAACCCTAAAATCCACATTCCAATACCTATAATCTAGGTTGGCATGATCATTAAAACTTCTCCCACTACAACAACAATTCTCAAAATCCTCAACAAGATCAAGGACAAAAAAAATTGCATTTGAGGGGCAGACTACTAATGGCAAGCAATCCACCGAGATTCATTAACAATGTCAATAGAAATTTCAACCAACAACAACAACCAAAGTCCAACTTAGAATCTCTTATTGAAGGTTTTGTTTCATCTCAAATGAACCAAAATGAATAATTCTACCATCATGATCAGCTTATGAAAGATGCCATCCAACAACTTTCTTCCAAAGTGAAACTCATTACTACTCATACCAGGATGTTGGACAGATTGCACAACAAGCTCTTTCTAATCAAAGAACACCTTCTGGTTCCTTGTCTAGCCAACCAAAGATAAATACCAAGAGGACATGCAAGTCCCTGATGTTGAGGAGTGGAGTGGTGAATGGAGGATCCTCACCGCCTTCAAAGAGGAAATTTGAAGAAGTTATTGACACAATTATAGAAGAGAATGTTGAGAATCAAATGAAGAAGACTACTGGAAATTCATAACAAGGTGATTCTTTTTGCAAGACTAATGCTCCTTTTTCTTATAGGTTTGCCAACACAAAATATGATGCTAATTTCAACAAGTTTATGGAAATTTTAAAACAAGCTATATATAGACCTTCCTTTAGTCAAGGTAACAACTGAAATGCCTTCTTATGCCAAGTTATGAAAAGACATTCTCACAAGGAGAAGGAGGCCCGACCAAGCTAAAATAATGATGTAGTCTGAAAGAATAAGTTCTATCAATCAGAACCATTTGCCAAAGAAACTTGATGATCTAGGTGCATTCACTCTTCCATGCAAAATTGGAGAGTCAACATTTGACAAAAGCTTAGTTGATCTTGGTGCTAGTATTAGCCTGATTCCTTTTCCCTATGGAAAAAGTTAGATTTTGGGGACTTGAAACCCACCTCAATGACAATACAACTAGTGACCTATAAATTATATATCCTAGGGGAATTGTTGAATATATCCCTATGTAGATAGGGAAATTCTACATTCCTTATGACTTTGTAGTCCTAGACATGCATGAAGATCCAACAAATCCAATTCTTTTTGGGAGACCATTTCTCAGGACTACAAGATGTTTTGTAGACGTGAGAGAAGGGAAACTGACTATCAGAGTTGGAGAGAAAGCTCTAGCATTTTTTGTCTATCTATGAAGGAACCCAACACTAAAGAATATCTCTATTTGATACACTGATACCTTGCTACAGGAAGACAAGAATATTCTTGAACAAGCTTTTGATGATCTTAAACATGAAAGAGACAAAGAAAACTCGATGATTGTTCTTAATGAAGAGTATTCTAAAGATGCATCAAACTCATCATCCAATGAAGCACCAACTGAGAAGGAGGAAAGTGACACACCACAATAGAAAAAAGGTAGAACTTTAGCCCCTCCCATCGGGTTTAGTGTATGCTTTCTTGGACCCAAAATTTTACTTATCATAATAAATGCTAATTTGACTCAAGAACAAGAGGATAAGTTGTTTTTTTTTGGTCAGTTTAAAAAGCGTGTTATTGAATTACCAAAACTTTGGGCACAATGTACCCCATTACAGCAAAAACATAAAACCTTGATACCAACAGGCTGGTAAGCAAGGCCAAAACATAGGATACAGAAGAGCATGCACCCCCATAATATACTGGATGTCGGAACACCCATAAACACAAGAGAGACAAACTCTATCTGAAGAGGAGCAATGTGCCCACCCATGCAAGAACTAAGAGAAGATAGAAGGTAACCAACAAGATCATCCTAAACTACACAGGACACCACTGACAATAAAACCATCATCTGAAAGAATGACGACATGGGTAGCCGAATAAAATCTTCAGCACTTCTGGATATCTCAAGAGCAGCACAGCTGATCAGATCGCTACCAAAACACCAGGCCTTATAGCATCCAGTACGCAAAAGAACACACCACAAGACCTTCCTCGCTGAAATCATTAATCCAAGTAGCCTCAACAGACCAACCATGCACACACTAGCAAGAGGATAAGTTGTTGAAAGAACTTAGCCTATACAAAGATGTGATAGATTATTCCATTAATGATCTAAAGGGAATTAATCCTTCCATTTTCATGCACCACATAGCCTTGGAAGAAGATGCTAAGACATGCATAGAACCACCAAGAAGGTTAAATCAAAAGATTATGGAAGTTATAATGAAAGAAATGTTGAAGTTAAAAGATGCAGAAATAGTTTATCCTATCAGTGATAGTCCTTGGGTAAGTGCCATACATGTTGTACCTTAAAAGGCAGGAACCACTATAATGAAAGGGGAAAATAATGAACTTATCCCAACAAGGGTGGCAACTGGGTGGCAAATGTGTATATTATAGAAAACTAAATAAAACCACAAGAAAAGACCATTTCCCTCTACCTTTCATTGACTTAATGTTGGAAAGAATTGTTGATCACTCTATTTTTTGCTATTTAGATGGATATTATGGATTTTTCCAGACCCCAATTTATCCTCCTGATCAAGAAAAAACAACCTTTACATGCACTAATGGGACATTTGCCTATATGCAAATGCCTTTTGGGATATGCAATGCACCCACCAACTTTCAAAGATGCATGATGACCATGTTTTTCGATTTCACAAAAAACATTATGGAAATTTTTATGGATGATTTCAATGTTTATAGCAATTCCTTTTGTGATAGCTTGTTAAATTTAATTAAAGTTTTGCAATGATGTAAATAGGTCAACCTCATGCTCAGTTGGGAAAGGTACAATTTTATGGTGCAATTGGGGTTGTACTTGGTCATGTTATTTCACACAAAGGGATTGAGGTTGATAAAGAAAAGGTAGAAGCCATTAAGAAGATGTCAACTCCTCTCCATGTTAACTAGTATGTTACTAAGATCTCTTAAAAATCTGATCTAAATACCTCTTAGTGTTTGGTTCTCACATTTTCCTTTAAATTGCTAATTACTAAACTCTTAAACCAAACCAATTATTGTAACCGATCCAGATTGTTAAAGATTAACACACATGTGGCTACTTGTACCCTACTCCTTAGACGATCTCGAACATACTACACACACCCATATACTTGCGCGGTAGTGCTTGAGTTATAAATTTTAAGACTTGCACATTCAGATAACGATATTAACATATCAAAAACTCCCATGTTCTCATGTTGATTCTAAACATGATTCATTGAACATTGTATGAGGTATTTGACGTCAGTATTGTCATTGGAATGCTTACAATATGCTTCCATTCATCCTTGGTACATGATGCACACAAATTTCTCACTATTTCATAGGATATTTATGCAATTTTCATGATATTTGTTCTAAAAGATATGCATTTCTCCCATATTAAAATAAATAGCATGTGAGAATATTGTGCATCCATTTCATATATTTTGATATTTTTTACTTGAAATTATCATTTTATATCTCAACATAATGAAAACTCTATTTATTTCATGGATTTTGGATAGATTTAACATGTTGGTACCATATATATCTAACCCGATACCACCGACATCCATTGGAAATTGGAAAGCACAGAGAAAGTCGAGAGCAACTAGAATGAGAACCTAGAAGGTACCTTGAAAATCACAATAACAACTAGTTCCACTGATGCCCCTAAAATTTTCACTGACTCACTTATGATTAAATAAGAAAATACAAGAGTTGGTGTTAATGACCATATTAGTGTTGCCAACGTAAAAGTATTGATGACCATGATTCATGACCATTTTTTAAATAATCCAATAGGTGATATGATGCATCCTACCCTTGTGAAGTAGGAAAACTCATCAATAATAAAGTATACATCTCTTCTTAAAAGATCAGTATCACCCCAATCACAAAGACCACAAAAAAACCCAGAAAGCATCTATACATCATTGTCAAAAAGAAAAAATCTAATATATATCGAATCAATAAATATGTAAGGTATAAAATTGATGTTTCGTGTTCCACATCATTTATTGGTGAATTAGAGTTCTATATAATCGCAGTCCTAAAATCCATCAACAAGACATCAAAAAGCATTGCATACCTGACCCTAACATAGAAGGAGGAGAAGGGAAAAGGTGGGAGCATGGGAAAAAGATCATCTTGACACCTTCAAGGAGCAGTTTGATGGCTAAAAAGTTGTCCATTTGTGCCCATCTTTGAAAATTGTGATTATTCATGATTCCCTATTTTAATCTATTATTTTCATGTTAATTGTCTTTACAAAATCTACTATGATACCATGTTTAGTATGTTGGGCTAGTTCCCTCCTCTTTAGGACTCAGGAGTATTCCAATGTTAATTTGTACTTGATGATTTCTATCCAAAAATAAATTTCATTGCTTAGACTTTAATGACTATGTGCTTTATCTTGTCATGTTCACAATTGAACTTGATGTGCATTCTTTAGATGATTTCTATCCAGAAATAAATTTCATTGCTTAGAACTTTAATGATAGTGTACTTTTTTTGTCTTAGTTACGATTGATCACCTTGTGCATGCTTCAGATGCTTTCTCAATTTGAAAGAGGATTAAGTGTTAAAAAAATTATCATCAACACAACTAATAACACACTTCAAAAGGGGGATAAAATTGTGAGGCTAAGTATCTAGAGAAAGATCGCTAATCATTTATTATTTTACTTCAGCATAGTGGAAGAAGATTTTGACTATATAAAATAGTGTATTATATTGCAAAATTGGGTAATACTTACTATAGATCCCTAATGATCCTTATCAATATTGATTTGTTTTTGGGTAGAATGAAATTAAGTATAGCTTGCATCATGGTGAAACTGATTATTCTAGATAATCCATCTCTCTAATTTCAAACAACTCCTTTATCCTTACTAATTTTAGTATTTAATTCTACAATCAATCAAATTCTTTCCATGTGTCTAGTTGATTTGGTCTTAATTAGTAATAGCCTCTAGTCTCATATTTCCTTGATCTGACACCCTTAACTCAAAGTTTGATATTACTTCAACACATTCAATTGCGTTTTACATAGATGGTAACCACATGTCTATGAATAAGGTGATGTTTATCTAGCTATGGCGCATGAAGGATATAGAGCTTACACTCGTGGGCGAGAATAGTTCTTGGAGTCCTAAAATAGTGATGGAAGTTGTTCCCGTTGAGTTTTTTCTTATTGAAAATTGATCAACGTGAAAATTTGTTGATGTTTTCCATTTGAACAATAAGAAATATTTGCTAGAGATAATTTTGTGATTTGAAACCATATTTTATGGCCTAAATTTGATCTTTATTGAAATATTGCTCCCACTATTAAGTTTTAAGTTAATAGCTCTCACTATTAATTTGTAAGATTGTAAAAAACATATTCTAGTGGGTCAAGATCCCTATTTCATATAGTCACAAGTTAGCTTTGGTTGATCACCAATAACCTAATAATTTAGGTTGGCAATATTTGGTAATTGCATCTAAAACAACTTTTGATAAGATGCATGCACAATTATGTATCATAAGACATATATATGCCTATAGGTGCTTAGTCTATTAAGATCACCTAGTTATGTCCAAGCCAAAGGTCAACACAATAGAATTTGCACCCTACTTTGAAAGACCCACATAGCTATATCTCACCTCCCCAAGTTAGACAAGGCACCACACTTTCAGGTGTCCACACATACTTGATCGAAATTTCCATGTGTGTTGCAAAATAAAAGAGTCTTACACTTAATATTCTATTTAAGGAGTTTTATTTATATACATATAATATGTACATATGCATATAAATGTAGATATACATATACATATACATATACATATACATATACATATACACATACATTTACATATACTTAAAACAAACCACATACACTAATAATATATATCGTATACACGTTATATAAACAATCCACATTCACAATCCACAATCATAACCCACAATATACAAGACTTGGTTATGGCCATAATAGTGTAATACTTTAGAGCCACAAAGGATTACTACCACCTAAAATTCTTTTACGCATGCATCCAAGACTTGAACATTTATCTTGCATCATGGTTAATGTCTCCATGGATTCTCCTTGGATTTGGATCTTCAAGTTGCCTCATCACACTAAGTCCTCAAAATGAATTTTATTCTATACAATATTAAAAAAAAGTAGAAATATCGATATACATTTTATGGGAATAAGGGGAGATACATAAAACATTACATTTAGAAATGAAATAACACGTTTGGCATGCAAGCCCAGTACTTCAACAAAAATCATATCATCATTATACAAATGCACACACAAAAAGGGGTCATTGTCTGTAGCCTTGCAATCATGGACCATAAAAAATTCTTTTGAAGTTGACATGTGTGCTTTATAATATATCATATAATATGAATATATTGATATTATATATTGGATATTTTCATATGGGACAATCCCTATGAACAAATTTTGAAATACGCCAAAATTTGGCGGGGTATGTAGGGGTAGCGTGGGTATCCTACTGATTGGTCAGTAGTCAAAAGTCAAGGGATGCCGCTCCTTACAGGTCTTGGGGGTAGCACCTCTAAAAAGGGCTATGGTATATTAAATATGTGCACTAGAAGGAATTCCATTTTCACATAGTTTACCCAATCCAACACATTAGAAAACCACACATGTGACATACATGGAATTAACATGAAATGTATATTAACACTTTATGGTTTAAATCATAACTACACAAAATGGTATAATAAAAAATGTGTATGCACAAATGATAGGTTCATTTCGAGCAAAAAATTACATGTTTATTGCTTTTCTAAGAAAATTTTGTGCATTTAACCACACACGGTATGGGTTTACAACTTATAAAGTTACATTGCATGTCAATGATCTAGACAATGTCTCTCTGCCATACACTATGTCTAATTGTCACATTGTGTTTCTTTAATTTTCCAAAAAATTTGGATCAAAATGTGACATAACATGCCAAAAATTTGCACAATCTCTCTAAGATTTGTAGAATTACATGAACAATGTTCCAGACACTCTATGAAGATCCAACATGCTACATAATATCCTAGTTAATTAATAAAAATCCTTTTTCTGATTTAAGCATATAAAACATCCAATCCATGACCCTAGGGCTTTGTCAAACAATATACAATTTCAAATTATTAGGGACCTCATTTTTGAGTTAGTATAAATGCTAATTATTGAGAAAATAATAGAAACTGGGTTACAAAAACTTGATTGAAAATGAAGAAACATGATATTATTTTCTTTTCATGAGACCTCATATCCTACAATATTGTTGATTCAAAACCATTACTACTCAACAATTAATCTTGTTTTATCGAATAACCATTATCACTGGAATAAATTAATACTGAGTCAAATTATTTTATTTTATAACAATGAGTCAATTTGTTTCATTGCTATATCAATTATCTTATATGAATTTACATGTACAAGAATGTAATACATTTAGTTATACAATACACCCACATAGATCTCAAGAAAGGGACAACACACAAATACATATGAAATACATTAATTATTCTTACATCTTTTATCACAACCTCTTCTTTGGATCAATTATTGATAGAGGTGGAGTTTGGTATTCTATCTTGTCTCACTTCACCTCTTATTTACATATAGACATTTCATTATGCATTATATTACCCCATTAACTTTATCATTGTTAAATGTATGTATGGATGCTTTTTGCATGTTCTATAGGCACTTTTACCACTACTTAATTAAAAGAAGAGAAGAAGGTTGAAACTATGACTTTCCTTTGCTAAGAGGAGTCCAATTTCAATTCAAGATCACCCTAATTGAATCCAAGGTGATCAAAGAATGTATTGAAGCAAAAAGCTCCATTGTTTGATCAAGAATACTCTAATGCAACTCAAACCCCCAGAAGACAATTGTTCTACATCAAGAATGGCCACTTAAGATCAAAGAAAGCGTTCAAGTCCCTCAAAACAATCCAAGTCCAATTATCACCACCCCATGCCATGAAACATCTACTCTACACTTAGAGCAGTCATAACTAGAACAAACAAATCCAACATTCCTTGCCATTTTCCTTAAAACCATCCAAAAACCCAAAAAAATAACCTACTTTGAAGCCATCCATGTATGTAACAGATATTTTTCACTCATAACACCCATTCTACAAAAGGCTTCTTGACTGGCCAGAATGACCGTTTAGGCCAAGAAAACCCACATTTTGCACAACAATTTAGCACAAATATTCTGGATGGACTCTTCTCACCAAGTTCCTATTGAGTTTAGTAACTACTCAACTACTTACCCAAAACCATGGATAGAATAGTCGTACTAGTCCTAGAACAACCATTCTTCCATGAAACGCTATTGCTTCCCATAATGCATTACCTAAGCTACCCCCACTTAACCCTAGACACCCTAGCTCCCTATATAAGCCTTAGCAGTAGCTATGGGGCCAATAGCTCATTTGGACATTCCTGTCATCCACCTACCTTCTACCTGCCCCATTGTCTCTCCCATTCATCATCTTCCTCCCTAAACTCCTAGCTTTTAGGATTTGGCCACTTTCTACCCCATTTTCATTCCATTACACCTTGGAGAAGTGAAGTACCTTAGCTTGTTGCTACTAGAGAAGGAGCATGAGTCCTCTATATCATGATCTATGACTTATCTCTCCCTCATATTATCCATTTTTGTATTTTCTTTTGTTGTGAGTGCTAAGCCCCCCTTGGTGGGCTGTTTTGAGGGAAAATGTTGAGTTTGCTATCATGTTGGAGGGATTATTATTGTTAACACTATAATTCATTCAGAAAAGTTATCCTATTATTTTTTAATCATTTTCAATATCTCACTATGGTGATTGATGTTTGAAACCACCAATGTTTAGGAAGAATGATGTGTATGTGACTATTTGGGTAAGAGATCCTAGGTCCAACTAGTGGATTCTTAGATAGATACATCTGTCCCCAAATATCTCTCTACTCTTACATCCCTAGGTGTCACATCTAAGTGGCTAGTTGTTCCTTCCTTCATGTACTTAGTAAAGATCATGTCTTGAGGTTGAATGAAGGGTAATAGGAGGTGAAATATTCTTCTACCAAACTCCATACCACCAATTACCAATGTGTTCATTAAGAGTATCACTCCTAGGAACCTACATTAGTGTGGTATTGATTAAAGTATACCTATAACATAGCAAATAAACCTCACATAGTTGAATATAGGGTGATAGGGACTAGTCCCCCTATATACACCCATGGCCAACTAGTAGTATTTTATAATTTAACATCAACTCACTTTACTGTTTGGTTTGATAACATTGTTTATTGAATGTGTTGCATGATATAACTCTAACTAGATCGATAATCACATTTATCCCCAAATGGCCCACTTCCCCAATTAATTGCTTGAAACTCTAATTTCTTAGTTTGGCTAATTTCTCTAACTTTCTTAACTAGACTACTTGTTAATGCTAGTTTCTTTATCCTAACTTGTTTAGCTAGTTGTTCTCTTATTTGCTAATTAGGATTCCTATTATTATGTAGCATTGATTGATGCCTTTCATACCTTTCTTTAGTGTTATTTCTCTGCTTGTTTAGTTACCCAAACTTAATTATCTAGGTTTAATCTAGGTTTGATCATTGCTCATTTCAATTTCTTGTTTACCTTAGTGTAACTCCAAACCCCAATTAAACCCTAAAAACCTTACACTCTGCATCAAGAACATTTTAATATATACCTTGATCTAGTACCTCATATCTCCTTATGGATAAACCTCAACTTACCAAATTCTTTATGCTACATCCCGAGCAATGTACTTGTGGATCTATTATCAAGACTGAGTCTAAATTGGGCAATTATAAATCTTTCTTATCTTGATATCCCCTAGAAGTGAATCAAGCTTTTTGACATTATTTCTAGGGACACTGATGCTCTACCTAGTTTGTTTTACCTTGACTTTTCCTATTACCCTCACCATTTCTATTATTTGTTCTTACTATTGTTCTTGCATATGAGATTTCTAACTCTTCTTGCTTGCAAAATGTGCATGTGACAGTGCACATTATACAAGGAAGAGATGGCTAATATCAATAAAGAACCACCATCATGAATGGAGAGCCCCCAAGGGCTCTCCAAGTCTAATTCCTTCCAGATGCTTGGATATCTCCAATTCAACAAGTATTGAAGATACACAAGGATAAGAATTCTCTATTCCTCTAGACCTTGTGCAAATGCTTATGGACTTCTATAACATCGATCATGAAAATCCTTCGAAGCATGTTGACAAGTTCTAGAAACATGCTCAAATTTTTGAATTTCAACCTCAATTGATGATGTCATTTGTTTGACTATATCCTCATTCTATCAAAATGACAAAGCCAATGATTATTAAAAAATAGAGATCATGAATCAGAAAGATATTAACAATGCTTTGTTGAAAAAGTTCCATTTAAATCAAGATTGACCCAAATGCGGCATGCCATATTTAATTTCACCAAAATAGATCATGAGAAGTTTCATGATGCTTGGGAAAGGCTCCAAATAATATTGAGAGAATGTCCTCACAAAAAAATCATTTGTCAACTTGTACAATATTCTTAAACCAAGATATATCAATTGATACAACCCGTCATGGATTTGTCTGGTGGAGGTACTTTCTTGGCTAACACCCAAACAATCATGACCTTTGTTTGAACAATATTTGGTAGAAAATTTAAGGCATCAGGTATCTATTATGATTAATGATTGTGACATTACCATTGGTGTGACACTCTCAACTACCAATGATTCAATTCCACAAATAATGGTGATTTATTTTGAAATGGTGAACTTTATGAAGAATCAAGTGGGATGTTTTCCTATTAATTTTATTAAGTCTATTGAGTCCTTTGGTGAGGACCATTCCAATCTTATAGCAATAAATTATATCAAGTAACAGGGAAACTACAACAACAACAAAATTATAGATACATATCAAGGTTTGAAGAGGAAGTACTCTCTATATTGATTGTCTTTGATGAGGTTCAAAAGATGTAACAAGATAAGAAAATAATAGATCAGTTGTCCTTCATACTTGCCCTCCATGTAGAGAGAGGACCTCCTTCCCAACCTATGGGGAATCTGAACAATGCAAGTGGGACAATGGTGATCTTCAAAAATCCCATGGGTCATTTCCAATGCAAGTGTAGCTCATGTATAATTTCAACACCTTGCTTAACCTCATACACCTTAACCACCACAACCACCCTCCAAATAGACCTACCACTACTAATGCTTCCCTCCAACTCATTTCCAATGCCTAATACCACCTCCACTGTGACCTCAACAAGCCCCCTCCTCCCTATGAGCAAGTGAATTTGTGACCATCTTGAGGAATGGTAAGGTTATTGATTATGCCAAGGGCATAAGGGGTGGAAATCATATTACCAAGGATATGTTGATATTGCAAGGTGGAAAAACTTTTCTGATGATTCTACTCAAAATTTCTATTGCACCAACTCATGTTTGTTTTGTGATACCACATGTCCCACCCTCTACTCCATTTGCAGGTTCTCAGTCTCTAGTGTTTAACCCATGGTTCCAAGGATTCCTCATGTGATGTCTCAAGATAATCATGTCTTTGGAAGAAACACTAAGTCTAGCGAGCCTTCATTTCCAGATGCATTGGATGAGATATCATCCAAGAGGATGTAAGAATGTAATATTGACATCTTGGATATTTTTAGGCAAGTTAAAGTGAACATCACATTTCTTGATGCAATCAAGCAAATCCCAGATTATGCTAAATTTCTTAAGGATATGTGTACTTTCAATAGAAAGTCAATAGCAAGAATACCTAAAAGGGTGAATCTCTCTGAGAAATTGGTCAAAATTCTGCAACATTCCCTCCACTTGAAAAAGAAGGATCCTAGAGCCTCTTTTTACCTACCACACTAGTGGACATATCATTGAGTGATATTTGCTTAATTTGGGATGTTGTGTGAATCTATCACCTATAATATCTATTTTGAATTAGGTTTGTGTAGAATTAAGTTGGGAAAATATACTCTATAGTTGGCTAACTAATCTACTAAAGATAGAAGGGGAAGGATAGATATGTATTACTAATGATTGGCATGGATACAACAATAGTGTTCTCGACAAATTTCATTTTTCTTGATATTGAGTCAGAGGACAAGAAGATACCTACAATGTTGAGAAGGCCCTTCTTGAAATTACTCTATGCCAATATCCATGTGCACACAACTAGAATGACAATGACCTTCGAAAGCATGAAGCTGAGTATAAACATCTTTAAGGCTTCAATAAGAGAATTGGAAGAGATAGACATAGATGAAGGTGATAGTTTTGAGGACCCCCTAAATAATGAGGAATATACGTTGAATGAAAATGAGAAATCCATTTACTTGAAGAAGGTGGCCATGAAATTTCCAAATGGTTGGAGAAGAAATGAGCCCCACACCCGGATGAAGGCAATAAACTTAGCAATTTTGGGAGTCAACCCACATAGGTTTGAGTCTTTTCCACTCTCCTTGTTTTCTGTTACACTTTGTCACTTTGTTCTTATACTTCCAAGCACACACACAATCTACATGTTAGTTTTTCTATTTTTAATTCATTTTAGAAAAGGATAATATGTAAGGGGAATATCTATAGGATGCACAATTGAATACCAAATAATGGTGAATAAAATTCCTCAAATCTAGGGAATAAGAAAAGCTGACCCAAAAGAATGGCCATTCTTTCACCAAAAACACTGTGCCATCTTGGCAACAATGGTCAAATCGATGTTATTGCATGCAAAGAAAATGAGAACAATTGTTTACTAGAATGACAGTGGTGTTCCCCACATCATCAGTTTGAATACAAGAAAAACTTTCAAGCATTATTGACTATCTCCCTAGCATCCCAAGCCTAGTTTCATGGTGAGGATAACATGATTAAAATCTTGGTGTGGTAGGGAGGCAATCCCTTATTACTTCAATCTATTGTTCTAAATTTTTATTGATATGAAAAACTTCTTGAATAACCCCTACAGTTGTTTAGTTCACACTTTCTTTTTTCTACATCTTGCACACTTGTATGCCATATAGCTTAATACCCTACATTTCTTTTTTGTAACTTTTCAATTTTTTTGGGATTTCTTTCCAATTACACTCATCCATATTACACTACATGTATATTTAGTCATTTTCTTGTGTGTGATTAGTAAGACTTTTCTTTCATTCCACTTCTTGATTTCTAGATTAGGTCTTGATGTGAATTAGGGAAATTTTGCTCCGTTTTGTCCAAATCTACCGAAACTTGAAATTGATTGCCAAAGGTGTGTTTTGACTTAATCTCTACTTTTTAGCCTAATTGAATGACCTTGGTAAAATTCAGCTCATTATCACATGATTTTTGTCTAGATGATACCAAGTTCTGCAACTATATATGTGCTCCATTCCTCCCATCAAAAGTTGAATGTTTGGTTGAAATGTAATTCTACCCATTCTTCAATGTTTAGTGAATTCATACCTTGAGAAAAGAATATAGTGTAATATAAATTATCATTTCCTCGTGAGATTCCATTTTGTGTGAAATATTTTGGATTAACTTGCTTGTTGGAGGTTTCATATGGAAATTGACATTATGTAACCCCATGTTAATCCATGTTTCTTCATCCATTGCTTACCTCTTGATGCATGTTGATTGCACATCAATTTACTAGGTTGTCGATTCCTATAGTTTAACCTTTTCAACATCAAAATAACCACTTAAACAAGTTGGTTAAATTATTAGTATAGAAAGGGCCAGTCCCACATAATAACATTTTTAAGATTGAGTTTTGAATCAACTTGCTTTATACAATTATTTGAATAAGAATTAAAAGTCTATTAATAAAGAATTGACTATGCTTGAACAAAAGAAGAAAGATTACACTAAGAACAAGATAATAAAGGGTTACAATAAAAACAAGATAATTAAAATTTACACTACAACAAGGAATGAATAAAGGGTTACACTAAAAACAAGATAATTAAAATTTACACTAAAACAAGGAATTATTAATGATGACAAGAATTAAATTGTAGAAGTAAGAGTGATTGGGAATATGAGTTTGATTCAATGACAAGGAATATTGGGGTTATGAGTTTCCCACCCATATCCTGCATAAAATTCAAATAAATAAAAACTCATGAATACAAAACCAATTAGATGAGAGCATGTGAAGCATTTTGGAAGCACATCACAAAAGATCAAGCTTCCCATGAATCGTTGATCCAGATGTTTGCGGATCCTTACTTGATCATCCCAAACAAGATCCTTTCAAGGTTTCTTTAAGAGCTTTATGTGTTTATTGGGTTGTTCTACCTTTGGGGTCCGAGATCTCTCCACCCAAAGGTTAGCAAATAGAAAGGTGAGGGACAAAGTCATCAAACCGTATGATAAACCCATCAAAACAAGATCTAACATGTTATATATTGGAGTTAAATCAATCTAATCATCTGTGGGTTATAGGTCTACTCCCCATGCCCTGATATGAAGGACTACTCATGCCTCATGGAAAATTAAACAAGTACTGATGGAAGGAAGAAAGGAATCCATAAAATAGTAAAAGAAGAAAGAATTTGAAAGGGACTTTGGTCTAGTGACAATGAAATGGAAATCCTTCTTAATTCCTTGTTCAATGGGGAGAACACCATGAACAAGTTTCAAACTAGATTTTTTATTA
Source organism: Alisma plantago-aquatica (assembly GCA_963693085.1). Taxonomy (NCBI): domain Eukaryota; kingdom Viridiplantae; phylum Streptophyta; class Magnoliopsida; order Alismatales; family Alismataceae; genus Alisma; species Alisma plantago-aquatica. Next base: position 1,045,102,689 of record OY856409.1, read on the forward strand.
TGGAAAGAAGAGTACAAGAGTAAGAAATCCAAGTACAAGAATGTAAACAAGATCTTAAGACAAAGGCAAGTTATAAATTTTGGATGTTTTTTCTTTATCAAGTCCCCCTCCTTTTACAGGGAGAAGGAGGGGTGGAAACCTTAAGGATAATGCTAAATTTGACTGGAGGATGGTGTAATGTCTATTTGCAAATCACCAGTCAATCGACTGGGATTTTGAGTCACCTGACTAGGGTTCATGGGTGTGGGGGCCCACGGAAGCTAGTCAAAACCCTAGTTATGTGTGATGGTAGGGAGTCTTTTAGGACTGAAACGGTTATGGGAAAGTCTTGTGTTCCACGGGCTTGAGTCAACTGCTCCAGATTCCTGAGTTGCCTAGTTTGGAAACTATGTTGACCTATCTGTGTAATGTGTGGCCCAATTTGCACATTTCTAGAATAGAGTGAGTCGATTGATCAAAATCATGAAATAGTTGATTGAAGTTTAGGAGTAGAGTTCATTAGGGTACATGATTCGATCAAATGGTGGGATCGGTCCATTGGATGAAGTAACGAGAAGGTTGGGAATATGTAATTTAAGCCTCTAGTCTTATGATTTCCAAGTAAGGAGATAGGTTCTTGCATTCTAAATCTAAGAGAATGTAAGTGAGTGTGGTATCTACAAAATGTGAGACAAATAATAAGAATTGTGATTAATGGGTCAGGAGCATGTAAATTGCAATTATATCCTAAAATAGGGCAAAAGTAAAATAAAATTCCCAAACAAAGATCTACAAGATGCAATGAAAAGAGGGATGAATATGCATTCATGAAAATACTCTGGAGTTGAATGTTTGCTCATCCTTGAGCAACATTGATTCACAAATTATTCCAATTTGTACTAAGAACTTGTCTTTCCTCACTCTTGTAGCATTACTTTGTTCATTACCTCATTCTTTGGCCAAATGATTCAATCTCCTAGAATCACAAAACAAAAAATATCACATTATCTATAAAAACATGTTTTGTAGCTTGTTTCTATATTAAGAATTTGTGAAAAAACAAGTTCTATTTCCCTTTTTCTATGACATTCCCACATTTTCTCATAAGTTTGCACATGAACAAGGGTGAAAGTGGATTGTAGGGACATTTGGATTCCCCTGAAAGAAATGGAGTGAATGAGGTATGTAAGAACATGACCTCTCCTCTATTCTACATGAGGTCTTTATTTGTTATGTACTACAATTACATTGATTGAATTTTTTTAGTGTGCACTTTGGCATCTTTGATGCTACACCCCTAATATATTTAGTAGGTGTATTGAAGAAGTGGTGACAGGGGGAAGATCCTGCCATCCCAAACTTGGGGTTTGGCATATGGATTCTTTTTATTTTTATTTTGCGAAGTGAGGGGGATGAAGATGGTGGAAGAATGTGTGGAAAAGGTTGGTCATGTGCACTTAGATTTTTTTTGAAGCTTTTGATTTGGGAGTATCATTGCATTAGTTTCATTCTTCTTGTCATCGCATTATACAAGAGATATGACAAGTTATTCTGTAGTTTAGAATAATTTTTTTGTGTGTTTGATTGTTATCAATGCACTATGGCTTACCAGCATTTCAAAGGAGTAATTGCTAATTTGAGATTCTAGGGAACATGGTGAGTTCTAATAATGAGAATTTGTAAAATGATTGCAAGGAATGTTTAATTGATTCAAGAACGGGTACATTGATACAATAAGTCTATTCATTAGGAAGACTAGATAAGGGCCAATTTACATCACTAAGGAATAGAAGTAAACTAAACTCAAGAAAGCAAACTACATGCAAGCAAAATATGACAAAATAGATATGCTAGAAAAGGAATATAGGGTGGTGGAATTGTCATGTACCACCCATCCCCACCCTGGACTTCAAATTTTGTTCATCTAAAAAAATTCCAAACCTAAGATGGAGGGAAGTGAATCACTACGGCGGTGGAGATTGAGGCAGTGGAGGAGTAGACGAGGAAGGAGGCTCATAGTAGTAATGGCCCCAATATTGGGAGTTGGGGTTGGGATATGCTTGGTGGGCCCCATACTCTATTTTGGATGGTGTTGTGGGGGCATAGTGACCACAATCGACATAAAAAGCCTCCTAAGAATGCTGCATAAGGTAGATATTGTTAATATGATGTTCCTAACACTGCTTCTCACACTAAATATGGTCCAACTATTGCTGGATATTGTAGAACCCATAAGGCTAGTTAGCTCTTGTATCATTGGTAGTGGGCCTCCTATGCGGTGTTTAGGCTGAGGAGGAGGAGGCTTAGAATCATTATCATTTACCTCTACAGAGACATTCTGTCGATGGGCAGTGGGCTCGGGGATGGCACCCTATGGAATTGGGTTCTCAAGAAGGAACCATTGGATATGTTCCAATAGGTTTGACAACTCATAACGGAGATTCACTACTAGAAACTTGGCATGCTGGGTGAGATATATACAAGATAATAGGTGTCAGGTTGGGCATCATAATGAATAAATAGATTACCTGTAGGTATGGAATGTCGATCAGGTGATGAGTCCCCTTAAATAGAATTGTTGAGAAGGGAATATGAGTGAAGCCTAAGAACATGGAGATGGCACTTACAAGATGGCCGATGCTGAAGGTTTAGCTAGTGATGTGACTGACATGAGTGCCAATGTGCTCGAGGATGGAATACCCCTAGTAGAATGGTTGGTCATGACAAAGGCACCACAAAGTACAAAGTTCTATCTGAGTGATGGTTCCCTATGTGCTTGGCCTATTGTAGATAGTGCATTGAGTATCTATTGAAGATAGGGAATGATTGGGTTGTGAATGTTGGAGGCTTTAGGTCCCTTTGGTAGGGAGGGAGGCATCCAGTAATGTCTGCTAGAACTTGGTGAGGTCATACCTATTGTGATAAGCGTAATAGGAGTGTGCCATACATTGTGAGAGCCAAGAATCATCCTCACCATCGAGGATGATAGAAGTGATCTTCCTAGATGATACTTCTATGTTCTTACCAAAAATCCAGATCATATAGCTGGAGTTCCCTTACGAGCAGTGAAGTTGGCGAAACATAGTCATGAACTGCAATGTAAGGTCATTGAACATAGATTGCATCATGTAGGGGAAGAGGAGAATATAATTTTTGTATTGAATTTGATCAATAGAGTACCAAACTCCAAGGGTGGTTAGGGTGTTTCTGCATGATTATCTTAGAATGGGCGATGCCGATAGAGAACATTACGACAAAACACTCCAGATGGTCTTTGTCAATAAACTGAACATATTTGCCTAGGCAAGGAGAAATACACGGTGGGCATGGTGTAATCAAATATGGATCATGGAAATAGGCTTTTCTAGCCTCTACAATGTGGAAGATCTCATCTAGTTCTAGCTCATCCAGTTCTTCAAGGTCAGGTACCATTCTTCTATGGTGTTTGGGGGAGGATTCACCTGTGGGTTCCCTAATCTGGATTCCGACCCCATAGCTCAGATGACAAGGGTCACGGTGTACATGTTCCTTTGGAAGGGATTCTCCCTTATAAAGGCAGTTGAAAAAACTCCCACAAGAATCTTCATGAGACATGGTGGTGCTGATGTTGGGCATGAATCGCTTGTCTCAAAGCATCAATGGTTTGACTCGCAGTGGTGATGTTGATACTCTGACTATGGGGTTCCTATGTGTCTCTCAACTCAGCATGCGTGTCATTCAGCTCAAGCATGCATAATTGAAACTGTGAGTCACTGGTCAACCATTTGGCAAAATGAAGCACTCGACACACCTGGAGAGAAGGCTCTATGGCAATGCATGAATCACCCGACTGGAAAAATGAATTAGCTGACGTGCTTGGCAAGAAGGGCATGTGTTGTGCACCATAGAAGTTGTGGAAGGAAAAGGAGGGAAGGGAAGTTGTGCCAATGGTTGTCCCACTCACAAAAACTATGAAGTTTGAGAAAAGCTTGTGTGCTAGTGGGTCACCCTACTCATTGGAGTATGATTGGCAATTTGCCAGTGAAGGTAGGACTAATGGAGCTGCTTGTGTGACGATGATGCTAGGGGTGGGGGCTTTCTTAAGGGATGAGTTGAACCCGCACTTAGTTGACTTAATTTTATAGAAATTTCATGATCCGTGAGTCAATCTACTCATTGTGTGAGCCGCTCAACTTGTGCATCGTGGACGTAGCTGAAGTGGTTCAAATTTCAAATCAAGCGCCAATTTCAGTTGGTCGGTTGAGAGACCAACTGATTGACTCAATTTTGATTTCAAACTAGAAGAAGAACCTATCACAAGAGTCATTTGTATGCTAAAAAATGCAATACTAAAATCAAAAGTTTAAGAAAACAAAAGGAGTGTTGGGTTGCCTCCCAACAAGAACCTGATTTAACATCAAGGGTGCGATGCATGTGTTCATGAATTCGATTTTGGATCTAGATTGTATGGGAGTGGAGGTTCTCTTAATTCTATATCTTTTAGAACATGGAATCATTGTGCTCCATGTGTCATGAAGTCTTAAACCATTATGTATCTCTTAAGTCTATGCCCATTTACCAAGAAATCACCTTTCCATTTATCTAAAGAAGAAAAGTTCCATGTGGATAGACACACTGTACAAAATAAGGGCCATACCATCTAGATTTGAATTTTCTAGGGAAAAGCCTCAACTTGGAATTATAGATTAGGACATGGTATCCCTCTTGAATGTATTTTCACCTAATATGGCCATCATTCCACAATTTAGTTCTGTCTTTATAAATTCTAACATTTTCATAGGCTTTCATCATAAGTTCCTCTAAATCTTGCAGTTGAAGAAAATGGTTCCCACATGGTGTAGAAAGGTCAAAATTAAGGGTTTTGATATCCCAACTAGCCTTATGTTCCAGTTCAATGGGGATATGGAAAGATTTCCCATAGATCAACTGGAAAGGGGTGGAACCTAAGGGTGTTTTGTAAGATGTTCTATATGCCCACAAAGCATCATTGATTTTTAGGGCCCAATCTTTTCTATCTAGTTGAATGTTTTCTCAAAATGGATTTGATTTGATGGGATGAAACTTCGACTTGGCCACTGGTTTGAGGATGGTATGGAAAGCAACCTTGTGGGGGACACCATATTTCTTAAGTAGGGATTCAAAGTTTTTCTCTAAGAAATGTGATCCTCCATTAGAAATCATGGTGCAAGGCACCACGAACCTAGTGAACATGGTATTGTTGAAAAGTTTTATGATGAATTTGGAATTATTGGTCTTAGCGGGGAAGGCTTCTACCCGTTTTGAATCATAATCCACAAACACTAGGATATAGGAATACCCACAAGAAAAATGAAAGGGTCCCATATAATCCACTCCCCAAACATCAAAGATCTCTACTTCCTACCAAGAAATCATTGGCATTTGATCTCTCTTAGAAATATTTCCAATCCTATAGCATTGATCACAAGCTAAGATGAACTTTTAAGAATCTTTTAAACAAGGCGGTCTAAAAGAATCCAAATTGAAGTACCTTCTACGCGGTCTTTTGAGAGCTCATGTTCCCTCTAGTGGGGTCAGAATGACATTGTTCAAGGATATTATGAGCCTCTTACTTAGTGACGTGTTTGTGTTAGAGGCCATATTGCTTAAAGAGATAAGGGTCATCCCAATAAAAGTGCTTGACATCATGTAATTTTTTTTCTTTAGCATGTCCTTTGTAATCAGGATGTAGGACACATGTCGCAAGATAATTTGTATTGTCAGTTAACCATGGGTATCATGATTCAACTTTACACAATTTGTTATCTGGTAAGGAGTTTTCAATTGGAACTCCATTGTTGTGACATAGACTAAGATAACTAAGATGGTCAGAAACAATATTTTTGGATCCTTTACTATCAAGGAATTCCAAGTCAAATTACTAAAGTAAAAGGATCCAATGAATGAGTCGAGGTTTAGCATCCTTTTTTGTCATTATGTAGAGAATGATAGTGTGGTCAGTGTACACAATCACTTTGGACCCAAGTAAGTAAGATCATAACTTATCCAAGGCATAAACTATGGTGAACATCTCCTTCTCACTCATGGTGTAGTTTCATTGTGTGTCATCTAAGGTTTTGGATGCATAGTATATGACATGATGTTTCTTGTCAATTCTCTATCCAAGAATGGCATTGACAACATAGTCACTAGCGTCAAACATGATTTTGAAGGGTATCAAACAATATGGTGCACATATGATGGGGGTGGAGGTGAGAGCATCCTTCAAGCTAAGGAAGTTGGTCATGTAGGCCTGGTCAATAGCAAAGGGAACATCCTTCTAAAGAAGGTCAGTGAGAGGCTTGATGATTTTTTAAGATTCATGAATGAATGACTGGTAAAACCCAGTGTACCCAAGAAATGCATGAATGTCCTTGATGGAAGTAGGAAGAGAAAGTTTGGGAATAACCTCAATTTTTGATCTATCAACTTCTGTTGAAGTCCTTGATTGCTAACTCTATGTCCCATGACAATTCCTTCTCTCACCATGAAATGACATTTTTTCCAATTTAAAACTAAGTGGGCCTCTTCACACTCTTCTAGTACTAGAGATACATGTCTTGGGCAAGAATCCAAACAATATCTATAGACAGAGAAATTGTTCATAAAAATTTCCATGTGTTTTCAATTAACCCTACAAAAAAGTGTACATGCATCATGGGGGCATTACAATGACCGAAAGTCATTTTCCTGAAGTCATAGGTGCCAATGGGTCAAATGAATGTGGTCTTGTCTTGATATTCAAGATGGATGGGAATATGATGAAACCCCAAATAAATAACATAAATGCTCTTGTTAGGCAAGGTGCTCTAGTACTTGATCAAGGAAGAGAAGGGGGAAATGTTTCCTAGTGGCCTTGTTTTGTTTCCTATAGTCAATGCACATCCTCAATCCCGTAACAATATGAGTGGGGATAAGCTTGTCATTATCATTCTTCACAATATTGGTTCCCTCTTTATTGGGAATGACTTGGACAAGATTGACTCATGTGGAGTCAGAGATCGGGTAAATGATCCTATAGTCAAAAGCTTGATAGCCTATGGTCAGACAACCTCTTTCATGTTTGGATTTAGTTTGTGTTGAGGGTCCCTATATGGCTTGTATTCTTCTACCATGTGAATTTTGTGCATGCAAATGGCTTGACAAATCCCTGTTAGTTCACTCATTTTGTATCCCAAGGCAACTCTAATTTTTCTTAGCTTCACCATGAGCTTGTCTTCTAGATCATAAGTAAGGTTAGAATTGATTAAGACAAGACATAATTGTTGTTAATCAAGAAAGGCATACTTGAGTCCTTTCAAAAGGGGTTTCATTTCTAGGGCTTTAGGAGGCTCAGGCTTCTCTTCCAGAAGATAGATCATTTTAAGGTCCTCAAATTTAGCATGAGGAACTTCCTTAAATTTCCTAGATTAGACCTGCATAGATTTAATTACTCATTATTAAGGCCACAGTCAGTCAGGGCCATAAGGACAATGTAGAGAACTTCAAATTGTTCCCATTCTTATCTCAATTAGGAAAGCTTGTAAACACAATCTAGAAGATAGACTTCCTCTTAAAAGCTTGACCCCTTCATACTTTCAAAGATTCATAACTCTAGGGTTTTCATACCAAGATGTAGAAGGATGGTTCCTACTTCAACATCAATCTAAATTCGGACAGTGTCTAGGACAAGATGGCAAAAAATGAGGGGATAAATCAAGTCTTCCTTGATATCCATGATCACAAAGTTGCATGGAACATATGCGTCCTTCCCTACTTTCACTGGTATGTCTTCTATGATACCTATGGGTTTTATCAGGGATGAATCTTCTAACTAGATAGTCATGGCGGTAGGAAGCATGTCAACAAATCCTTAACTTTGTCAATGACTATAAGGCATGATTTAAATACATGTTCCTAAGTCCGCAAAACCTTTCTACAAGCATTATCACTTAGATAACACTCAATCCCAAAGGAACTAGAGTGTTTTTATTTTGTTAGGCATCTTGTTAAGAATGCTATTAGAGGTGGTCCTAGCAAGTTTCACAATTTCAAATCCCTCAGTGGTGTACTTCCTAGTCAATAGAGTTTTCATGTATTTGGACTAGACATCCATCTCAGTGAGAGCATCTAAAAAGGGAATGTCTAGATGACATTGTTTCATGGCATCTCTAAATTTCATGACCTTGTCATCTAGTGCAGTTTGTTTAAGACGGGCCTATTATGGTGGACGAGGATTGTAAACCAAGATTTTAGGCTCATTGGCTTCCACTTGTGGGGCTTTAGGGATAGGTTTTTAGCAGTGTTGGGGTCAGTGGAGTGTTTTGAAGGTTCCCTTTCAACAACCACAATATTATCATCCTCAAAATTTATGGGCACTGTAGGGGGCTTCTGTGTAGGTAGGGGAGGAGCATAAAGATTCATAGAGCACATGGAAATTACCTTAACTTGTTCATGGTGCTTCAGGTTGTTTTCAAGCTACCCAACAAAAGTGTAGGCATGAGGTCTTTAGTTGGCTAGAAGTTCAGACAACTAAGCATCGGTCACCTTATGATGGACATGTTGTGAAATGATGACCAGCTCCAAAGAAGTTATTCTATCATGGAGAGAGGGGATGGATGGATTTTGTTGCATTTGTAATGTTTGGTTCAAACTTTGGTATTGATGTCCTTGGTAAACACCACGATTTTGGTAATTACTTAGGTAATCCCCTTAGTTCATGAAATTCCTCTAGTTGTTATGGTATTGGAACCCTAGGGGCAGATGGTTTGAGTTGTTAACTTGGGGAGGTCTTTTTTGGGAAGCATTTTCAGCACCACTCGGATTGCCATGTTGGATCCCCGGGTGGTTTCGAGCCTGATTTGGATTATAGTAGGCTTGATCAGGTAAACTATGGACAGAGTAGAGGTCCTCCATCTCCTGTCTAACTTCATACTACATGGGAATATTATAGAGAAGTTGACATTGTTGGGTAAAATGGTCACACCATAGAGAGAGTCAACAACCTTGCTTTGTTGTGATTGCCATCTCCTTTTGTAGGAATTGAAGGAAAGCTCTAAATGTTGTTGTTTCATGACAAGGAGTTTAAGACTCTCAACAATATCTTTTAAGAGTTTTCTTCAGCCTTTTTCACCTTGAGGACCCTCATTGTTCTTGAGTCTCAGGATCTGTGTTTAACAACCTCCCATATGCTATCTAGGTTCTGAAACAAAAAATTACCTCCAGATGAGGTGTTGAGAAAAACCTTGGTGTTGTCATCAACACCGCCATAAAATGTTTTGATTATTTGGGCTTGGGGAATGTCATGGTGTGGAAAGCGACAGATAAGGTCCTTAAATCTTTTCCAGACTTTGCCTAAGGTGTCACTAGGGACCATGGAAAAAAGGTGATTTGTCCCCTGTTTTGATAAGTGAGAGACCAGGGGTAATACTTTTCTAGGAACTTGGATCAGGGTGCATCCTAAGTAGTGATTTGATATCCCTTCATGGAATTGTACCAGCTACTAGATATGTTAGACAACAAGTATTTTAACAACCTTAAATTTACGGTGTCCTCATAAATGCCTAGGATTTTATACAAAGAACATAGATTAGAAAATCATTGAAGATGGTCCTCAGATTTATCACCCTTGTTACCAGAGAAAGGTATGGCTTAGAGCATAGTGATCCATTGAGTGTGGATCTCAAACTATGGAGCAGTAATGTTGGGTGGCATGATGGGATGTTGTGCATGGGTTGTCTTAGGGATAGAGAAGTTCGTAAGTCATTTTTGTCGTTCAACCTCACGTAGTGTGCCTTCATGGGCCTCTTATTTAGCTAATAAGGCCTCACAGAGCGTGGCATCTCTAGTATCTTAGTCGGCTAAAAGGTCTTCCCCTTGAGCAGAAAGTACTTTCTCAATCCTACAATTCACTTCCTTTTTGTCCATCCTATAATGATTTGATCCATTGAAAATGATGGAAAAGTTCTTTCTATTTTAGGATAAAAAATGGGCAGCACAGAATCAATATTTTGCTAGCATGACGTGCACTGCTTAGTCATTGAAAGATTGAGAAATTCTTTTGAATATAGAAGTTCATTCAATAAAAATAAGTGTGATTTTGGAAAAAATATACTACTGGAATGGAACTTTATAGAATGAGGAGTAACACTCCTAGAATGAGACTCGGCAGGCAAAAAAAGAAAAAAAAATTGTTCAAAGTAAAGTAGGATTTGAAGAAAAGAATATGTTGTCCTCGACAACGATGCAAAAATTGATGTGTGTCGATTACATATCATTTCAATAGGGGGTCGATTACAAGAGTTTAATCTTTTTAACGGTAAAATTACCACTTGATTAAGTTGGTTAATTTATTAGTATAGAAAGGTTCGGTCTCACAACCACATTTTTAAGATTGAGTTTTGAACTGGCTTGCTTTGAACAAATATTTGAAGAAGAATTAAAAGTCTGTTGATTGAGGTTTTATTATGCTAGGACAAAAGAAAAAAAATTACACTAATAACAAGATAATTAAGGGTTACACTAAGAATAAGATAATAAAATACTACACTAATAACAAGTAAGGAATGATTAACAATGAGCATAAATTAAATTGTAGAAGTAAGAGCCATTGAAAATTGAATTTCACTCGATGATTAGGAATACATGGGTTATGAGCTTCACGTCCATAGCTTACGTAAAAACTCAAATCGAAAAAATCTTGTGAATAAAAAATCGGTTAGACGTGTATGTGAAACATTCCCGAAACACATCGTTAAAGATTAAGCTTCATGTAAATCTATTGATCCCAGTGTTTGCAGATCCTTGCTTGATCATCCCAAACAAGCTTCTTCTAAGGTTTCATTCTGAACTTGATGTGTTTATTGTGTATTTTTACCTTTGGGGCCTAAGATCTCTTCACCCAAAGGTTAACAAGCAGAAAGCCGAGGGATCAAGACGTCAAAATGTATGATATACCCACCAAACCACCATCTAACATGTTATATCTCGGAGCTAAATCAATCTAAGCATCTACGGGCTATGGAGCTACTCCCCATGCCCCTATATGAAGGCCTACTAATGCCTCATGAAAAATAAAGAATAAGCAAAGGAAGGAAGAAAATAAGCCATCGGTTAGTAAAAAGGAAAGAATCTAAAAGAGACTCTAGTCTAGTGACAATGAAATGGCGGCCCTTCTTAGTTCCTTGTTCAATGCAAAGAACACCAAGAACAAGATTTAAACTAGAAATTTTATTATGAGAAAAAGAGTACAAGAGTAAGAAATCCTAGTATAAGAATGTAAACATGTTCTTAATAGAACAAGATCTTATGAGTCCCCCCTCCTTTTATAGGGATAAGGAAGGGTGGAAACCCTAAGGATAATTCTAAATCTAATTGGCATCTATAGTAATGTATGTCCATGAACCACCAGTCGATTGACTAGGATTTTAAGTCGCTCGACTGGGGTTCATGGGTGCGCCGGCCTAGGGAAGCAAGTCAAACCCCTAGCAATGTGTGATAGAAAAGGAGTATTTTATGATCCGCGCAATTGTGAGAAAGTCTTACATTCCACGGGCTTGAGTCGACCGTTTGGGACATATGAGTCGCTTAGTTCAGAAATTGGGTCGACCCGGTCTGCGTAATGAGTAGCCCGGTTTGCAAAATTCTGGAACATAGTGAGTCGATTGGTTGACATCATGAGACAAATGATTTAAGTTGTGGAGTAGAGTTCTTTAAGGCATGTGTTTTGAATGACTTGTGGGATGAGTTGACTGATTGAAGTAGTGAGAAGCTTAGGAAAATGTAATTGAAGCCTCTAGTCTTCTGATTTCCAAGTGGTGAGGTAGGTTCTTGCATTCTATGGTTGAGATATTGCAAATGAATGTGGTACCTATAAAATGAGAGACAAATGCTAAGAAATATGATTAATGCATCAAGATAAAGTACATTGCAATTATTTCCTAGATTTGGTAAAAAGTAAAATAAAATCCTAAGCAAAAACCTAGAAGATGCAATGAAAAGAGGGACAAATATTCATTCATCACCTCTCAGCATCATGAAAGGATTCCAGTACTGCACATATTCATCCTTGGATACCCTATAAAGTCGTGGGGTTGCCAATTCCTCACCTCCCCACCATCCTACAACCACATGTCCTAGATACATATTAGGAAAGAGAAAAATAAAAAGAATAAAAATGAAACAAAATATTCTCTATGCAATAGTATCTATGTAAATGGATGAGTTATCAGTATCCCAACTTCCTTCCATAATCCTTTCTTCCTATTCATTCCCATGGGTTAGGGAAAATAAAACCTAGATTATCATATCCCTATCAAAATCCAAGTGGGTCATGTCATATGGGTTATAGTATAAGGCCAAATGCTTGCAAGTGAAATATCACTAATAAATCTTTTGGTCCAATCTATGCATGAAAGTGTCTACCTGGTGCTAATGAGCAGTTCGCTACTTGGATATGTTTTGGTGCCCCATATGGGAAGTTTTTGCACTTTTTCATAAATTACATTTGGAATATAGAAGACGAAGGGGGAGTTGTGGATGCATGTATATACATGGACTTATTTAACCAACAATTATCATAATGAATGCATTTTCCATTTCTTTATTGATTGAGTCAAAGATAGATTAGTTTGGATCACACTTGAGGACAAGTATGTTTCAACTTTTAGGAGGTGATAGATCCCTAGTTTGGATGTCCTTATTGTGTCATTTTGCCTTTTATTCACATCTAGATTTTTCTTTATGCATAATATTTCCCCAATAAACTCTATTGTTGAAAATGTACTTATGGATGCTTTTTGCATATTGTATATGTAATTTGGCCACTAATTGATGGAAGGGAGAGAAGGAGGATGATCCTAGGGCTTCTCCATGCATGGACGAGTCCAAAGTGAGGCCAAGATGACCCAACTTAGTTTAAGTGATCAAAGAATCTTTTGAAGCAAAAAGCTCCATTGTTTGATTGAGAATACTAAAGTCCAAATGAAATACCCAAAAGATGATTATTCTAAATAGGAATGGGCACTCAAGATCAAAGAAGCATTCTAGTCCCTCAAAATCATCTAGGTTCAAGTTTCATCCCACCCCAGGCCATGGAACGACCTCTCTACACCTAGAACAACTGTGGTAGAATGACCAAAATCACCATTCTCTGCCATTTTGCCTTCAAACCACCCAAGATCCCAAACGATTACCTATTTTGTACCCATGAATGTAGCAAGACTGTTTTGAGAAAAGGAAGAATGATAGGTGTGGCTAGAACGATAGTTTTGACCCAAAAACTCTCATTTTTCCCAAAAATTTAACACGATTGGTTGGTCACATGACAACCATTCTAGAGATAGAACAACCATTATAAATAGCCTTTTCCAACAAGTTCTTGTTGATTTTTTCCACTGCTCATCTACCTACCCAAACTCATGTCTAGAATAGTTGTGCTAGTCTCTAAATGCCCGCTCTGCCATTAAACCCAACCGCTTCCCATAATGCATAACCTAAACTATGCCCAACTCAACCCTAGCTACCCTAGCTTCAGTGTAAGCCTTAGTGGTGGAAAGGTAGTGAATGTTAGCTCCCTTGGGCATTCATTTAGTCACCAACCTCCTACCCACCCAATTCTCTCTCCCATTCATCATCTTCCACCGAAAACCCTAACTTTTAGTGTTTTAGCCACTTTCTACCCCATTTCCATTCTATTACACCTTGGAGGAGTGTAGCTCGAGTTTTTTGTTGGAGAAGTAGAAAGAGTCATCTACATCAAGATCCATGGATTCTCTCTCACTTATCTTTTCCATTTTTGTATTTTTTTTGTTTTGAGTAGCTAAGTCCCCTTGGTTGATTATTGGGGGGGATGTGACTTCGATACCATGTTGGGGAGACCTTCTTGTTAACACTATAATATCATTTGGAAATGGCATCTTATTTATTTATTTTATCATTTTCAATCTCTTTATATCTTTATTAATGCTTGAAACCACTTAAGTATATGGAGAATTATGTATATGTGGATATTGGGGGAAAAACTCCTCAATTAAAGTTGTTTGTGTATATGCCCATAGAGCTAATAATATGATGATTGTAATGGCATAATATGCAAATTATTTGATTAATAATAAAGGCAAGATTCCAATTTTTACTATTTTATTCAATTATGAGATAATGAAGTAATATAATAAATATTTAGAGAATGATATCACTCAATGACATATTTCTTCAGATTGAGGACATGAACAATGAGATCATATGGATGTTAAGAGTATATATACATTCTTTTTATGTCCCTAGTCATTTGTTATTATGGATGGAAGATAGATAGCAATACTACATAAGACTATAATGTGAATTGGTTGATGATAGAATCTCATTAGTCAAGATACTGTGACATCAAACCAAGCACACATATACTAGTTAGAGAACAGAGTATCAGATAGATCCACCATAAGAGTGATACATGGAAACCTTAAATTGGTAAGTCAGAATCACATCTTATAAGGATGGTGGTGTTTGTAGTTCTTAGACCTAAAGTCACTACACGCATCACATGTCGTTTGATACACTTTGACGTCATCAATGTAATCTTAAATACGGGTTATCATAACAGTGATAATTGGGTGACTATGACACATGGGGTCTGACTGTGGGTGATGTAGATGGGATTTGTCCCTCTTATGGGAGTATGATATCCCAGCCACTTGATTAGTGAGACTAAGAAATGCACGACCATGCTCATGTGAGTCAATATGTGATATTGAGCTTACATATATCTCAGACAGTCTAATCTGGTTCAAGAAACATAGATTGAATTTTGAAGAGGATGACTGCTCCATGCCTTGAGTTCAATCTGGATATCAGTGACAAAGGAACTATACAAACACTATAACACTGATCACAAATTGTAGGTTGAAGTTGTTCTCCAACTTTCCATTCACTTGGGTAGCACTGATATGTGACTAGGCACCGCTCTTTGCTTGTGATGTTGTGATTGGTTATGGACATTCACTGCCAAGGTAATAGGGAACCTATAGGGTCACAAAGAACTCATCTAGAAGAGGATTGTAATATTAAATTATGATTTAATTGATTACTATAGCTTTTAGGTATTCAATTCACAAACAACAAAATCAAGTGACTAAATCGATCGGTTCATGTGATGAGACAATAATTTGGAGTGTCAGGTTGATTAGAAACTAATTGGTTGAGTTTTTCCTGAATAGGGTGCAAAACAACCGTTTCATGGTCATGAGATGTCTGGCTTGTGAGAGAGAGACGAATGGTTCATGGAGAAATTTGATTGCATCATTGGTGCTGACATCATATTGTTCATTAATTGGATTTGAATGGCCAATTCATATGTGATCAGGAAACATGATGAAATGAACGATTCATAGAGCGATCCGATTATCTTGATTGTGAAATGACTGTTTCGGCACTCGTAGGCTGTGAAAATTCATGATATACAGGTCCCTTCCACTCCCACACAGACTGGGAACCGTAAACCTAACCCCTCCTATAAATAGAGGGGTACTGGGTGATTCTTAAACATATCAAATGCCTCTAACAATTGTTTGTCCTATCTGCTTGTGGTAACCAATAGAGAGCTTGAACAAGTCCTACCCGCTAAAGGGAGGGATAGAAAGGGAGAAATTGTGGAAGAGCAAGTTGGTAACTAGTACACCAACAAGAGAGACAAATCCTTCCTGTCTGTTCTTGCTGAACGTCAGAAGTTCTTGGTGGTCTGCGTGGACTTCTCTAGAGGTGAGGTGGCCTTTTCCCATTGCTAGGAGGGCAACATCAACCTATTGTCCATGGAGGAGCTACTGTAGACGTCGTCTGAGTCTATCATCTGTGGTGAAAACCTGGAGTTGCACAGACACCATCGAAGAGTGCATGACTAGATCAATGAGGATTGTCATTGGACTTGCTCTAGGATCAGACATATCTTCGTTAAACCATCCTTCCCATTTCATAGTTATTGGCACAGTCTGCTGGTTAATGGGAAATATGTTAGTAATTTTTTTTGTTTCTATTGCCTATCTGATGCCATATTTGCATACACTGGTATAAGAGCCATGTCAATCTCCTACGTTTTGGGATAATAGATATGATCAGATTTTGGTTTTATCATGTTAATTTATTGCATGCAATGCGAACACATAAACTAATCAATGTGCACATCCGACTAATCACCACATGAGAACCCAAGCATATATATATACATATATACATATATACATATATATACATATATACATATATATACATATATATATATACATATATATATGTATATGCAAATTACATGCGTCACCTTAATAGTGAGTTTTGATGGTGGATGTGTAACTTGGTTATGGCCAATACCCCTTTATCTGTGCATGGTGGTTGTGTGTTTTATATCTTGGTCTACGTACTGAGCCTCCCCTTATATTCCCAATGTAAAATTATTATTCTTTTGCACACCTACTCCCCTTGAATGTAATTTGAGGTTTCTCTTACATGATGTTTAATGTAATAGCATTAGGATAGTTTACTTTCTTGTTACGATGAAGAAGAAGATTCTCCACATCAGGTTAACTGACCATCTCGAAGGTGAGTCGACCAGTTGGAGGACTGAGAAGGACCAAGAAGGATGAGCCAAACCGAACACCTGGTGGACCCAACCGATCAACTGGATGATCTGGAAGATGGTGGACCAATGACCAAATGATCAGTGTGAAGACCAACCGACTGGCTAGGAGACGAGACAACTAATTTAAGGGATGGACTGATCGACCCAAATTGGCAAGCACATATCTTCATCAACAAACATGTTTTTGCATGTGATGTAGACTGTAGGATGTGGTAATTCCTTGTGGCTCTAAGAAATTACATTAGTGTGGAAATAACCATCACATTTTTTGTTTACTGCATATTTTTGTTTTGGGTTATAGAATGTATATGTTGCATTATATATATATGGTGATTGGTTAATTTATATGTACTATACAAAATCCCTCAATATAATATTAAGTCTAATATGCTTTCTATAAGCAACACATATGAAAAGCTTGATCGACCAAGCGTGGGCACACCCTAGAATGGTGCATCGTCTATCTCATGGATGTGTGATGATAGATATGTGGGTCTTCCCTAGGAGGGTGCATATTCTATTGTGTTGGTTTATGGGTCAATCTTAACTAGGTGACCTTAATAGGGTTAAGTGCCTACATGCATAATGATGGATCATGGCGAGGAGTTGTGCATACCATCCATCTAAGAATTTCATAAGATGCAATTGGAAAATGTTGCCTACCTTATAATTGGTCATGAGTGCCAACGTTGGTTGGGTATTGACTGAATTGTTTTGGATCTTGGCTCGCTAGAAGATTGTACGTTACAATCTTTTGAATAAGTAGTGAGGACCATCAATTTGAATAAAATAGTGGGAGTGATAATTAATTAAAGGCTTAGTTAAATATCATCAAATTTTATCAAATCAAGTTAAATCAAATCAAAAGGGTTTGACAAATGCAAATTTTTTCGTGTAGAATCAAATGGAAAACACTCAATCATTGCGATCAAACGATGTAAATGAGATTTATTTCCATAACTGGTTCAGGACTTTGAGAAGTGCTTATTTGAAGCATGCCAATAATGTTGTAGACATCAAGAACCTCATACTGGGTTGTATGAACTATGAGTTGCATAAACAACATGATAAGCATGCAAGGTATAATGTTCCTAAGGTGCTATTTGAGTGCAAACTGACAAAGAGAGATCTAGTAGGGCCTCATCTGCTCAATATGATTGGGCATATGGAGAATCTAGAGAGTCTGGGATTTCCTTTAGGATAAGATTTGGCCACAAATATAATTTTTCAATCATTGCCTAAATCATATAGTCAGTTTACCAAGTATTATCCCTTGAGTAAAATGGCTAAACCACTATCAGAATTGCTTGACATTTTGATGAATGTTGAAGCACAAATGAAGAAGGACAATCCCATGATGTTGATCAGTGGAATAGGGTCCAAGGACAAAGGCAAGGCCAAGAAGCATTATGAGGCTAAGCTAAAATCCAAGTCTTCTGCACTCAAAATAAGGACAAGTATAAGGGAACCTATAAAGATGAAGCAAGGGATTGAGATCTTTACTTTTGGTATATATGTAATTGAGGTTAACTTTACTATTTCCTCATAATGGGTTGCAAGATACTACATGTGGATCACACATTTTATCAAATGTGAAGGATCTGAAAAGAAGTAGACCTTTAGAGAAAGGTGAGGTTGAACTGCGCGTTGCTAATGAAGTAAGAGTTGCTGCCGGCACAGTTGGAACCTTTGAGTTATCTTTGCCAAGTGGACTTGTAATAGAGTTATAGAAATGATATTATGTACCTAAAATTAATAGGAACATCATATATGTATTTTTTTTGGAAAAGAACGGATTCAAATTTCTTATAAAGAACGAAAGATGTTCTATTAGTAAAGATGGGATCTTTTATTGAAGTGCCCCAATGTCTTATGGTCTATACTTTATAGATTTAGAGACAGGCATATATAACGTAAATACCAAAAGAAAAAAAAACTCAATGACTCAAACCAAACATACCTTTGGCATTGTCGTCTAGGGAATCTAAATGAGAAATGCATATCCAGACTCCATAAATATGGTTATCTGGACTCTTTTGATTTTGAATCAGTAGAGACATGTGAATCTTGTTTGTTGGGATAGATGACCAAGATGCCTTTCACTGGTAAGAATGAAAGGGATAGTGATCTATTATGACTCATACATACTGATGTATGTCGACCTATTAGAACAACTTCTAGATGTGGGTATCAATACTTCATTACCATCACTGATGGCCTCAATAGGTATGACTTTGTTTACCTGATGAAACATAAGTCAGAAAATCTTGAAAAGTTCAAAGAGTTTATGAATGAGGTACATAATCAACTTGGTAAAAGTATCAAGGTCATTCATTCTGATCGAGGTGGAGAATACTTAATCAAGAGTTTGAGGACCTTCTAAGAGCCCTTAGTGTTGTATCACAATAGACTCCACGTGGAACACCACATCATAATGGTATGTTAGAAAGAAGGAATCACACATTACTGGATATAGTGGATCAATGATGAGTTTTGTTTATATTCTAACTTCCTTCTGGGGATATGCTTTAGAAACTTCAACGTTTACACTTAACCGAGTACTGTTAAAATCGGTTCAAAAGACACCATATGAGATATTGTATGGGAAACATCCCCATGTGTCTTTTATGAAGTTTTGGAGGTGTGGAGCTTATGTCAAGAAAATGTTTCCTAAAAATATCAGACCCAAATTAGATAAATGTTATTTTGTTGGATATCCCAAGAAATAGGGGATACTACTTATATACTCCATCTGACAAACAGTGTTTATTTCCAGTACTGGTATATTCCTTGAGAAGGAATTTATTTCTAAAGGAATCAATGGGAGGAAATTTGAACTCAAAGAGGTTCAAGACCAATAAGAAAACATTGAACCAATTGAGGTACAGGACAAACAAGGAGACTCCCAAATTGTTGTGGAATCTCAAATTCCTCTTATGACATAGGAACCTTGTAGACCAGTATGACTCACCTCGAATCAAAGAGATTTGGATATCTTATAACTCAGGAAGGTAGTGAGTTAGTCATAGATGATGAACCAACAACCTATCTAGAAGCTACTGAGGGGCCAGAGTCTGAGAAATGGCTTGAGGACATGAGATCTGAGATGGAATCCATGTATACCAATAGGGTATGGACCTTGGTGGATCCACATGAAGGGGTAAAGCCCATAGGGTGCAAGTGGATCTTCAAGAAGAAGACCGACATGGATGGTAAAGTACCAACCTATAAGAGTAGTTGGGTTGCAAAGGGTTTCAGACAAGTTCAAATTGTTGACTATGACAAAACCTTTTCTCCACTTGCCACGGTTAAGTCCATCAGGATCATGCTTCCTATTGCAACTTATCATGACTATGAGATTTGGCAGATGGATCTTAAAACTACATTCCTTAATAGGAATCTCCTCAAGTATGTGTACATGACACAACATGAGGGTTTTATAAATACAAAGGATGCAAATAAAGTCTTTAAGCTACAAAGGTCAATCTATGGATTTAAGCAAGCATCTTGGAACAAGAATCTTTATTTTGATGAGACAAACAAAGAGTTTGGCTTTTCTCAAAATCAAGATGAACCCTGTCTGTACCAGAAGGTTAGTGGGAGCATGTAACGCCCGGGCCCACTGCCCAAGGCTCTAGTAGAGTTTTAGGAATGACGACTGGCCCCACAGACCACCACTAGCCTTAACTGCGCGTCTTAATCTCACTCACGTGCAAGCCAAGATCAACTTCCCGATTGGTCACCCATCCTATTACTACTCCAAGCCAAGCACGCTTAACTATGGAGTTCTTTAGTGATGGGCTCCCGGAAAAGGAGGTGCACCTTGGTGATATGGGTAGTCCAATCATTCCTTTTAAGAGTGTTTTATCCGAGGCCTCAAATCCTGGGATGTTACAATCTCCCCCACTTAGACTCTTGATGTCCTCGTCAAGGCTCAACTATAAGGCCTCATAATCTCTTCCCCATTTCAGTGTAGACCCACAATGGCCCATGGACACCCAGCTCCCGATCACGGAATACCAGCACAAGGGTGGCTACGTCAACCATGGACAGCCCGATCCTACATGCCTATGACTCAAAACTGGCATGCCATGCCCATGTGGACCCCACCTAATGGAGGGGAATTGGCTCTGATACCATTTGTAATGCCTGGGCCCACTGCCCAAGGCTCTAGTACAGTTTCAGGAATGACGAATGGCCTCACAGACCACCACTAGCCTTAACTGCACATCTTAATCTCACTCACGCGCAAGCCAGGATCAACTTCCCGACTGGTCACCCATCCTAGTACTACTCCAAGCCATGCACGCTTAACTATGGAGTTCTTTAGTGATGGGCTTCCGGAAAAGGAGGTGCACCTTGGTGATATGGGTAGTCCAATCATTCCTTTTAAGAGTGTTTTATCTGAGGCCTCAAATCCTGGGATGTTACAGAGCATGATTGTATTCCTCATATTGTATGTGGGTGACATATTGTTGATGGGGAATGACATTCCTACTTTACAAAAGATAAAGACATGGCTTGGAAATATGTTCTCTACGAAAGACTTGGGAGAAGCAACTTACATCTTAGAGATTAAGATCTATAGAGATAGATCCAAAAGGCTTCTTGGACTAAGTCAAAGCACATACATTAACAAAGTGTTGAAGATGTGCAACAATGCAAGCTCAAAGAGAGGGAACCTACCTGTGCAACATGGTGTTACCATCTCTAAAGCTCAATTTCCCAATTCTTGTAAAGAAAGGGAACACATGATTTTGTTTCCATATGCATCAACAATTGGATCAATCATATATGCAATGTTGTGCACCCGTCCTAATGCCTCCTATGCTTTGAGCATGATGAGAATATATCATTTAGATCTTGGAGATGCTCACTAGACAGCCATGAAGAACATCCTCAAGTACTTGAGAAGGTTCTTGGTTTACGACAGAGAGGAAGAGTTGGTGGTAAGGGGTTACACCAATGCAAGCTTCTAAAATGATAAAGATGATTACAAATTGCAATCAGGATTTGTGTTTTGCCTAAACAATAGAGTTGTATGTTGAAAGAGTTCCAAGCAAGAGGCAGTTATCGATTCTAGTACAGAGGCTGAGTATATTGATGCATCGAATGTAGAAAAGAAAGATGTATGGATCAAGAAGTTCATCTCAAAACTTGGGGTTGTTCCAAGCATCAACGACACAATCGAGCTATATTGTGACAACAATGGAGTTATTACACAAGCTAAGGAAACCAGATCGCATCAATGTTCCATGCATATACAAAGGCGGTTCCACCTCATACGAGAAATTTTATAATGAGGAGATGTAAAGATTTGCAGAGTACCAACTGAGAGCAATATTTCTGACACCTTGACAAAGAAACTTCCATAGTAGAAGCATGATGGTCATGTTAGGTCAATCGGGATAAGATTCATGGGTGAATAGCTCTAAGAGAAAGTGGGAGTCTGTTGGTGTATATGCCTAAAGAGACAATCATATGATAATTGTAATGGCATAATATGTAAATGATTTGATTAATAATAACGACAGGCTTCCAATGTATTTTGTTTTATTTAGTTATGAGATAATGAAGTAACATAATAAATGTCTAGAGAATGATATTACTCAATAACGTATGTCTTCAGGTAGGACCTGAATAATGAGATAATACAGAAGTTAAGAGTATATATACATTCTTATTATGTCCATAGTCGGTTGTTATTTTAGAAGACAGATAGGCAACAATAACACATAAGAATAGAATGTGAGTTGGTTGATGACAGAATATTATTAGTCATGAAATGGCAATATCAAACCAAGTACATAGATACTTGTTAGAGAATAGAGTATCAGACATACCCACCATAAGAGTGATACATGGAAACCTTAAATGGGTAAGTTAAAATCACATCTTATAGTGATGGTGGTGTTTATGGTTATTAGACCTGAAGTCACTACACTCATCACATGTTGTTTGGCACACTTTGACATCATCAAATGTAATCCTAAATAAAAGTTATCATAATGGTGATAATTAGATGACTATGACACATGTGGACTAACTGTGAGTGATGTAGATGAGATTTGTCCCTCCTACGTGAGTATGACATCCTAGCCACTTGATTAGTGAGATTGAGAAATGCATGGACATGCTCATGTGAGTCAAGATATTGAACTTACATATATCTCAGACATTCTGCTCTGGTTCAAGAAATAGAGATTGAATGTTGAAGAGGATGACTGCTCCATGCCTCAAGTACAATCTAGATATCAGTGACAAAGGAACTACACAAACATTATAACACCGATGACATATTGTAGGTTGAAGTTGTTCTCTAACTTTCCATTTATAGGGGTAGCAATGATGTGACTAGGAACCACTCTTTGCTAGTGAAGTGATAATTGGTTATGGAAATTCATTGTCAATGTAATATGGGACCTATAGGGTCACACACATAGGAAATAATCTAGAAGAGGAGTTTAATCTTGAATGATGGTTGAATTGATTATGAAAGTGTTTAGGTATTCAATTTATGCAACAAAATCAAGTGACTATACTCCCAACCGATTGTTTCATGTGATGAAATGACTGTTTGGAGTGTTAGGTTGATTAGAAATTGAATTGGCTGTGTTCTGTCTGAACTGGGGAGCAAAAGGACCATTTCTCCTAGCAAAACAACCATTTCATGGTTGTAAAACATCTGACTCGTGAGAGTGAGATGATCAGTTTATGGAGAAATTCAATTGCATCAAGGATTAGTGCTTATGTCATGTTGTGCATTAATTGGATTCTAATTGCAAATTCATATGAGATTGGGAAACATGGTGAAATGACCATTTTGGAGATCACAAGTTGCAAAAATTCATGATCTTCCAGTCCCTTCCACTCCCACATAGACTAGGAACCATGAACCTAACCCCTCCTATAAATAGAGGGGTGGGGGGGGGGGGTTCTCAAGCACATCAATTGCCTCTGACAATTATTTGTCCTCTCTGGTTGTGGTAACCAATAGAGAGCCTGAGCAAGTCCTACTCGCTAAAGGGAGGGATAGAAAGTGAGTATATTTTGTGGGAGAACAAGTTTGTGACTAGTATACTAATGGGAGGGACAACCCCTTCCTATCTATCCTTGTTGAACATCAAGAGTTCTAGGTGGTCCGGTGGACTTCTCTAGAGGCGAGGCGGGCTTTGCCCATCTCTATGAGGGCAACGTCAGCCAGTAGCCCATTGAGGATCTACTGCAGACATCGTTCGAGTCTGTCATCCGTGGTGAAAACTAGGAGTTGCATAGACACCGTCGAAGAGTGCATGACTACATCAACAAGGATTATCACTGGACCTACTCCAGGACCAGGTATATCTTCGTTAAGCCATCATTCCCACTGCATAGTTATTGACGTGATCCACAGGTTAATGGGAAATATGTCAGTAAGTTTTTTGTTTCCGCTGCCTATCTAATGCCATATTTCCCTACAAAAATAGTGGATCTCAAGCTAGATACCTCTCTTCCCACAAATCCCTCTACTCTTATATCCCTAGGTGTTAGACCTAAGTGGCTAGTTGTGCCTCCCTTGATGTCCTTGGAAAAGAGCATGTCTAGAGGTTGTATGAAGGGTAATAAGTGGTGAAATATACTTCTCCTACACCCATGTCAACCCTTGACACTAACTACATTTGGAGAATCACTCCTAGAAACCTAAACTAGTATGGTCTTGATTGAATTATACCCATGTCCAAGTAAATTGAACCTTGTAAGGTTGTATGGAGGTGATAGGGACTAGTTCCTCTATATACACCATATGCCACCCATGATTAGCAAGTAGTATAGGATAATTTAACATTATCACACTTTGTTGGTTTGTTTGATAACATGGTCTTTTTGGATGTGTTTCATGATATTAGTCTAGATGGGTTGAGAATCACATCTACCTCCAAACTGACCACTTTCTCAATTAATTGTTTGAAATCCTAATTGCTTAGTTTGGTTATTTCTCTTACTTTCTTAACTAGACTACTTGTAAATTCTAATTTCTTTCTCCTACCTTGTTTACCTAGTTTTTCACTTAATTTCTTATTAGGATTTCTCTTGTTAGTGTAGTCATGATTGCTTTTCTCTAGTTGCTTGCTCTAGTGTAATTTCTCACCTTGTTTATTTAGCAAGCATTAATTGTGTAGGGTTGATCTGGGTTTTATCCTTTCTCATTTCAATTTCTTGTTCACCTTAGTGTAACTTCAATCCCAAATTTAACCTAAAAACCCTACACTCTACATTGGGAACCTGGTAAGACAAAACTAGCTCTAGTGTCCCTTTATCTTCCTATGGATCGTCCCAAACTTATCACATTATCTATACTACATCCTAGAGACATGGTCTGTCTATATATTATGAAGAGTGTGCTCAAAATTAGGCAATTAAAAATCTTTGTTATCCTGGTGTGCCCAAGAGGTGCATCAAGCTTTATGTCTTTGTTGTAGGGAAGAGTGGCGCTCAGCCTAGCTAGTTTGCTTTGCTTTGACTTTTTCTATTTCCCTCACAATTTCTATTGTATATTCTTTATTTGGTTCTTGCATTTGATATTTCTAACTCTTCTTGATTGTGTAACATGCATGTGACATGCACATTATAGAAGGAAGAGATGGATAATCCCAATGGAGGACCACCACCCCACAATGGAGAGACCTGAAGGCCTCTTCAAGATTACTTTCTTCCAGGAACTTACATATATTCCTTTGCAACAGGGATAGTAGCTATGTCAGAAAAAGACTTCTATCTTCCACCATTCCTTGTGAAATGGTTCTGGTATTCTATGTTCGAGATCATGAAATTCCACAAAGGCATGTTTTTACTTTTCTAGAAACATGCTCAAATTTCAACACTCCATCCACAACCAGTGATGTAATATGTTTGACTATGTTCCACTTCTAAGGACAAAGCCAAGGGTTGAAATGCTTAAAAAAGGGAGATCATGAGTAAGGATGATAGGGAAAATGCTTTCTTGATTTTTTTTATTCAGTTGCAAGTTGACCCAAACACAATGTGCATAGTAAATTTCAGCCAAATGGGTCATGAGAAGTTCTATGATATTTGGAAAAGGTTCCATAAGACTTTGAGAGAATTTCTTTACCATTAATCCTTTATGGCAACTTGTATAGTCTTTCTATTACCAGATATCTCAATGAGACAAGACACAATGTATTCATCTTGATGATGTACTTTCATGTACAAACCCCTTAAAGAAATCAAGGCCTTTTTAGAGCATTTCGAAGAGAATTCAAGGCAAAGAGAATTCATTATGACTAATTATTGTGACGTTATCAATGGGCGACACCACAAACTAAATCAATTCAAGTCCACAAATGATGAAGATTCTTGTTTATATGATGAATCTCATGAATAATCAAGTGGTAGGTGCCCCTAGTAATTTTGTCAATTTTATTGTGTTATTTGGTGAGGTGGTGAATGTAATAATCACACTAAAGGAGGATACTCAAAACATAAAACATGATTGATCACTAATGGTAAACGAGTTTAACTCAGAGCGCATATTTTTGAATATGTAGCGGTGAGGACGAATATCCCCTTACATCCATGATATTTTATACAGGATTGGCTATGGGCCATACCCTAGTGGGAGTACAACTTTGGGCCATAGCTCAGTGATATGTGATATAAGATTGGATGCATTCCATACCTTGGGAGGAGTGTGGTTGCGGACTGTAGCTTAGTTTCACTAGCGCAATGACCTGTACCAAGGCGGGCTAGGTTTTAATAGTTGGACTATATGTCTCTGGTAGCATTCTGACTGATGATGTCACTGCATGTTCACTCGTACTGACTGAGGGGGTGAGGTCATGGATTTCGGCTCTTCCACTAGACTTTGTATGGCATGGATTTTGACTTGGAAGTGGTCGGTTGGATTTGGGTGGTACGACTCAAATCCTAGAGGCATAATAAAATATGTAAACAGACATGTAGCAGACTTGTATAGGATCAAATACAAAAACCTTGGATGAGGGCTTTCTTGCTTTTGTACAGTATAATTGGTAGTGAATAAACATGTTCTTCATATTCCTTTTATAATGTTAAGATGTTTAATAATCTAATAGTAATGATTTCCTACTTATCATGGTTGTAGATATACAGTCTTGCTTGAATCATCTTATTCATGCTTATAATAGTGTTAGTTTAGAGTTATATTTCATGCTAAGATTTGGAATCTCACCTTGTGGGTTCCCCACATATTTTTAGGTAGACGTGTACGTGGAGGCAGAGATCGTGCAGTGGAGGTTGAGCAGTAGAAAGAAGGATAATAGCTGATAAGGTTAGAAGTGATGATGTGTTTCTTTTATTGTTAGAGTCCTAGAGTCATCCATGTACACTCAGTCTTTGGGATGGTTGTTGGGTGTGTTTTGTGGACGAGTTTTGATATGGGCTTTTGTAACACAATGTGCATAGTAAATTTCAGCCAAATGGGTCATGAGAAGTTCTATGATATTTGGAAAAGGTTCCATAAGACTTTGAGAGAATTTCTTTACCATTAATCCTTTATGGCAACTTGTATAGTCTTTCTATTACCAGATATCTCAATGAGACAAGACACAATGTATTCATCTTGACGATGTACTTTCATGTACAAACCCCTTAAAGAAATCAAGGCCTTTTTAGAGCATTTCGAAGAGAATTCAAGGCAAAGAGAATTCATTATGACTAATTATTGTGACGTTATCAATGGGTGACACCACAAACTAAATCAATTCAAGTCCACAAATGATGAAGATTCTTGTTTATATGATGAATCTCATGAATAATCAAGTGGTAGGTGCCCCTAGTAATTTTGTCAATTTTATTGTGTTATTTGGTGAGGTGGTGAATGTAATAATCACACTAAAGGAGGATACTCAAAACATAAAACATGATTGATCACTAATTGATCACATAGCAGAAAAAGGGTCTAATTAAAACCGATTTCAACATTACCAACATGCTTAGAAACATTTGCATTGAAGCCCAACATCTTGCCTGTATTCATACTATGTCAAGAATATGATACAATTTGTTTCATGGACTCGACCACATATATACAAAAGAGAACATTATCCATATATGCCACATAACAAGCACAAACATGCCAACAAAAGCCCAATTCGATTGAAACATTGTATACAAACTTTCCCGCCCAAACCTAAGAGTACATGGACAACTCTAGGACACACTAGACATATAAACCACTTTCTCTCAGGTCCATCACCATAGCTCCTCCCCACTGCCACATGTCTACTATCTTTTTTGTCAATCATCTAAAAGATGTGGTGAACCACAGGGTGAGACCCATGTCCTAAGGAGAGATATACCTATGAATACTACTTATTGATTATAGTATGCTACACAATTAATCAATTTAATCAGATAGGAATAATTATAGGCATGATTAACAAGATATATAAAGGAACAGATAGGAACTATCATTATTAGCTTGATTATAAACATATACACTGCTAATAGTATAAGCAGTCTAGTGGAATAAGCATCTCTGACATCATGAAAACATTTTAGCAGCATAAGAATAGCCGGCAACATTAGAATTTCTAACATGTTAAGAAGATCTACTTCATAAGTAGAGCCAACAATGTTAACACATCTATCTACATAAGCATAATTAGAAGTTTAAGCATATCTAATACAGATGCATAGCTAGTAGTATTAGTATAGCTAGAAGCATAATATTAATCAACAGTGTCAGTATATCTGACTACATGAGCATGTCCACAATATTAATATACATCTACAACATAAGCATATCTACTATGATGCCCCTCCAAGTACATATATGTCAACAGAAGCAAACCCTATGTTGTCTATAACATGGGTCACTTGGCTTAGAGGAACATCACAAGACACGATATTCAAAAGCAACAAGATAAATGAAACACCATGCACTAATTCGAAATATAGATTCATACATTGTTCTTGAAAGGGAAAACATAACTGTCTCATCTTGATTTCAAACCTAATACATGTAGGCTAACAAAATCTAAAACATGACATGATTAACTAGACTATATAATTGAGTAGTAGATGGCACCCCACCATGCTAAAGTCTCCTTGATATCAACTACACTGAATGGATCACTTCAATTCTCTTTTGCTTCATGATCTAGGGACATCTCGTCCCACGACCATGCAAAACAAAGTAACAAAAAGTAAGCGACACTATTTGTTTTATAAGAATTGAAAAATAAACATATATACTTGAACTGAAATACACTTGACATGAATTAATATTAAGAATTATCAATACACATTATCTTTCATTACATCAATGAATTAAGAAATGTTACTATATGCATTCTCTCTATAATTGCCCACATCGGGCACATCATGCTCGGAAAGCCCATCATTGCTAGGAAGCCCATAAAGGCCCATCATTGCGAGTACATATAATAAGTTACTTAACTCTCTTATCTTAAACATTAACATCATTGTGAAACATATAATAAGTTACTTAACTCTCTTATCTTAAACATTAACAACATTGTTATTATCTTTCCATTAATGTAATTTATCCTCATCCAATAATTTCACTCTTATATTAAACATTAGCATCATTGTGAAACATATAATAAGTTACTTAGCTCTCTTATCTTAAACATTAACATCATTGTGAAACATATAATAAGATGATTAACTCTCTTATCTTAAACATTAACATCATCGTTATTATCTTTCCATAAATGTAAATTGTCCTCATCCAATAATTGCACCAAAATGCTCATCAGACGGATTAAGGCTCATCTTAGTTGCACCAAAGTGCTCATCAATGATATAATGGAAAAATAACATCAAGAGGAACAATTTACAACTCAAGTACATTATCTTAATCACCATGGGATGTCTCCCTCTTAAGATTGAAATTAACATTACATGATTTACATGATTCCTTCTTTACATGAACATAGGATTAAACTAATGAGCATCAATGATAAAGCATAGGACTTTATGAATATAATGATCAACATGTAATAATATAATCTGAGGCACAATTATTATCTTGATTTCATTCATTAACTTGGAAACTTAAATCATAATCCTAAATCATACATAACAAGCAATGCATCCAAATTACATATGCAAAGTGGCAGGAGTCACTTACCTGGAGCAAGGTTGATCCTAACTTAGTATCCCTGATCTTGATTGAATCATATGTTCCTGAATTTACATGATTTCTATTCATTATAATCATTAATACATCCTAAACCCTTAATTGAGTCTTTTAAATAAACATGTTGGAAAATGACCAATTTAGGGTTTCAAAATAGTAGAATCATGTTCTTCTCAAAAAATCCTTTCCAAGGAATATTATTCAAAATTTTATGGCATACAATGAATTAGATATTAATATTTGAAGATTCTGACCAATCAGGATTTGGGAAAAATATTTTAAAATCATATTTCATGAACCCTGAAATCTAAGAAAAAAGGGTGGTTGGAAGAACTGATGTACCCTCACATTAAGGGGGATGAGTTTGTCTACGTGACATGGTATACAGGTCAAAGGCACACTTTAGGCATCCTTTGATACATGATCAAATCCTACTTGAAACCTCAAAAATACCTATATTGTTGTGACAAAGGTCCAATGGGGTTTTTTCAGTCAAAACCTAGATTCTCCTTGCTTTGACCATGGCTCTGATCTCTCCACTAGAGCTTTGATCTTCTGGTACAAGGTGGAGCTAGAATGTATAGGAATGTAAAGAGAGATTGTATGGACCCCGACCTGAGTTTTGGGGGCAACCCTATTTGTTTTGGCTTGATCATTTGCTTAGAACCTTTCTCAAATCTTTTGAGATGTGTTTAGGGTTTGTGGAGAGTTTAAGTCTCCAGTTTGAGCTTGTTTGGTTGATGTTTGTGCTTTCTATGCTAGTTTTGGTGCAACTGCAATTTACTCATTATAGGGGGTTGATGTGCCACCTCTAGAGTGTTCCTTCTCTCTCATGGCTTCTTTAGGGAGAGTGTGATTCTTTGAGGTGCCTTGTTTGGCTCTTGGTTGAGTAGTGTCACCCTTAGTGGAGATTAGGGTTTTCTAGGGTTTGGGTGCCTTACCCTTGTGACCTTGTTGTTTTGCCTTGACCTAGGCCGCGATCTAGAGCCTATTGTGGGGTATCGTGGTCGTGACACTTCCCCCTTGGTGTGGTGGTTGTGACCAAGGTTGTTGTGGGTCGAGGTCGAGGTTGGTGAGGTGTATTTTGACCTAGGATTTTTGGGGTGGTCTTGGTGTTGCGACCTTTGGACCCTAGGTGTGTCGTGGTCTCGAAATAAGGACAGTTGCTTGGATGGTCGAGATCCTACCTAGGGAGTATCACCATCTCTTTCATGTGGATCTTATGTGGTTGCATGTGGCTGCATGTTGGTCCTTTTAGTGGATAAGTGTTCCTTTGGATTTCTATATTGTTTACACCTCATCCTTTGCCTTACCTCCCTCCTCCTTTGCTATTGAACCTTCTTCTCTCCATGCAAGTGGTTCTTTTCAGCCATCTTCTTCCTCCCTTCTCTTTTGCTCTCCCTTGGAGCATGGTGGATCAAGTAGGTGTACTCTCGGTGCCTTGGAGGTGGATCATCCCTTGCATGCGGTGATAATGGTGATCCTTGGCCATCTCTAGATCTGGTGAGTGCTTTATCTTCTTTGTTTGGTGTTCCTTAGGATCTTCTACCCTATATTCTTCCTTCTTCTCATTCTTAGGCCATGTGTTGCTAAGGTGACACTCTTGTGGATGAGAGAGAGAGAAAGAGTTCTTTTCTCTTTTCTCCCTTCCTTCTTTGGTTTGTTTTCAGTTTTTTCTCTCTCTTCTTGATCTATCCTTTGACCTTGGTGTTTCTTCCTTCTTGAGGTGATCTTGTGGCTGAGATTGGAGATTTTGGTGGAGTTTCTTCTACCCTTAGATCTTTTGTTTAGATCTCTTGATCTTGGATCTGGGATCTTTGGTGGCGATCTTCTTAAGGCGAGTTATATAACACAAAACCTTCTCTATTATTGCACCATCTTGATATGTTGTGTTGTTGTTTTCTCTCTTTAATATGTTTTCTCTATCATGTTAGCACATGAATCTTAACCCGAAAATTCATTTGAGAAGAGATATCATGCTTGGAAGCAACCCAAAACCCTAACCTTCTTGCATTAGTTTTGTGCAGAGATGACGATATGGAGTTTCTTCCTCACATTTGACCCTTGATCTAGCCCCCATGCTTGGTGTTTGTACACTTATAAGTAAGTGAGAGGCTAGTCCCAATTTAGCCATCTTGGCTATGGTTTCTCTTCCTTTAGTCATGTTTTTCTTGGACCCTTGCTTTAGGGATAGTGGAGATCGGTTTGTCTGAGTCTCCTTCCATAGTGATCATGGTTCATGCTTTTGGACATGTTTTGGTGACCTTAGTGTTTACCCCTCGGCATAGTCGCAACCTAGCGAGTTTGGTGGTCGAGGCATGGGTATGGGCATTGCGGTCGTGACATAGCCCATTGGGATGACTGCAACCTTGTTGGCCTTGGTCGAAGTATCCCTTCTTGTGGTGGTGTTTGACCTAGAGATGTTGGGTTGAAACCCTTAGCTTCTTGTCTTATCTTGGTGGAGACAGCCCTTGGAGTGTGGTCAAGGCTAGGATATGTCCCAGTGGTGACGTGGTGGTGTTGAGACGTCGCAATCACAACATAGAGGTGCTTGAGGAGCTTGGCCATGACACATGGTTGAAGGATGGAGTGAAACCCTAACCCTAATGTCGTGGGCACAACCTATAGTAGAGGATCATAACATGATGTGAGAGTGAAGGTCAAGGTACCTTGGTGTATGCAGGTGTTGTAGAATTGATTATCATAGCTAGTGTGTGCTATGATGGCTATGATGTGAGAAAAGGATTTAATTTTCCCTTGTGTGGCATGCAGATTATACAAGTGATACAGGAATATGCTGGTTGGGCCTTATGACCTAACAATGGTTATTGTTCTGACATGAAAGGATGTTTCCTACCGATAGAGTTGAGGGATTGATATCCCATGATATGTGACATTCTTGATGATGTTGTAAATGGCAATGATACAAGTATCATGTGGTGATAGTGTGACTACTAGAGGGGGGTGAATAGAGTTTTATAGATAATTTTAACAATTATTGAACTCAAGCAATCAACCACAAGAATATTGGACAAGGGGACAAGGATTTAGAGTGGTTCCAACTTTAGCAAATACTAAAGTTGTCAGTCCACTACCCGGTTGCTTACCCAACCGGGATTTGGAAAGAATTTAATTTTATTACCTCGCAAGGACTTTACATAAAATTACAATTCTCTCCCTAAACCCTTCATGCAGCCTTCACCTAGAAGTAATCGCCCAATCCTTGAAGCAGCCTTCACCTAGAAGTAATTGCACCACCTTGAAGCAGCCTTCCTCCTGAAGTAGCTTCCCGTTGCAATAGCCTTCTTGAAGTAGCTTCCCGTGCGATAGCCTTCTTGAAGTAGCTTGAAGTCCACCTTCTCCTCCGAGAAGAACCTTCTCCAATCCGCAGCCTCCAAACCTAGGAGTAGCAAGGAGAATACAAAGAATAAAAAGGAACAAGAAGGAAAATAGAAATTACAACTTATCCTTTTAAGCACAAGGCTTGATTTGCCTATATCAAGCGTATCGATCTCCTAACCAATGAGTGTAGAAGTGTAAGTGCTGTGGTAAGGAGATGCTAGCCTATAGGACACGAAATGGAAGCAATGGAAATTTATAGCCAATGTAGGAATTGCTCTATTGCTTCAAAACAGATTGCCAATGAGTATTCACTCTCAAGTGTAGCACAAGTGTAGCTTAAGTGTAAAGAGTGTGTATTAGTGTCCTATGGCTTGTCCTATTTATAGGAATGGCCTATGGATGCTTAAGGACGTTCTAGACAACTTCTAGGGGGTTCTAAGTGCTTAACTAGCCGTTAGATATAAGTTAGGTGCATTAGTAACGGCTAGTTGCTTTATTCTGCAGTTGCTGTCAGAGACCATCTCGGTCGACAATTTGTCGACCGAGATACCTACTCAGTCGAAGTTTTGTCGACCGACAGGCTCTCTGGATCAACGTTCATTTGCAACTGCCAACTACTTTGTCAGCTGTGTCTAACGGCTACTTGGGTCTTTCTCGGTCGAGAAGTTTGTCGACCGAGAGTGTCTCGGTCGAGGAGTTTGGTCGACCGAGATTGACCCTGTTTCAATCTTTCAATTTAGGCACTAAGTATATGTATGAGTGTGCATATGTGATCCTATTTAAAAGGGATGACCTATCTAAGTGTGGTGATTGGCTAGGGAAGATCTAACACTTGATTTACATGAAATCTAGGTACTTGTACATTATATATTTGTACAAGTTTACAATTGATTACATTGTATGACTTTTACAATCATTCAAGCGTATAGTTTCCCTAGAGCTTTGTCATCCACTTAATTCCTGCAACACTCAAGTAGCATGTTAGATCAACAAGAATGAAATGTTTGTCGTCATCGAAACAAGGGGATTTATCATAATGTCTAATTTATCCAACAAAGTTCACACCCTATATGTCATATTTGCAAGAAGAATGCTATGCTCATATCTTGGTAGAATTTGTTATGGTTTTATATGTTGTAACTTGATTGATGCTAAAAGACACTTAAATGACCTAACTAATCAAGTAGAACCTAATCATGTAGCTTTGCCCTGTGCCATAGATCCATTCAGTGTCATCATTTGCTGAATGGTAAACGAGTTTAACTCAGAGCGCATATTTTTGAATATGTAGCGGTGAGGACGAATATCCCCTTACATCC
The DNA here is from genome assembly GCA_963693085.1 of Alisma plantago-aquatica. Taxonomy (NCBI): domain Eukaryota; kingdom Viridiplantae; phylum Streptophyta; class Magnoliopsida; order Alismatales; family Alismataceae; genus Alisma; species Alisma plantago-aquatica. The sequence goes on from OY856409.1 coordinate 1,045,137,094, forward strand.
ATGATATTTTATACAGGATTGGCTATGGGCCATACCCTAGTGGGAGTACAACTTCGGGCCATAGCTCAGTGATATGTGATATAAGATTGGATGCATGCCATACCTTGGGAGGAGTGCGGTTGTGGACTGTAGCTTAGTTTCACTAGCGCAATGACCTGTACCAAGGCGGGCTAGGTTTTAATAGTTGGACTATATGTCTCTGGTAGCATTCTGATTGATGATGTCACTGCATGTTCACTCGTACTGACTGAGGGGGTGAGGTCATGGATTTCGGCTCTTCCACTAGACTTTGTATGGCATGGATTTTGACTTGGAAGTGGTCGGTTGGATTTGGGTGGTACGACTCAAATCCTCGAGGCATAATAAAATATGTAAACAGACATGTAGCATACTTGTATAGGATCAAATACAAAAACCTTAGATGAGGGCTTTCTTGCTTTTTTACAGTATAATTGGTAGTGAATAAACATGTTCTTCATATTCCTTTTATAATGTTAAGATGTTTAATAATCTAATAGTAATGATTTCCTACTTATCATGGTTGTAGATATACAGTCTTGCTTGAATCATCTTATTCATGCTTATAATAGTGTTAGTTTAGAGTTATATTTCATGCTAAGATTTGGAATCTCACCTTGTGGGTTCCCCACATATTTTTAGGTAGACGTGTACGTGGAGGCAGAGATCGTGCAGTGGAGGTTGAGCAGTAGCAAGAAGGATAATAGCTGATAAGGTTAGAAGTGATGATGTGTTTCTTTTATTGTTAGAGTCCTAGAGTCATCCATGTACACTCAGTCTTTGGGATGGTTGTTGGGTGTGTTTTGTGGACGAGTTTTGATATGGGCTTTTGTAACCCTTTTTACGTATGGACACATGTGGATACATATGTATATATGTTCAAAACAAGTATCCTTGTAACAGGCTGATGACATGCATGGGAAGTATCATGTGATATGAAAGGACTCATATGTAAAGGTTCATGATGTTTGGATCTAAATAAAAATGGTTTAAATTTCTAGTGGTGTATGATAATCTATTTGTTTGAGTTTGTTTTCACGATTAGTTTTGGGTTATCACGTGGCTTGTGGCACACGAGGTGCCACAATGATCCTACTAGACTTACCATGGCTATGCAATTTCAACGAGCCATCGATGAGGATCTGGGATGACATGGGAACCAACTCCACATTGCCGCCATGGCAGGAGAATCAAAGAAGGAGTGGGGGGTGCATGGTCATGTAAGAATGAAAACATTAATGTTGGAAACGATTCATGATCATTAGGCAATGACGAGGAAAAAACCCGAGCATAGAAGGACGCTTCTAACCATGAAAGTAGTATTGAGATCGCTAGAAAAACAAGGGATCGTTGGTCGGGGAATGGATTCGATGATATAGCATGAAATCAAAAAAACTAAGGGTGTAAAAAGTTAAGGTTGGAGTCACAAAATTGTCTGACAAGATTTCCATGGCTAGAGCATGGCCATATGGCCTGGATGGTGATTGGGATCTGTCGACATGAAGTCGGGCTTGAGAGTAGAGTAAATAGGTGTAAAGCATGTACTAAGTCTGTAAGAAAAACCGCCAATGAAGTATAGGGAAGCTTACCCAAGCAAAGATTGTGTTGAAGGAGGCAGATGCAACTATGATGAGGCGGTGGTCTCTGGAGAAGCAAGCCAAGTAGGCGGGGGTGACTCAAGGTACCAAATCTAAAAGTGAAGGTGGAGGAAGGTTTATCTGGGTATGGCGCTCATTTTTAACCCCAATTTATAGGTGTTGTATACGGAAGAGTCTTCTACAAAATCGTCATGGCTAGGAAAGTCCAGTCCTAAGAGGGTGTTTCTTCGATTGGGCATGAAATACCATGGAGTCTAGGATCAAAGTGATAATGGAGATGATTTGGAGACTAAGGAGAAGTTGAATGAACTTGGGATTCAATGTGGAGAGAGATCGAGAGGGAAGAGGAAACACATCACTATACTTTCTATTCTCTGTCTCCTACCCAAGGTAGGAGATGAGTCCCGAGCCCCACGATGGGCATCCAACAACTCTTAGAGAGTCCACACTTAAGATTGGGTAACATGTCCACATGACATACATTTATCTGGGAACTATAGCTTAATAGGGTTGTCTGAGTATTTTGATTCAATTCAATTAATAACCATACAAATTTCTTTCTTAATTAATTTAAGTGATCAAATAAATCCCAAATAACCTCAAATTTGAACCATGAGTCAAACACAAAGTATAGAAGCTTCTTATCTAATTAGAAATTAGATTTCTTAATTAATTTAAGTAAGGGAATTATCCTTTCCTTAGCGAGTTGGTTGAACCAAAATTCGAGGTTAAGAGAGTAATTCATTACCTTTAGATTTAAAGTTTACATTAGGTTCTATTTGATATATTGAATCTTAAATTTGCAAAAAAAATCAGGGTTTCTTATTAAGGATCATTGATAGTTTAAATTTTTAGGATGTTACATCTACCATCTCTTATTGTACTATACATCATCTCTATATAAAGAGAGAAAACAATGGTTATCATCCAATGTGAATCAATGTGTAACCCTAAATAGATATGTTGCATGGCTATATTGCATCTTTTATTAATCCATGAGGAATTTGAGGATACAACTCAAATTCTAGTTAACCACTGCTAAGACGAAATCAACACCATATAAGACTAGGAAAACTCAGACTCCTAAGATATTCCCCACCTTCAGTTAGTACGGGTCCGGCACATTGACACATAAGGTCAAGCTACTTACAGCCTAGTCTGTCCTCGGTGTAGGTCATGACACTAGTGAAAGGAGGTGGGTATGCAAACCCTACCATATTAGGTACAACTGCAACTATCGCCAAATCTCATCACATATATAATCATACATACATGACCAAAACTATTCTCAAACTGAATGCTAGGTATGACCACAACCATCATCCCTAATCTTGAAGTCAAGATATCAAGGACACATAGTCTCTTGCACCTCGCGTACTCAATAACATGCGCTTCTAGTTTCCCTTAGGAATACTCGTTCCACCATCTGACAAGTTTTGACACTCAGATGGATCTATGGAACAAAGCACTACATGATTAGAGTTTCACTTGATTAATTAATGTCAATAGGGTGAATTAAGGTTGCATCAAACAAGTGGACATACAAACCCTAATTCATTTCTAGAAGGCATTGATATATAACAATTTTAGAAGATATAAAATATATGAAACTTATTGTTCCTCATCTCATCATCACATGATACTATTCATTGCCATTCATGAGACTAAACTTGCCATCATACTATCAAAAGATATAAATCCTTATCACAGGACACTTGTCATCATAAGAGGATTACACCTCATTCATGGCTCAACCATGACAAAAGGTCATTAAGACAATCATATTATTCTTAGCAATATTATCATTATCTTCCCATGCCTATAACAAGGCTTCAATAAACATCACCATTCATGTAATACTCAGGCTCAGCATGATATTGCATTTAAGAACTAAAAGATGTTAATAAAATAATATTGCAGGGTTCTCATAGCATTTATGAGAATTTCTTTATTATCTCAACATATAAGGAATCTAGGTATGATTGGCCACCATCACACTTATAGAGTATAAGTTTTAACATAAGAAAGCATAAATCATAAATCTATAATGACCACTAATTAACACATTAGAGTTATAATAAATCATTATGAAGGATATTCCATCATTATATTAATCATTCAAGGAATAGTAACATGATTGACCACCAACATCTATTTGCTTTATGGTTAGGTTCAACAAGATAAGTCACATGAGGCTACAAATCAACACTCATACCCAACGCCTAACTCATCGCATCCCCATTGGATCATGGAGGCACAAGGTGAAGCATCACCATCTAATCCAATACTTTACTTAAGTATGCATCCATGCATAACACTAGGTTTCACAAACACTTATTGCATTAAGGTTAAGTGTCACAAGAAATGCTACATTAGATTTAATCATCCACTCCTTATGGTGACTATCCCTTTCCTTCAAATGAGGGGAAAAATAATACTACATGATTAAAACCAAACCTCCATCAGATTCAACATCATTCAAACCAACCCAACATGCCATAAGAATCAACCCAAACCCATTGGATGATAAGAGGTAAACCATTGGTTGTGAAATAAGAAATCACTCAAAACAAACCACTTAGAAAGCCATCATATTGTGACCTCAGTGTATCACTATTCAAACTAGTAAAACCATTAGTTGCCATACACATAGGAGCACAACTGGTTGTGGGGTTACAACCCACCATTGGTTGTATACCTAAAGCAAATTATAGGTTGACAACATGAAGAATACCATTGATTGATTACATGAATAACACCATAGGTTGATAGAGTCAGAACTCCCATCAGTTGTGGCACTCAGTGCCACCATCAGTTGACACCATTGGGTCATGGGTCATAAGAACAATCGGTTGAGACTCAAACAACCATTGGTTGATAGCCTAAGATATCCATCAGTTGTGAAGCTTAGAGAGGACATCAGTTCTCAACAACAAGTGAGAAGACTGCTCCAAAAAAAAAGGCAAAACCATCGTTTGTCAAACCAAGAAAATCATCATTTGAGCCATCACTTAGAGACACCAAAGACCTTTAAATTTGGGAACCCTAACCATAAGTTATTGAATGAGAAGCATGACCATTGGTTATTATATATATATATATATATATATATATATGATCTAAAATAGTAGCAAAGTGACCATAAATTGTTGGCACACAAAAGCCAAAGTAAACAACAAATTAACAAGACCATCGGGTCAAGCCATAATATAGAAAACAACCTCTAAAGCCCCAAGTAAACCCATAATTTAGAACCACTTGAAGTAAGTATTTAAGTGACCCACATTGGAGGAACATAGCCATCAATTCTAGGTGATAAGAAAAGGCTCAAAATAGAGACAAGTGCCCACCATCAGTTGTCACAAGGGCCCAATCATCGGGTGATGAAGCCAAAGGGGAAACTAGCTTTCAACACATAGAAAAAGACCATAATTTTCTAGGGTTTGGGTAACCATCTACCATTAGAGACAAAAGCAACATAACCTTAGGTTCTAGGGTGCACTAGATTTCATTAAAATAGAAACAAAGTAAAGACCATCAGCTATACATAGGTGCCAAACCATTGGCCAAACAAAAAGAAGGGAAAATAGTTCATTATCACATTGAAGGAACCATCATTTATGATCCCAAGGGTACCATCAATTCATGGTTATGCAAGGTCTAAGGTTTCCTCTACCTCAGTATGGACGTGCATGCAATTTTAGATTCATCTAACATTATAAACTACTCAGGGAATAGCATTAAAATCAAAACCTTAGACGAAGTAGTTTCTACATGTTTAGATCTTCATTTTAGAGCAAGAACGTGAACAAGCAAGGTACTAGTAAGAAATAATCGTGAGTAAAGTTATATAAATCACCTCTAGGAAGAAGACCAAGATCGAAATAGTAATGAAACTTGAGAAAAGGAGGTAGGATACCCTAGATTTAGCTCTGAACTCGACCCACTTACTCTTTCTCCATAAGGGAAGCATACCCTAGGTCAAGAGAGCAAGAAAGATAGATTCTTTAGAATTTAGAGCAAGTCCTACCATGAGACACCATGGTTCCATCCTAGAAGAAGTAAATGAAATTATTTCAAAGAAATGTACTTGGTTTTAAATTGCATGATTTATGATAAATATATGGGTTTCTTTTACAACTTTTCCTTGTGCATGAGTTTTCGTGGATCTTATTGGAATAGTGTGTCCAAGGTGTTAAAAGAGGAAAGAAAATTTGATGAGAAACAAATAATGAATAAATACGAAAGGAAATTGAAAGAAATGTTAAAATACAAGAAATATGTGTGATTGGTCATAATGGATGATGTTTCAAACCTCACATAGTTTCTTGAGATACAAGGAATCCAAATAAGAAAGGAAATATGATTAAAATATGCTTCATTAAACAATAAATTGCACATGAAGAAAAGACTCTTTTACTTTTGAATTATTACTCCAAACTTGGCATGCAAGTAGATTAATTTATCAATGACTTGCCCTCAAAATTTGAGATAAAAAGAAGCCATTGTTTGAGATTTATGAATTTTACAAATATTCTTGAAGTGAGAGGGATATCCTTTATTTCTAATGGAATTACCTTATTTCCCAATTTTCTGATCATGCGGGTAGCGTGACAGCTGTGGATCTGAGATCCAACGGTGGTGGTGCCATCCCCTACCACGAGTCCAACTGGAATTTGGGAGAAAATTCTTCTCCACTTTCCTTGCGATTTAGTGCATCATCGGATATGAGAGTTGGCTTGTTGTCTTCGGGAGGCCACGAGGACCCGATCCATACCAGGATTTGGTACATGTAGTGGGAATAGAGTTTCCCCAATCTAGTGGAATCTGAGACCCAACCCTATATAAGGAGGGGTGTTGTACAACACTAGTAATCATGAAATCGCTTCTCGGGGGATCGGGATGACTAGGTGAGTGCATTGGCATCTTCGATTGGAAGAATCAACCTGTCCTATACCCCTGATGAGAAGTTGTTTCTGCCAGAGTTGGGCGGCATCGTCTCGGTGCCAGGAGGGAGAGGATGGAATGATTAGTGGGTGCTTTGAGTTTGGGAGGATGAGGCAGAGCTTCGGGTGGTCTCAGATTTCGTGCAGAAGCAATGACTGGCAAAGTCAACTCACAGATTGACCAGCCGCTAGCAGGAGAAGAGATCAGAGGTTTAAGATGACCAAGGGGGGAATTACTTCCCCGCCTTCACGTTCCCATTAGAGGAATAAGCCCTTTACGGTAATTTCATGCCTTGTTTTGGTTTCGTGAGTGCGTTGCCCCGCTGGCTTATTTTAAATCTGATATATTCATGTGGCATTTCCTGATTGGTAGAAAAAGGATTATCTTATAGAATATGTAACTAATTATGGGAATATCGGATGAAGACGATCTATACATGAAAGTTGATCAGAAAAATGTGAAGAATCCAATAAAAATGGAATTGAAGCTTGATATTTCTTAAATTTAAAAAGTACATAAAGTTACCACTTTTAATGTATTAAATTATGGTGAAGACCTAATTTGAATTGGAAATCAGATTTAATGGCTCTTTTGGGTTATTTTAAGTAATATTAACCTATTGAGAATAAAAGGAAGAGTTAAATTTGAATAAGGTGATTTTATGCTTGTTTTAGGGTTTTATGCACATGATTATGTTTAGAAACCCTAATTTAGGAAAATATGGGTTTAAATGGTTTTAATCCAAAAATTTAATTATATAACAGAGATGTGATGATCTCAAATTTTTTTTAAGATTAAAGAACCCTTAATGAGGATAATTGGAATAATTAGGGTTTTGAGAAATAAAAAATCTGCTTTAGGGTTATTAGCCTAAAAAGGAGGTAAAGTTGTATAAAGAAACCTAAGAAACCCTAATGAACCCTAAGGAGATTAGGAAGCCTTAGAATGAATTCTCATGTCATTAGCAGTTGTTTAGAATTTGATAGTGAAATTAGGTAATCTATATGTTTTAGGAATAAAGGGTTGCTAGCAGTAGGTGCTTGCTTGGATATATTGTTGATTTCAGATTATCTTGCTCAAGAACAGGTATGTGGTTACACTTATGGTTAAATCACTTTAGTTTCACAGTGATTCCCAAGGTTTTATTGGTTGTTTGGAAATAATTGCTTGATTTTCTTTTATTTCATGTAACTATAAAGTGACTATGATTATCACCATAATTATATGTGCATGTCTAGCTCATATCTTGGTCCTCCTCTGTAGCTCTGATGATAATGAAATAGATATCCTAGTACATGGTCTACCCGCAAGGTAGGATCATCAGGTTATCATGAGTCGATGTGTTGGTTTACCCTTGGGTAGGACCATACGACATCATGACCCTATGTATTGATCTACTTGTAAGGTAGGATCATGGGGGTTAGTTGAGATCTACCATATGAGAGGTAGTATCCATGTCCACTGTAGTGACATCATAGAGGCTAGGGTATGTAAAGATACTCAATTGAAACATAAAAGTTTTCTTTGTTAAGTCATATTTTCTTGCAATATGTTGTTACAATTAAATGCAAGATTATTGTTTCCCCCACATACTAGTATTATTCGTTATACTGATTGTCGTTTTATTTGTCGGTGTTTTAGGTTATCAAGAAAATGGATATTCCTTTAAAGTGACATTGATGGAATAAAACTCAATAAAGAATTGGAGGATTGTAGTTAGATCAGTTCTTACTTGGGTAAAGACTTCCACGTCCTATATTTTGCAAGGTATGAATAGAAAAATTGTATTCCATTAAAAGTTTAGTTGTAGTAGAATTTATTAATTATTGTTGATTATTAGAAAAACCACTGATCCTATTTTGGGATAACACCTTTGACCTCTTGGTCTCCCTTTATTGGGGGTTACCGAGAGGCGGGGTCATTACATTTGGTATCAAAGCATGATTTTCCATTTAATATACAGTAATTATTAAATTTTACAAACTCTTTAGAGCCTAAGGGAGTTATTAGAGGATTTTCTGAGGATGGAGGTGTCTAGAAAAAGATCACAGTCTGGGGGCTGGCAATATTTTCCTCTTCCCCACTAGTCGGTCAATGAGGACTCCCAGACTATGTGTGACTGCCTGGATGAAATCCAAAGAATTGACTCGAAATAAGATACCTCTAGGTTTTCTCATTCTCTTCTTTACCTCTTATTTCTAGAGAAACATTAAGAGCTTAGTGTTTTCTCTCTCTCCACCACCTCCTATGTTTGGAAATACAAATTTTTAAGGATTAAGGGATCCTTCACCAAACAATAAAATGCATGTACATAAGCGGACATGGATGTAAGTTAAAGTTTATATCTTCCAAGTTATAAATTTGTGTTTAAAAAGATTTTTAACTTGTGTGTAACAACATGGCTTGTGTGAAGACCATAGCTATCCCCGAGGCCACCAAGAACCCTGCTAGGGATTGGCCTCCCCACAAGAGGAAGGGATCTTCCAAGAAGAGGAAGAAGGACAGTGGTGATGAGTCCTCAAAGAAGAGAAAGAGACCCAAGGGAGCCTTAGAAGAAGGCTCAGACCCTAAGTTGGTTCCCTTCGACAACCCAGAGATGGACCAGGAAGAGGAACACATGTATGAAGATGAGGTCAAGTTTGAGGAGAACTCGACTGGTGGTCCAGGACTTGCAATGGTAGTTCACACCCCTGATGCCCTATGGATGGAACAACAGAAGAAGCTAACTGAGGCCATTAGTGCCCTGGCCCTCAGGGATATAGCCAGAGATGAAAATGGTGAACCACTTTCCATCCGTCCCCAACTTGGAGTCACCATTATGGACTTTGTCAAGTTGAACATTGAGAAATTCTGGGGAGAGGATAAGACTGAAGTGGTCGACAAAGTAGATGCTTGGTTGTTAGCGATCGAGAACGATTTCCGCATATTGGAGGTGCAGCGAACAAGAAGGTCCCTTTTGTTGCTCCCCTCTTGGAAGGAGTAGCCAAGATCTGGTGGGAGAACTAAATCATGGGTCGAGATCTAAGTGTGGACCCAATGGCATGGACCGAGCTAGGACTATCTTCACATCCAGATCCATTCCCACCTCAGCTAAGAAGGAGAAGGAAAGTGAGTTCACCAACCTGATCGAAGGTAGCTTATCTGTCGCAGACTTTGGCTGCAAGTTTTTCATCCCGGAGCGTTTAGGGCACATGATGACTAAGGAAAGACGAGTGGACCATTTTCTAGAGTGTCTTCATCCTACCATCAAGCCTCATGTGATGGCGGGTAAACTAAAAACTTTCACTAAAGCCTACAACAATGCCCTGGACATGGAGAGGACGGTGATTCCTGCTCAAAACCCACCCAAAGGATATTTGGGATTCACTAAAGGTACCCAAGGCTAGAAGAATGATCACAAGAAAGGGCAAGGGCCCAACCATAACAAGGGAAAGCATGGAGGAAAAGAAAAACCCCATCATGAGAACAACCGGCCTAGATGTCGCACCTACAGAAAATGGCATTCAGGTGAGTGCCTCTATAAGAAGAGGATGTGCTAGCATTGCCAGTAAGAGGGACATCTTCAAGCCAACTATCCTCTTCTAGACTAGAGGGGTCCAGGACCAGTAGCAACCCCTCCTGTAGCAGCCCCGCTCGCTGGAGAAAGAAGACAAGCTCGAGTTTTTGCTATTGATAATGAGGAGGCTCAAGCTAATGCAAATTGGTTGATAGAGGGTAATAACCCTTAGAGTTTTTGTGACGACCGTCTCGCGAAAACAAGATTAACTAATGCGGAAGCATTCATCAAGCAGCGGATTAGCGAAAATCACTAAAAATTAAAACCTTTTTATCAAAATATCCATTGAAGGAAAACTTTCTCACATAGAACCAAAGTAACATAATTACATTCTTGTTCACAGGTACATATTCTGTGTCATCTCCTTTTGAGAATTACAAGCATTAACTTTCCTGTCAAGCTAAACACAGGAAGTATAAAATCTCGAGGCTCTAAGCCAAAATCTCAAAAGCACTAACTACTACTCCGAGGACCTGAGAGTATAGAGACGACACATAGGACTCTATTTACATCTATACAAGGCATAACAGTCAGTGTCTCCACCTGAGACTTCACTGATGTCTCTGCTGGTGCTATTGTTGTCCTTCACCTAATGAAGGATTCCTATCTCCTCGTCTGCGTCCACCTAAAAATGTGGTTCCCACGGGGGTGAGACAATTATAAAAATTGCCCCAGCAAGAGTTATAACTCTCCGCCAGTAACATTGTTATTGCAACTTAAGAAGATAAATATGAATGGAAGAATCATATTTGTATAGCAGCAGATATTTTAATGTCTAACAGATTAGAACATTATTCTATATCAGAAGCATTGCAACTATAACTTGATAGAATCAACATGTCATTTATCCTTTAAGGAATATAAAGAAGATGTATAATATCTATTCAAACTACAAAATCATTACCACTGCTTTAACTCTCTTCAGGATTAGATCATATATCTAAAGCCTGGTATAGATGTAAATAGAGTCCTATGTGTCGTCTATGTACTCTCAGGTCCTCAGAGTAGTAGTTAGTGCTTTCGAGATTTTGGCTTAGAGCCTTGAGATTTTATACTGCCTGTGTTTAGCTTGACAGGACAGTTATTGCTTGTAATTCTCAAAAGGAGATGATACAGAATATGTACCTGTGAACAAGAATGTAATTATGTTACTTTGGTTCTATGTGAGAAAGTTTTCCTTCAATGGATATTTTGATAAAAAGGTTTTAATTTTTAGTGATTTTCGCTAATCCGCTGCTTGATGAACGCTTCCGCATTAGTTAATCTTGTTTTCGCGAGACGGTCGTCACAATTAAGTGTTATCAGAGCTCTAGGTTCGCTGAGTCTACAGAGACATAGGACTAAGGTTGTAGAGTCTGTTCTAAGTGTCTTCCAGTTTATTTGATAGTATCTTCTGCTCACATAGGAGAAGAAGAACTTGAAAATGACTGGAGAACACAAGGAACACATTGCTAAGGGCAATGTTGTTGCACCAGGAGAGGGTGCATGGGACCATGCAAGAGGAGAACAAGTACCTGAGAATTTCCATATTGATCTAATCAGGATAGAGAATCCTATGGTATGCTCTTGAAGGGTAGGATAGGACAACTGTAATGCATATAGAAGACTGGATACTGGTATTACAACCTAGTCACCAGTCCTCAATGCAGAAACTTTGGGCTTTGAAGGGATTCCTAAGTGACATGGTTATGCTAGAACAGTGGAAATATGGGAAAGATTAATAAATGGCAAGAAAGTAGACTCTGCCATAAGTCTGGACAAACAGTACATCTGTGATGGTAGTGCCCAAGGAGGGGCCATAAGCTGAGACTTAAGGTAAGGACTCTATAATTTTAGAGACAATTGCCTAGTTGTTCTGAAAAGCCAAAGTTTTTGGTGTTACCAGTGCAATAAATGCCTAGTACACCAGGGAAGTAGCCACTAAGTAAAGGCAAAAGAAGCAACATGACATAATTGGACACTATGTGTTGAAATCAACCGAATGTGGTAGGTGACCTTGAGGGGTAATACTTAGATGAAATATATTCATCCATATACTTCATTTCATGTTTCTATGTGATAAAGATATGAAAATAGTTGTTTTTGAACTTCCCTTGACTAGTCCTATAAGGACACAAGGGAAAGGAGAACTTATATCTTACTCAGTATTCCTTAAAATGTTTTATAATCTTCCTTATCTATGTGTTGAAAGATGAGATATAGAAATGATGCCTGAAGAAAATTCAAGAATGGAAAATCTTGTGTGTATAATGATATGAAAAGTGAGGAATATGATAGTAAATAAAGTGCATACTACCTAATCTCAATACTTATATACCCTGGCCAGGTATATGATTATTGAAGATAAGGCAAGTATGGAACTCTTAGATTGTTATCTTTCTGATTACTCTGATCAAGTAGTCATTTCGAAACAATCTAGAGAGTAAATGAAACCAATAGGGGAAAGCTATGTGACATCCCCAACAAAAAGGAAAAGCTATGTGACATTCCCAACCAATAGGGGAAAGCTATGTGACATCCCCAACAAAAAGGGAAAATCTATGTGACATTCCCAACCAATAGGGGAAAGCTATGTGACATCCCCAACATAAAGGGAAAAGCTATGTGACATTCCCAACCAATAGGGGAAAGCTATGTGACATCCCCAACATAAAGGGAAAAGCTATGTGACATTCCCAACCAATAGGGGAAAGCTATGTGACATCCCCAACAAAAAGGGAAAAGCTATGTGACATTCCCAACCAATAGGGGAAAGCTATGTGACATCCCCAACAAAAAGGGAAAAGCTATGTGACATTCCCAACCAATAGGGGAAAGCTATGTGACATCCCCAACATAAAGGGAAAAGCTATGTGACATTCCCAACCAATAGGGGAAAGCTATGTGACATCCCCAACATAAAGGGAAAAGCTATGTGACATTCCCAATCAATAGGGGAAAGCTATGTGACATCCCCAACAAAAGGGAAAAGCTATGTGACATTCCCAACCAATAGGGGAAAGCTATGTGACATCCCCAACATAAAGGGAAAAGCTATGTGACATTCCCAACCAATAGGGGAAAGCTATGTGACATCCCCAACATAAAGGGTAAAGCTATGTGACATTCCCAACTCATAGGGGAACGCTATGTGACATCCCCAACATAAAGGGAAAAGCTATGTGACATTCCCAACCAATAGGGGAAAGCTATGTGACATCCCCAACATAAAGGGAGAAGCTATGTGACATTTCCAACCAATAAGGGAAAAGCTATGTGACATTCCCAACTAATAGGAAGAACAATGTGAACATTCCCAATTACACAGAGTTTGCTAATAAACGTTATGAATAAAGGATTGCTGAATGAATTATCTCTGTTAGATATATATGTTTCTCTTTTGGTGAATATTTTTGGATGATGATAGAAGTATGTTCTTTTATGCTTCTTCCTTTCAATAATATGGACATCACATGTTAGGGGTTTATGCTCTCCATAAACATAAACAGTGATAAGGTGGAATTAACGAAAGGAACTTTGTGTGAATTATAGATCCATGGTATCTCCATAATAATAAGATAATATGTGGAGACTTGAGGGGGTAATTAATGAATAATTTGTTCCTCCTTTTTCCTGGGATTTCGGGGACGAAATCCTTGTTAGGGGTTTATAATTTGTAACATCCCTAACCTGGGTTATGAATTAACCCTAGAGGTTTTGCCTGATAAGGTTGAGTAGATTCTAAATTCTATCTTGGGAAAAGTAATTAGGGCTTATGAGGAACTTATGTTTCAATTTTGGTCCTGTTTGGACAATGTTGAAGCAATGTTTGCTTATTTTGGACTAATGTGCAAATTACCCAAGTTGAAGGGTTTATGTGCAAATTGTACATGATAATATGTTCCTCATGTGTTGAAGCATCATGAGAGTGAATATGATGTTGAGGTATGGCTTATGGAAGCCTGAATACCAAGAAAGAGCTGATAAAGCAATGTTGTGCATTAAAACCTAGTTTTGGTGTAATGTGCAATTTACCCAAAACCTAGGGTTTGATATGCAAATTACCACTTCAATAAAGTCCCTAATGTTTCTTGGCATCATGTAGAGAAAAGAAAATGAGAGGGGCATCTCATTTGAATTAAGATGGAGGAGAGAGAATCTTGATATTAAAATAATCAAGATTTAATCCTAAGTGAAACCCTAATCCAATTTAGGGAAAAAATGAATGTATTAATTAAAGGGCCTTCAACCAAAATGTTATTGGTTGATTTTGAATAAGGATGTACGTTCTTTTGCCAAGATAAGGAACTAAAATATCTAAAGGAGGTGAAACTCCACTCACCTTATTATAAAGGAAAGTAATTTCCACTCACATATGGGATATTAATATAATAAGCATTAAGGTGTTTATTTTCTTTTCCCTTAATTCATGGATAATGGAAGGGAGTTCGGTGGGGATATAGATGCCCTTGCATGAAAGAAACCAAGGGGGAAGTGGTGGCAACAATTTTGGAATTAAAAGACTTTTATAAAGTATCTTCTCTCTCCTCAATTTTCTTATAAAAGTACCTTTTCCAAGCCAAATGAAAGGCTTTTACGACCCCACTTCTTCTCTTTGCTTGAAAAACTGACCAAGAAGGCTAAGGAAAGCAGGGAGCACGTCCCCAACCTATTGGTAAGCCTTTGATCTTCGTTCTTCATGATTTCATGGTGAAAATCATAAAACAATGTGTAATTCCTTCATTTCTTCACTCAGTCTTCAATACTAGCCGATCATTTCACTCCAAATCTTGAAGTTGAGCCTTGGAATAGTTGGAGAAGCTTCATCCACCATTAGAGCTGTGTATCTTGGAGCTTGGAGATCATATTTAAGGCGGGTTTTATAACTCAAACCCTTAATCATTGATATTGCATCAATTCTCTATACTTTGTTGATTGTTTTCTTTAAATTGCTACACTCTTGTTTGTTTGCTACAATTTCCATCAAGAACGGTTACTGTTCTTAGTTGTTCGAAGGAAGGGGATGATGAAATCATCCTATATGCTTATCCAAAGAAAAGTACCAAGCCAAACGGTTTTGATAGCTATTCCAAATCGTTTTAATTTGATTGGCTATGCGGTTTCAGCAAACCGTTTAAAGGCAAACGGTTTGAAACCGTTTGGGAGCAAACGGTTTCAAGACCATTTGAGATGGTTGACCAAGCATTGACCGTTTGGGAATTTTGTTCCTAATTATGTAGGATAATTACCCACCAAGGTTTAGGGGTTAACTCCAAAGGAATCGTAGATTGAAGGCCAACCAATTAGGCAAATCGAATTGAATTAAATGCTGATTTTCAACCTGATTAACTTGACCTGTTTGGGAAAACGGTTTCAAGACCGTTTGAGTGAGTTTACCAAGTGTTGACCGTTTGGTATTCCTGTTCATAATTATTTTTTTTGATTACCCTACAAATTTGAGGGATTAACTCCCAATGGAATCGTGATTTGAAGGCTAATCAATTAGGGAAACCTAATTGGATTAAGTGCTGATTATCAATCTGATATAATTGAACTTTTTGGGCAAACGGTCTCAAGACCATTTGAGTGCGTTGACCAAGGGTTGACCGTTTGGGATGACTGTTACTAATGATGTGGTCTAATGACTCACAAAATTTTAGGGATTAACTCCCAAGTAATCGTGAGTTGAAGGCTATTCAATTGGGCAAACCCTAATTGAAAACAGTGCTGAAATTCCAATGAGTTAATTGGAGATTTTGGGTTGATTAGCCCAAACGGTTTCAAGACCGTTTGGGGATCACCCAAACGGTCTCAAGACCGTTTGGGGGTCACCCCAAGACCGTTTGGAGGTCTGGGGTCAAGTATAGTTGACCAATTGAAGGTCTAAAGGTACCAAATCATATTACAATTAAGTGCTGATTTGTTGATCAACTCGATAGACCAAACCTTGATGAAATTTCACTAGAATCCAAAGGTTGGATGAGACAAACGGTCTCAAGACCGTTTGGAGCTCATCCAAACGGTCTCAAGACCGTTTGGTGGTCACCCAAGACCGTTTGGAGGTCTAGGGTTGAGTATGGTTAGGTGTTTGAAGGTCTAAAGGTACCAAGCTAATATACAATGCAATGCTGATTTGGTGATCAATTCCATGATCCAAACCTTAATTGGATGGCTTGGATTTGAGTGATATGATGGGAAAACGGTCTCAAGACCGTTTGGAGGTCATCCAAACGACCTCAAGACCGTTTGGGGTCAGGTCATACCCAATTTGGATGATGGTTCAAAAGTTTCAAAGTAAACAATCTTGTATTGATGAGTGTTGTTGAATCATCGATTCTAAACCCTAATCCAATTGAATCAAACCCTAATTGATGACCAAGTGAGGGTCAATTGAGGGTCAAATCAGTTGAAGGTTGACCTACTAAACTCAATTGAAGTATGAGCATAGGTCCAATTGATGATTGGTTCCATGAATTCAATGGTTGAAGATCCAATGCAATCAATTGAAACATAATTAGTAGCTTGACTGATGATCAACTTCAAAGCTCTAATTGGTGTTTATAAACCCTAATTCCATTGAGATCAGACCCTAATTGAAGTTCCAATTAAGGGATGAGTTCATGACTCAATTGATGATTGAGTTGATGATCCAATTGGTTGAGATTCCATAGATTGGAATTGAGTGTTGTTGAAGTCTTGATTGACTCTTTGGTCCATGCGGTTTTGAGAGGTTTGGACCAAACGGTCTCAAGACCATTTGAGTCCAAATGGTCTCAAGACCGTTTGGGACCAAACGGTCTCAAACCATTTGAGACCCATGTGGTTTCAAGTCCATGCGGTTTCAAAGCTTTTTGCTTAAACAGTTTCAAACCGTTTGTGATTCAACTTGGTTAATTCAATTGGATGCCCAATGCAATTGAAGGATCAATTGGTTAATCCAATTGAGTACTTAAAGTAATTGAAGGAACAATGGGTTGATCCAATTGAGTACCCAATGAAATCAAAGACTCAACTGACTAATCCAAATAGATGCCTAGTGCAATTGAAGGTTCTATTGATTAATCTATTTGGATGCCTCATGTTATTGAAGGTCCAATTGATCAAACCTTTTTGGAAACCTAATATAATTAGGTGATAGATGCCTTAATGGTACTAATTAATAATGCATAACAAATGCATGGATCCAATACATGATGAAAACCCTAATTGAGGCTGATTCCATGTATAACCCTAATAAGAGGTTGTCTACATATGAAATCACTAATTAGGATGAATAGTAAACCCTAGTTGAGGGTGTATCCATGTAAAACCATAGTTGAGGGTGCATCCATGTGAAACCCTAGTTGAGGGAGTATCCATGTGAAACCCTAACTGAGGGTGCATCCATGTGAAACCCTAATTGAGAGTGATTTCATGAGAAACCCTAATTGGAAATGATTAGTAAACCCTAATTATGGGCAACGTGTTATGAAACTCTAATGAAGGGTGATGCTATATGCAATCCCTATTCTAAAAGAGGAGAGATGATATGTGAAACCTTAATCCCTAATGAAAGAATAGAATTCATACTTGAATAGGATTCAAGAGGTGAACTCCTGTAGCACGATCGCGTTAGGCAGCACGGCCGTGGTATCTTTCCTTTGCACGACCGTGCAAGGTAGCACGACCGAGGTGGAATCACTTTGCACAACCGTGCAAGGTAGCACGACCATGGTGACTTTCTTTGCACGGCCGTTCTTGGTTGCACGGCCGTGGTACTCTATGTTTGACTTAGAGTTTGTTTTGAATAGGACCTAACATGGTCTTTTTATTAATTCCTGACTTATGTATGAATCCATAGTATTGGCAATAGTTGTATATTCCAAGTAAGTGACAATTGATCACTACTTTACATGATGAATGTGATAAACTGGTACATAAAGTATTAGGATGGGTAATACCCTAATACAAGCTAAGTATGTGAACTTAAGAAAGTTAATGGTGTTGAGGGAAGTGAGACATCAAGATATGATAGATATCATATCCAACACCCCAAATATTGGTATACCTTATTGTGATATAAGTCCAATATGATTGGATGAATGATACATGAGATGTTTGATGGAAATCCTAATCCTGGTAAAGGATTAAGGGTAATACCCTTGAATTATTAATACATTGTTTTTGCATGATGTTGATACATAATTGATGTGCTGCTATCATATGTGCTAACCATGCAGGTATCATGAGATGATGGGCATAGCCAGGTATGCGCTGTGATATGTTATTAATTTGAATTTGTTTATTGTTCCTTGTGTGTCATAATATATCTTTTTGTCTGATAAGAGGTAGCAAGAGAGTTAATAGGCCTCAAGTATCATACTTACCTTGGTCAAATGACCTAAAGGTGTGAGTTACCTAAGGAAGTGGTAACAATGCTCAGGTGATGAGCTAAGGGTTTAAACACCCAGAATCACATGGTTAGGGTATTGAAATTGTGAAAGGATGAGAATTTCCAGTGGTGAATTGAGGGATTAAGATCCCAACACTTTATGAAAAGAATATGGCTACGGGCCATGACTCCACAATGATAATACCAGGCTTTAGATATATGATCTAATCCTGAAGAGAGTTAAAGCAGTGGTAATGATTTTGTAGTTTGAATAGATGTTATACATGTTCTTTATATTCCTTAAAGGATAAATGACATGTTGATTATATCAAGTTATAGTTGCAATGCTTCTGATATAGAATAATGTTCTAATATGTTAGACATTAAAATATCTACTGCTATACAAATATGATTCTTCCATTCATATTTATCTTCTTAAGTTGCAATAACAATGTTACTAGCAGAGAGTTATAACTCTCGCTGGGGAAATTTTTATAATTGTCTCACCCCCGTGGGAACCACATTTTTAGGTGGACGCGGACGAGGAGATAGGAATCCTTCAATAGGTGAAGCACAACAATAGCAGCAACAGAGACAGCAGTGAAGTCTCAGGTGGAGACACTGACTGTTATGCCTTGTATAGATGTAAATAGAGTCCTATGTGTCGTCGTTGTACTCTCAGGTCCTCGGAGTAGTAGTTAGTGCTTTCGAGATTTTGGCTTAGAGCCTCGAGATTTTATAATGCATTTGTTTAGCTTGACAGGACAGTTAATGCTTGTAATTCTCAAAAGAAGATGATACAGAATATGTACCTATGAATAAGAATGTAATTATGTTACTTTGGTTCTATGTGAGAAAGTTTTCCTTCAATGGATATTTTGATAAAAAGGTTTTAATTTTTAGTGATTTTCGCTAATCCGCTGCTTGATGAACGCTTCCGCATTAGTTAATCTAGTTTTCGCGAGACGGTCGTCACAATTAAGGTTATAAAACCCGCCTTAAATCTGATCTCCAAGCTCCAATCTACACGGCTCTAATGGTGGATGAAGCTTCTCCAACTATTCCAAGGCTCAACTTCAAGATTTGGAGTGAAATGATCGGCTAGTATTGAAGATTGAGTGAAGAAATGAAGGAATTACACATTGTTTTATGAGTTTCACCATGAAATCATGAAGAACGAAGATCAAAGGCTTACCAACAGGTTGGGGACATGCTCCCTGCTGTCCTTAGCCTTCTTGGTCGGTTTTGCAAGCAAAGAGAAGAAGTGGGGTCGTAAAATCCTTTCATTTGGCTTGGAAAAGGTACTTTTATAAGAAAATTGAGGAGAGAGAAGATACTTTATAAAAGTCTTTTAATTCCAAAATTATTGCCACCACTTCCCCCTTAGTTTCTTGCATGCAAGGGCATCTCTATCCCCACCAAACTACCTTCCATTATCCATGAATTAAGGGAAAAGAAAATAAGCACCTTAATGCTTATTATATTAATATCCCATATGTGAGTGGAAATTACTTTCCTTTATAATAAGGTGAGTGGAGTTTCACCTCCTTTAGATATTTTCGTTCCTTATCTTGGCAAAAGAACGTCCATCCTTATTCAAAATCAACCAATAACATTTTGGTTGAAGGCCCTTTAATTAATACATTCATTTTTGCCCTAAATTGGATTAGGGTTTCACTTAGGATTAAATCTTGATTATTTTAATATCAAGATTCTCTCTCCTCCATCTTAATTCAAATGAGATGCCCCTCTCATTTTCTTTGCTCTACATGATGCTAAGAAACATTAGGGACTTTATTGAAGTGGTAATTTGCATATCAAACCCTAGGTTTTGGGTAAATTGCAAGTTACACCAAAAGTAGGTTTTAATGTACAACATTGCTTTATCAGCTCTTTCTTGGTATTCAGGCTTCCATAAGCCATACCTCAACATCATATTCACTCTAATGATGCTTCAACACATGAGGAACATATTATCATGCACAATTTTCACATTAACCCTTCAACTTGGGTAATTTGCACATTAGTCCAAAATAAGCAAACATTGCTTCAACATTGTCCAAACAGGACCAAAATTGAAACATAAGTTCCTCATAAGCCCTAATTACTTTTCCCAAGATAGAATTAGAATATACTCAACCTTATTAGGCAAAACCTCTAGGGTTAATTCATAACCCAGGTCAGGGATGTTACAGTTTTCTTTTATGTTTTAAGATAAACATGCAATGGTCTAATGTATGGTGAAAAATAATGTAGGCATGCTTGAGGTCATTGGACACAATGTAAAAGCTTTATTTGACTCTGGATCTACTAATACTTTTATTTTGAGATATCTCGCAACTATGATTTGTTTGGATATCAAGGATTTAGGGTATATCTTGGATGTTACAACCCCAAGTGGTCGGATCTTCATGTCCCTTTTGAAAACTCCTGTGATACCTATTAAGTATCAATACCATGAGTTCCCTATAGATTTATCCTCCTTGACATGAATGACTTTGATGTGATCATTGGTATGGATTGGCTTTATACCTATAGGGAAAATATTTATTGTAGGGAGAAGAAGGTAATCATAAAGAGACCAGGTCACCCACCATTCATCATTAGGGGTAGGAAGAATGCTACCACCAGCCTGTATGTGTTAGCCTTGAAGGCAGAACAGATGATAACCAAAGGTTGTCAAGCTTTTCTAGTAGTCATTACCGAGGCGGAGCCTAAGGTGCGATCCTTAGAGGAAATAGAGGTAGTCAGGGACTATGCAGATATTTTCCCAGATGATTTGCATGGGATCCCTCCCAAGAGAGAGGTGGACTTTTTGATAGAGCTAGCTCCCGGGATAAACCCTATTTCGAGAGCACCTTATGGGATGACCCCTGCTGAGTTGCTCAAGTTGAAGAAACAACTACAGGAACTAGTAGACAAAGGTTTTATCCGCCCTAGAACATCACCATGGGGAGTGCCAATTCTCTTTGTGAAGAAGAAGGATGGTTCACTCAGAATGTGCATAGACTTCTGGATGATCAACCAGGCTACCATTAAGAAAAAATACCCTTTACCCTAGATAGATGACCTATTTGACCAGTTGAAGTTAGCTCGAGTCTTTTCAAAGATTAACCGGAGATCGGGTTACCACCAGTTGCGAGTCAAGAGTGAGGACATCCCAAAAACTGCTTTTAGAACTCGTTATGGCCACTACGAGTTTGTGGTTATGCCTTTTGGGTTGTCCAATGCCCCAAGTGTGTTTATGAACCTCATGAACAATGTGTTTCAACCCTTCCTTGACTCGTTTGTCATAGTGTTCATAGATGACATCTTAGTTTACTCTGATGACCTAGAACTACACTGAGACCACCTGAGTAGAGTCCTTGATATCTTGAGAAAGCAGAAGTTTTATGGGGAATTCTCAAAGTGCGAGTTTTGGATAGATCGTGTCATTTTCCTTGGACACATCATATCTGGAGGAACCATCTTAGTAGATCCATCCAAGGTGTCAGTTGTTCAAGATTGGCCAGCACCAAAGAATCCCTCAGAGATCCATAGCTTTTTGGGATTGGCTGGATACTATCAGCGCTTCATAAAGGACTTCTCAAAGACTATGTTTCCTCTTACCAAGCTCACCCGAAAAGATGAGAAGTTTGTGTGGCCGGACCTATGTGAAGCACAATTCCACGAGCTAAAGGAGAAGTTGACTACAATCCCAATGTTGACTCTACCATCTGGTAACGAGGGTTTTATGATCTTCACTGATGCATCAAAGAGGGGATTCGAATGTGTGCTAGAGCAAGATAGACATGTTGTTTCCTATTCCTCTAGAAAAATCAAACCTAATGAAGTAAATTATCCAACGCATGATTTAGAGTTGGGTGCAATTATACATGCCCTGAAGATTTGGTGACACTATCTGTATGGAGCCACCTTCGAGATCTTCACCGATGATAAGAGCCTGAAGTATCTCCTACTCAAAAGGACCTAAATCTGAGACATAGGTGGTGGATGGAATATATGAAGGACTATGATTTCATCGTTACCTATCACCCTGGAAAGGCAAACGTTGTAGTTGATGCTCTTAGCCGAAAACAGCTCAGGTGTGTAGTTGTCTTGTCTAGCCAATGGAGGAAGCTAGAAGATCTTGTAGAGTGGACTCCAAAACCAGTAGAAGATCGAGTCCGTTTGGATAATATACATATTAAACTAGACCTATTGACTGAGTTGGTTGATGCCCTGTTAGCCAGCCCATAGCTTGATAATATGAGAAGTGTGATGGAGAAATCTCAGACCCATCTCTCTGTAGGAGTGGATGGCGGGATCCGATACAAGAGTCATATTTGGGTTCCTGAAGATTTGCCATTGAAGGATTGTATCTTGCAAGAAGCTCATGGTTTGAAGTACACAGTACACCCTGACACTACCAAAATGTTTAAGGATCTACAATAGTATTTTTGGTGGCCTGGAATGAAAAGAGATATAGAGACATATGTGGCCAGTTTTCTCACTTGCCAGATGGTGAAGGCTGAATACTAGTGACCCAGTGGATTGCTACAGTTGATTGAAATTTCTGAGTGGAAATGGGAACAGATCACCGTGGACTTTATGGTGAGTCTCCCTAAGACCAAGAGAGGTCATGACGCAATATGGGTTGTGGTAGATTGCCTTACCAAGTCGGCACATTTCCTTGCCCTAAAGACCACTACCAAAGTGACATACTTAGTTGAAATGTACATTCGAGAGATTGTACAACTACATGGTGCTCTGAGTTTGATCATTTCTGATCATGATCCCAAGTTCACTTCCAAGATGTAGAAGCAGGTACAAGAGGAACTTGGCACTAGACTAAAGTTCAATACAGTATATCACCCCCAGACTAATGGACAGACAAAGAGGACAATCCAGACATTAGAGGATTTGTTGAGAGCTTGTGTGCTCGATTGGGGTGGATCGTGGGAGCAGTACCTGCCCCTCACCAAGTTTGCCTATAATAATAGCTACCATGCCAGTATCGAGATGCCACCGTATGAAGCTCTCTATGGAAGGTTGTGTCAGTCGCCACTTCACTAGGATGATGTTGGTGAGAGGACCTTGTTGAGGTCAAATGAGCTCCAGGTGTATGTAGATAAAGTCGCTTTGATCAAGTAGAGGCTAAAGAGAGCCCATGATCGACAGAAGTCATACGCAGATGCAAAGTGGACTGACTTGCAGTTCACTATAGGGGAGCACATGTTTCTAAAAAATCGACCCCTCTGAGCTATAGCAAAGAATAGAGGAAAGTTGATCCCCCGATACGTGGGTCTGTTTGAGATTTTGAAATGGATTGGTGAAGCTGCTTATCATTTGGCCCTACCCCCTCAGTATAGTATGATGCATGATGTTTTCCACGTGTCTAATCTAAAGCGCTATGTGAAGGACCCGATCCATGTGCTGGGCATTGAACCTATTGAGTTCTAAGGGAGACTGACATATCCTGAGTCACCTGTGAGAGTATTGGATACCAAGGTGAAAGAACTCAGAAATAAAGAAATAGAGATGGTAAAGGTTCTTTGGAAGCACCATGGAGAGGATGAAGCCACATGGGAGCTAAAGACAGACATGGAAAAGCCATACCCTAAATTATTTGTTTGATTGGCTGAATTTTGGGGACAAAATTCTTTTAAGGAGGGGAGGATGTTACAACCTCGATTTTTGCTTGTATGATTGTAAATGAAATTATTTCGAAGAAATGTACTTGGTTGTAAATTGCATGATTTATGATAAATATATGGGTTTCTTTTACAACTTTTCCTTGTGCATGAGTTTTTGTGGATCTTATTGTAATAGTGGGTCCAAGGTGTTAAAAGAGGAAAGAAAAGTTGATGAGAAAAAATAATGAATAAATAAGAAAGGAAATTGAAATAAAGGTTGAAATACAAGAAATGTGTGATTGGTCATAATGGATGATATTTCAAACCCCACATAGTTTATTGAGATACAAGGAATCCAAATAAGAAAGGAAATATGATTAAAATATGCTTCATTAAACAATAACTTGCACATGAAGAAAAGACTCTTTTTCTTTTGAATTATGACTCCAAACTTGGCACACAAGTAGATTAATTTATTAATGACTTTCCCTCAAAATTTGAGATAAAAAGGAGCCATGGTTTCAGAGTTTTGAATTTTACAAATATTCTTAAAGTGAGAAGGATATCCTTTATTTCTAAGGGGATGATCTTATTTCTCGATTTTCTGATTAAGTGGGTACCGTGACAACCGTGGATCTGACATCCAACGATGGTGGTGCCATCCCCTACCTTGAGTCCAACTAGAATCTGGGAGAAAGTTCTTCACTTTCCTCGGGATTCAATGCATCATCGGATCTAAGATTTGGCTCGCTGTCTTCGAGAGGCCACGAGGACTCGATCCATACCAGGATTTGGTACATGTTGTAGTGGGAATAGAGTTTCCCCAATCTCGTGGAACCTGAGACCCAGCCCTATATAAGGAGGGGTGTTTTGCAACACCAGCAATTATGAAATCACTTCTCGTGGGATTGGGATGACTAGGCAAGTCCATTGGCATCTTCAATTGGAAGAATCAACCTGTCCTAAATCGCTGACGAGAAGATGTTTCCGCCGGATTTGGGTGGCATCGTCTCGGTGCTAGGAGGGAGAGGATGGAATTATTAGTGGGTGCGTCGAGTTCAAGAGGACGAGGCGGAGTTTTGGGCGGTCTCAGATTTTGCGTAGAAGCAACGACAAGCGAAGTCAACTCACAAATTGACCAACCACTCGCCGAAGGAGATCAGAGGTTGAAGACAACCAAGGGGGGATTACTTCCCTGCCCTCGCATTCCCATTAGAGGAAAAAGCCCTTTACGGTAATTTCACACCTTATTTTGGTTTCACGAGTGCGTTGCCCTGCTAGCATATTTTAAATCTGATATATCCATGTGGCATTTCCAGATTGGTAGAAAAAGGATTATATTATAAAATACATAACTAATTGTGGGAATATCATATGAAAATGATCTATATATGGAAGTTGATTAGAAAAATGTGAAGAATCCAATAAAAATGGAATTGAAGTCTGATATTGCTTACAATTTCAAAGGTACACAAAGTTACCACTTTTAATGTATTAAATTATGGTAAAACCCTAATTTGATTTGGAAATCAGATTTAATGGATCTTTTGGGTTATTTTGAGTAATGTTAACCTATTGAGAATAAAAGGAAAATTTAAATTTGAATAAGGTGATTTTATGCCTGTTTTAGGGTTTTATGCACATTATTATGTTTAGAAACCCTAATTTAGGAAAATACGGGTTTTAATGGTTTTAGTCTGAAAATGTAATTATATAATAGAGATGTGATGATCTCAAATTTGTTTTAAGATTAAAGAACCCTTAATGAGGATAATTTGAATAATTAGGGTTTTTGAGAATTAAGAAATTTGTTTTAGGGTTGTTAGCCTAAAAAGGAGGTAAAGTTGGATAAAGAAACCTAAGAAATCCTAATGAACCTTAAGGAGATTAGGAAGTCTTAGAATGAATCATCATGTCATTAGAAGTTGTTTAGAATTTGATAGTGACATTAGGTAATCTATATGTTTTAGGAATTAAGGGTTGGTAGCAGTAGGTGCTTGCGTGGATATATTGTTGATTTTGGATTATCTTGCTCAAGAACAGGTATGTGGTTACACTTATGGTTAAATCGCTTTAGTTTCACAGTGATTCCCAAGGTCTTATTGGTTTCTCGGGAATAATTGCTTGATTGTCTTTTATTTCATGCAACTATAATGTGAGTATGATTATCACCATAATTATATGTGCATGTCTAGCTCAGATCATGGTCCTCCTATGTAGCTCTAATGATGATGGGATAGAGGACCTAGTACATGATCTACCTGTGAGGTAGGATCATCCGGTTATCACGAGTCGATGTGTTGGTATACCCTTGGGTAGAACCATACTACTCCATGACCCTATGTATTGATCTACCTATAAGGTAGGATCCTGGGGGTTAGTTGAGATCTACCATATGAGAGGTAGTATCCATGTCCACTGCAGGGATAACATAGATGCTAGGGTATGTAAGGATTGAGTAGTCATGTTGAAAACATAAAAGTTTGCTTTGTTAAGTCATATTTGCTTGCAATATGTTGTTACAATTGAATGCAAGATTATTGTTTCCCCCACATACAAGTATAATTCGTTATACTGGCCGCCGTTTTGTTTGTCGACGTTTTAGGTTATCAAGAAAATGGATATTCCTTTAAAGTGACATTGATGGAATAAAACTCAATAAATAATTGGAGGATTGTAGTTAGATAAGTTATTACTTGGGTAAAGACTTACACTTCCTATATTTTGCAAGGTATGAATAGAAAAATTTTATTCCACTAAAATTTTAGTTGTAGTAGAATTTATTAATTATTGTTGTTTATTTGTGAAACCACTGATCCTCTTTTGGGATAACGCCTCTGACCTATTAGTCTCCCTTTACTGGGGGTTACCGGGAGGAAGGGTCATTACAGAGGAGTTAGGATAGATTGAGAAACGAAGGGAAGATGGATGAACTTACTTTCTTAGGTCAAGAACAAGCAAAGGAAGCTTCGTAAACCTTAAAGGAGGGTAGATACAAGCTCTAGACACACATGCAAGAAGTTCGACCACCTTATTCTACCTTGGACACCTTTTTGTTACAAAGTAGGGGGAAAATAATATATAGATAGGAGGGAAATGATAAGGGTCCAAATGGTTCATTTGGGTGTAAAGGAATGGTATATAAAGCTCATGGATAAGATGGAATAAAAGCTTAAGGTGTCCTACTAGGTTTACCATGTGTCCATGGCCTAAAACGTCACTTACATGAAAAGAAGTAGCTCCATTAGTTGTGGGAGTATGCTAGTCCATTAGTTGTTTGATGACCAGGGTGGCCATCAATTGTTAGCACATGGTAACCATCGTTTGTTGAAGTCCTAGGTCACTAGGTGGTAAACTAATGCTCCATCACCTCCTTTAAGTGAACCACATGTCCAAAGGATCCTAAGAGATAAAACCATAGACCTAAAACCTATAGAGATAACCATCAGTTGTCTCCACCTTATGATGATCATCTGATGTTGCTCAAATAGGAGTAACATTGTTTGGTGGCCTCTCAAGTAAGCTCATCCATGAGCGGGTAAATCCTAACTCACCTTAGAAGGGTAATACCACCAAACCAAGATATAATTAGGCTCCCCATATCCCAAAATCACAAGTATGATAATAAAACATATAAGGAACACAAATCATGTGACAATTTGCAAATAAAATCTCAAATATGGGTAAATTGCATCAAATCCCAAAATGTGCACAAAATTGCATAACTTGCACAAACAGTGTCCAAACTGGACCAAACTTGAAACTTAAGATTTTCACATGATATAAAATAACCTCATATTGTTTTTAATCACCCAATTATGATAATTAAGCATGTTTAACCATTTAATCAAGGTCAAAAGCCTTACAACCATAAACCCCTAACATGCATTTTTCCCTCAAAATCCAAGGCAAGCAAAGATGGGTACCTCTTATGCACCTCATTAAAAAAATCCACATAGTTACTATCTCATGGTGATGTCACATCACTCTTATAGAAATCATGTTCTTCTCCCTCAAATTCTACATGTCTCATCTTGGGTTAACACAGAAACCCCCACATAAGAAAACATACTTAAAATGGAACATAGAAATGTGTTGTGTCATATATACGACTTTGGTAATAAATTTCAACTTGGAATTCTAGTTGTCATCATGAACTATTCTATCTTTTGTATTAATCATCATTCAAAAGGCATACTTGTTGGCTTTTTACCAATCATGACATGTGTCCCATACTGTTCCTTGAAGCAATACAAAAGACAATGCATCCATCCCTTTGTTCTATATACACTAACATTGGAACACTTGTCAACTTTTTCTTCAGCATCTAGAGCAAATGATGACGCTGGCATCTGTCATTCCATACAAGGAGAAACATTATTCCTAGCCAACCTTGTTAGGGGTGAAACAACAACACTGTCTTCACCTTACTAGGATTTACACAACATACTTAGCAGACAAATCATAATCCCAAGAAGACATTTTAGTGAACCCCCAACTTACTCTCGCTCAACTTGACATATAGTTATGGATGCTTTAGCAATCCTAAGGTTTTTGTGAAGATGTTGATCATGCTTTTGACCATCTCTAAACTACATTGAGATGTCAC
Organism: Alisma plantago-aquatica; assembly: GCA_963693085.1. Classification (NCBI taxonomy): domain Eukaryota; kingdom Viridiplantae; phylum Streptophyta; class Magnoliopsida; order Alismatales; family Alismataceae; genus Alisma; species Alisma plantago-aquatica. The sequence goes on from OY856409.1 coordinate 1,045,165,787, forward strand.
TATTCAAAACTTACCACAAGACTCTACCTAAGCACTCTTCCTTCAAGTTCATAAATAATGTTGATACATTGGTTAGTCTAAATGCATAAACCTGACCTCACCATGATCATGCAACTTATGTCATCCACTCTGATTCTTTTCCATTGCAATCCCGATCTCAGGTCTATCTGAAGAAACATTGTAGCACTTGCTAACTGGTCAACCATCTATCCCTGGTAGTGGTCTTGTCCAACTGTCAGCAATCCATATGCATCATCAAGGAATCACTCTCCTTTTTTTAAACAACACTTGTAGGATCTTAACATCAACTCACAAACTCTCTCTCTCTAAGGGAGAGAACACTAGAAAGATCATCTGATACACATATTCAAACTCATGCACCACTGGTACACCCTGGATACTAGGATTCATCACCTTGGTATCCATTACATGTGCCAAGAGGAACTCACATCCTGATGTCATCCACCTCCTCAACATCATGAACATATAGGAGGATTCTTCCTAACTCTTGGAAGGCTGAAAAGCATACTCATCACAAACATCATGATTTAGAATCATATTCCAAAGCATCTACGTGCTATATGAAGGTATCCACCTCTAGGATTATAGGGAATCCACACATACCAAGTGGCATAAGATACACTTGTAAGATGCATCCCTAAAAGGAACACAAAGGAAAAATACTCACCACAACCCGTCAACATTGTCTAAGGGTTACTAGTAAGGGGTTATCGATTCTATCTTCATTAAGAAGTTACAACATTTTATGTATCATTTTACCTTTTTCAGCTTAGGTTCCTTGCCATCAACATAGGAATTATCAATATTAACATATCTCACTTCTCTTTTCTTGTTAACTATCCATCATTATTGTACATGTCCTCTTGTTTTATTTTTATTTTATCTATTTATCAAGAGGTAGATCATCCTATTTCACATTTTCTTCATTAAACATGGATCATCTCCCTTAATTTCTTTTACATGTTATGAATATTTTACTTTAATAGTTTTTTGCATGCATAGGTTGGTCTAAGATTAACTCAGGTTCTACTTTATTCATCTATCATTCTTATTATTCATCTTCTCATATCACACTTATCTCAGGAGTTCTCTTCTTTTCACAAGGATTTTGTACTTTGAATCACTTCTTTAGCACAGACTTATCCGTATTTTACTTTATTATCTTCTTGAATTATAGATTCAAGAACTTCTTTTTAGCGTATTTGTATCATATTCAGGTTTCATGGTGTCATATCTTTCTCTTTGGTTATCAAACATTCAAGTTATGATAAGTTACGATGTAATTCTCATCTTCTTTAGGGTAAGTTTGAGGTATTAGCACCATGGTTTTTGATTTGTTATGCTCATTAGATTATTTCAAAATGACTACTTGATCAGAGTAAACAGAAAGATAACAATCTAAGAGTTCCATGCCTACCTTTTCTTCAATACCAAAATATTGGGCCAGGGCATCCAAGTATTGATATTAGGCTGTATGCAACATGTTTTTATGTCATGTTCCTAACTAAGACATCATCCTAGTCCTAAGTCCTAGTTTCCTTGTAGACTCAGCAAACCCAGAGCTCAGATACCAACTGTAAGAACCTTTCACCCTAAATGAGGTTAGTAAAAACATAAACCACGATCGATCATGAATTAATCACATATTATAAAAGAGGCTAATCAAATCTAATTTTAACATCACCAACCTGCTCAAAAATATTTGCATTGAAGCCCAACATCTTGATTGTATTCATACTATGCCAAGAATATGATACAATTTGTTTCATGGCCTTGGCCACAACATATATACATAGGAGAACATTATCCATATATGCCACATAACAAGAACCAACATGCTAAGAAAAACCCAATTCGACTAAAACATCATATACAAACTTTTCTGCCCGGATCTGAGAGTATAGGGATGATTTGAGGACACACTACACATCTAAAACACCTTCTCTAATGTCCATCACCATATCTCCTCCTAGATAACACAAGTATGTTGCTGCTGTTGTTGATCACCTAAAAAGATGTTGTGACCCATGAGGTGATACCCATGTCCCAATGAGACATATAACTCTCGACACCGCTTATTGATTACAATAGGTTAAGAAATTAAATCATTTAAGAAGATCAAGCAGATTAATCAGATAGGAATAACTACTGACATGATTAACAAGATACATAATGGAACAAATAGCAACTATCATCATTAGCCTAATCATCAACATATACACTGCTAACAGTATAAGAATTCTAGTAGCATAAGCATCTCTGACATCATGAATAAGTTTTAGCAACATAAGCATTTCCAAAAACATTAGCATGTTTAGCAGGTTAAGCAGATCTAATTCATAAGTAGATCTAACAACAATAACACAACTATCTGCATAAGCATGATTAGCAGTTTAAGCATCTCTAATACAGAGGCATAACTAGTAGTATTAGTATAGCTAGAAACATAATCTTAACTAATAGTGATAGTATATCTGACAACATGAGCATGTCCACAACATGAATATATATCTACAACACAAGCATATCTACCATCTCTTATTATACTATAAATCATCTATATGTAAAGAGAGAAAATAAGGATTAACATCCAGTGTGAAGCGATGTGTGTAACCCTAAATAAATATGCTACATGGCTATATTACATATTTTATTAAGCCCTAAGGAATTTGAGTATACCACTCAAATTCCAACTCACCACTGCTAAGTTGAAATCAATTCCATACAGGATCTAGGAAGAGCCAAACTCCTAAGATTTTCTTCACCCCCGATCAGTACGGGTCCACCACAATGACACATAAGGTCAATCTACTAACAACATAGTCTGTCCTTGGTACATGTCACAACACTAGTGAAAGGAGATGGGTATGCAAACGCTACCATATGGGGTACAACCACAGTTATCCTCAAATCTCATCACATATATAATCACCGAGACACGACTACAGTCATTCTCAAACTAAGGGCTAGGTATGAACGCAGTCATCCTCCCTAATCTTGAAGTCAAGATGTTAAGGGCACACAGTCACTTGCACCTCGCATACTCAACAATATAGGCTCCTTGTTTCCCTTAGGAACATCGTTTCACCATCCAACAAGTTGTGACACTCATATGGATCTATAGAACATGGCACTACATGATTAGAGTTTCACTTGATTAATTAATGCCAACTAGGTGAATTAAGACAGTATCAAACAAGTGGACATACAACATAATTCATTTCTAGCATGCATTAATTTATAATAACTTCAGAAGATATAAAACATATGAAACTTATTATTCCTCATCTCATCATCACATGGTACTATTCATTTCCATTCATGAGACTACACTTGTCATCATACTATCACATGATATAAATCCTTATCACAATATCATAGGGTATCAATCCTTGTCAACATAATAGGATTACACCTCATTCAAGTCTTAACCATGCCCAAAGGTCATTAAGACCATCACATTATTCCTTGCAAGATTACCATTATCTTTCCCTGCCTAACAACAAGGATTCAATAAACATCACTATTCATGTGATACTCAGGCTTAGCATGATATTGCATTTTAGATTTAAAAGATGTTCATAGGATAATATTGTAGGGTTATCTTAGCATTTAAGAGCATTTCTTTATTAACTCAACATATAAGGAAGCTAGGTATGATTGTCCACCATCACACTTATAGTGTATAAGTTTAGCATAAGAAAGCATAAACCATAAATCTATAATGACCACCAATTGACACATTAGAGTTATAATCAATCATTAGGAAGGATATTCCAACAATATCTTAATCATTCAAGGAAGAGTAGCATGATTAACCACCATCATCTATTTTCTTTAGGGTTAGGTTGAATAAGATAAGTCACATTGAGGCTAAAAATCAACACTCATACCCAAACCCTAACTCATGACATCCCCATTGGATCATGGAGGCATAAGGTGAAGCATAACCATCTAATACCAAACATTCCTTAAGTATGGATCCATGCATAACACCAGGTTTAACCATCACTTATTGCATTAAGTTAAGTGTAAAAGCTAAATTAGATTTAATTATCCACTCCTTATGGTGACTATCCATTTCCTTCATATGAAGGCAAAAATAAGACGACATGTTTAAAGGCAAACCTCCATTAGATTCAACAACACTCAAACCAACCCAAAATGCCACAAGCATCAACCTAAAAACATTGGATGAGTGGAGGTAAACCATTGGTTGTAACACAAGCAACCACTCAAAACAAACCACTCAGAAATCCATCAGATTGTGACCTAAGTGTGTCACCAATCAAACTAGTAAAACCATCAGTTGACATACACATAGGAGAACCACCGGTTGTGGGGTTACAACCCACCATCAGTTGTATACCTAAAGCAAACCATAGGTTGACAACATGAAGAAGAACATCAGTTGATTACATGAAGAACACCATCAGTTGATAAAGTCAAAACTCCCTTCGACTGTGGCACTCAGTGCCACCATCAGTTGACACCATTAGATAATGGGTCATAAGAGCCATCAATTGAGATTCAAACAACCATTGGTTGATGTCCTAAACTAGCCATCATTTGTGAAGATCAAAGAGGCCATCAGTTGTCAGCAACAAGTGAGAAGACTGCTCCAAAACAAAGGCAAACATCATTTGTCAAACCAAAAAACCATCATTTGAGCCATCACTTAGAGACACCAAATACCTTTGAATATGGGAACCATAACCATCGGTTATCAAGGGAGAAGCATTCTCATCAGTTATGCTCTATATCTAGAATCTAAAAGAATAACAAAGAGACCACCATGTATTGGCACACAAAAGCGAAACTAAACAGCAAATGAACTAGACCATTGGGTCAAGCACCAAGATATAAAATAGCCTTTAAAACTCCAACTAAGCCCATCATTTAGTACCACTTGAAGTGAGTATTAAAGCCACTCACCTTAGAGTAACATAGACATCAGTTATAGGTGCTAAAAGAAGGATCAAAATAGGACCAAGTGCCCACTATTAGTTGTCACAAGGTCCCAACCATCACGTGATTAAGCCAAAGGGGAAACCATCATTCAACACATAGAAAAAGAGCATCATTTGCTAGGGTTAGGGTTAGGGTTACCATCTACCATTAGAGACCAAATCAACATAACCTTCAGTTCTAGGGTGCACTACAGTTCATTAAAACAACAAAAAAGTAAAGACCATCAGTTGTTAACTCATAGGTACCAAACCATCAACCACCAAGAAAAGAAGGGAAAACAGTTCATTATCACATTGAAGGAATCATCATTTATGACCCCAAGGGTACCATCAATTAATGGTTATTCAAGGTATAAGGTTTCCTATACCTCAGGAAGGTTGTGAACTATATTTCAGATTCATCTAAGGTTATAAACTACTCAAGGAATAGCATTAAAACCAAAACCTTAGGCAAAGGTAGTTTCTATATGCTTAGATCTTCATTTTAGAGCAAGAACATGAATAAGAAAGGCAGTAGTAAGCAATAATCATGAGGGAAGTTATATAACTCGCGTCTAGGAAGAAGAACAAGATCCAAATAGAAAGAAAACTCGAGCAAAGGAGGTAGGAAACCCTAACTTTAGCTATGAAGTCGACCCACTACTCTTTCTCCATAAGGGAAGCAAACCCTAGGTCAAGAGAACAAGAAAGATATGGTCTTTAAGCTTTAGAGAAAGTTTTACCATGAGAAACCATGGTTCCATCCTAGGAGAAGGTAGGAAGGTAGATCTGAGCTCTAGCCACACATGCAAGAAGTTCGACCACCTTCTTCTACCTTGGGAACCTTCCTAATCACCAAGAAGGGGAAGACAAATATCTGATAGGAGGGAAGTCATAAGGGTCCAAAGGGTTCGTTTGGGTGCTAAAGGAAGGGTATATAAAGCTCATAGATAAGAAGGAAGAGAAGCTTGAAGTGTCCTACTAGGTTTTCCATGTGTCTATGGTCTAAAACATCACTTACATGCAAAGAAGCAGCTCCATAGGTTGTGTAAGTCTGATAGGCTATTAGTTGTTGGTCTCCTAGGGTGGTCATTAGTTTTTAGCACACGGCAACCATCGTTTGTTGAAGTCCTAGGTCACTAGGTGGTAAACCATTGCTTGATCACCTCCTTTAAGTGAACCACCAGTCAAAAGGACCCCAAGATTTAAAACCATTGACCTACCACCTCTAGAGATCACCATAGGTTGTCACCACCTGGTGATGACCATTGTATGTCACTCAAACAAGAGGATCGTCATTTGATGGCCTCTCAAGTTAGCTCATCCATGAGGGGATAAACCTTAACTCACCCTAGAAGGGTAACACCACCAAACCAAGATATAATTAGGTGCCCAATAGCCCAACAAGATCAAGCATGGTAAGAAAACATACAAGTAACACAAATAATGTCAAAATTTTCAAATAAAACCTCATATCTGGGTAAATTGCAGAAAAGACCAAAATGTGCACAAAATTACAGAACTTGTACAAACAGTGTCCAAACTGAACCAAACTTGAAACTTAAGCTTGACACATTATATAAAAGCACTGAATATGGTTTGTTTAAGGTTTTAAGTACCCAATTATTATAATTAAGCATGTCCAATTATTTAAGCAGGGTTAGGGGTCTCACAGTGAAGGCCCTCCAACCTGACAACAATCAACAATATCAAGGACTAGGGCAACCCCTACAACAAAAAGATCAAAGATACATGTTAAGGTTTGTAGATGAAGTCCTATCTAGATTAAAAGGCTTTTATGAGGTTTACAAGAATGTGACAAAACTTGACCACATAATATATTGAATTTGATTGACACTTGTTGTCCATGTGGAGGGAAAAAAATCCTTTCCAACCCATAGGGAATCTGAAGAATGCAAGTGGACCAATGGGTGTTATTCTAAATCCATATTGTACATTCCCAATGCAAGTGAGGCCCATTTATCAATTTCACGACCTTCCTAAACTCATATACCTCCACCACCACAACTATCCTACTAATACAGCTACCCACCACTACCAATACTCGCATCCATCTCAATCCCAATACCAAACACCACCTTCATCACTACAACCTCAACAATCTCCCCATACTCCCTATAAGAAAGTGAATGTAGTGACCATCTTGAGGACTGGTAATGTAATGTTATTTAGAAACCCAATATCAAAATTGGTGGAGATCATATTGACCAAGGTTATATTAGTAATACAATGCCAAAAACATGTTGTGAGGATGCTATGAGTCCTAAAAGTTCTACTACACCACCTCATGTTGATTTTGCAATACCATTTGTTCCACCCTCCACTTTGTTTGCATATTATAAAATCTCTAGTGTTCCACCAATGATTCCAATTGTTGATGCAACAAAAGATAGTGCTAGTGAGCCTCCATTTCTTGATGCATTGAATGAGCCATCGTACAAGTGGAGGCAAAAACATAATGTTAATATCTTGGAAATTTTTAGGCAAGTTAAAGTGGGCACCCATTTATTGATGAAACCAAGCAAATGCTAGCTTATGCCAAATTTCTAAAGGATATGTGCACTTTAAAGAGAAATTCAATGGGAAGAATGCCCAAAAAGCTGAAGATTTTTGAGAAAGTGAGCTCAATTCTACAACATTCTCTCCCCTTAAAGAGGAGAGATCATGAACCCCTCTTATTCCCTGCCACATTGCATCTCATGGAAAATCCTTATGCTTGACTTGGAATCTAGTGTGAATCTTATGCCCTATAATGTGTATCTTTAATTAGGTTTGGGCAAACTAAAGTTAAAGAATTATACTCTACAATTGGATTTTCTATCTATTAAAGTTCCAAGGGGAAGGGTAGATGATTTATTATTTAGTATTGGCAAGGATACATCAACAATGTTCTTGATGGATTTCATTGTTCTTGATATGGAGTAGAAGGACAAGAAGATCCCTATATTCTTGGGAGGGCCCTTCTAGACAATAGCGAATGTTAAAATCCACTTGCACAAAGGTAGAATGACATTGACCTTCATGAACATGAACCTCAATATAAACATCTTTAACACTTCACGAGGCAAGAGGAAGATACGGAGACATATGAAAATGATTTTTTAGGACCCACATGATCAAAGGGATCAGAAAAAAATACTTAATACAAATCTAAAAGTCCTTTACTTGAAGAAGGTGGTGATAGTAAGTGCTTGTTAAAATATGTATTAGTCAATAAGTATTGGTTGATAATAGTTATATTGGTCTATTTATTGCCTTATAAAGCTACACAAGAAAATTGACTGAGTTTGAATTATGTTCAATGTAATATCCAATTTATATATTTATTTAAGTATGACTTTAGAGAGAGTTATTGGCACGAGATTTGCCTAATTAAAACCATTTTTAATATAGCAAAGATAAAGATAATAGGAAGTGTATCCTAAAATTTCTAGTCAATTAGATCATCCTAGTGGAATAGAGAATTTGTCAAAGCTTGTTGCCTTTTATTTGAATGGAGAACAAGTTTATAAGTTGTATTATATTAATGTATTGATAGGGGATTTAATGCGACAACTGGCCCTTGAAAAAAATTTGTACACCCTTGTTCAATGAGTAACATAGGATAGAACCAATGGATGGAGATTCAATAGATTTCCCACCTTCTCCTTCTTCCAGCGAAAAAGGGAAGGTAAGGGGAAAATGAAGCATACCATGCCTTGTCTTACAACTCATCAATCACACATTAATTACAAGTTTGACTAGATTAATAGATTCAGAACCTAAAAACAATCTTCAAGATCTATAATCATGAGAATAGTGGCATATGGAGGGATACATACCATGCCCTCATCACCCACATCTCCATTATTTCAAGCAAAGAGCACACCCCGACCATGGGACGCCACCCAAAGGCCTATCTACCACTTCTTTATAGTCAATCCTCCAACCTCAATGACCCATATACGTTCTCAAAGAATCTTGGGGTGTGAGGTCTCCTGAGATGGAGGATTTCATATATCATGGTGAACTTCTCACTATTAACATCTATGGAAGGGGATTCATGACTCTAGTGTTTTCTACCTAGAGTCCTACGACTAGAGAGCAGCCGGTGGTGGCTGTCGTTGGGTGTTCCATGGCCAAAAGTTACCATGCCTCATAGAGGCAAGCTGTATGTCAGTGTTTGCACCCAAAGAACACCATCCTCCCATAAAAGATCTGCTCAGTGAGACAAGAACTGGAGTGGTGACCACTCTAGGATGGTTTGAGCGAGCACGAGTGGACATGTAACCCAAAAACAAGACCAAGTGGGCCAAGAGAGGCCAGCCCAAAGGATATTCGATTGGGCCAGAAGTGCCAAGACAAAGAGAATGGCTCATACCCAATTGTTCAGGGTGCATCCCCTAATAATGTGGCACATTCTCAACCACATATCTAGAATCCAACAACATCGATCCTTTAATTCAAGGTAAATCTTGCAAGTATTCCAAAAAGTCCTAGGAGTATCCAACTAGGAAATATGGGTAGTAAAAGTTGATAAAAATTTGAAATCCAAAAAAGATATTTGTTGAGGCTAATTCTAACACTACTTCCCTTAACTATTCTAATATTTCTCTTTATATAATATAGTTTTATTATTGATCTAGTCATTGTATTTATGACTCCATGACCCCATATGTAATAGCATATGAAACTCTAATGTCTTATACCACATCCTTTTAGATATGATGATGCATGTAATTCATGTTACTTATCTAATATGGATAATAGTGTGCTAAACCCTAGTTTTAATAAGTTAGTGAGACTATTATGCCCCAGAATTTTGGATCTAATAATATAATTGACATGATTTTGTGAGGGAAAATAACTATCAATGTTAAAATGTTTTCCCCTATGTAAATAAGAGGAATTAATGTAAAAAGGTTACTTAAGGAACTTATGTTTTTTTTCTTCTGGTGATCAGGGTTCAAGAAGGCAAACTCTGACTGTCATTCTAAACCCTAGATTAAACCAACCTTGAAACCTAAGATCATTATGTAACCTCAAAACCATAGAGAAGGATTTTTGGTAAAATAGAAAGCTTCAATGTTGAATATTATTTTTTAGATTGAATCTTGCATGGACATGAGTCTTTAGTTTATTGGGCATTATCTTTCTTGTAAATAAGGTATGTGGGTTAATTATGAGTAATCACATGTAATAGTTCTTTTGTTTTTGAAGATTCTTGGAGTTCACTTGAAGTTTATTCTTTATGAAAATTGTAATGAACCAAAATATATCCTCTTGACCTTGATCTTATGCCTTGGATGATGGAAAGTTTAGTTCATTGGGCTTAGACAAACAAGGATGAGGATATACATGATAGTAGTTAATTGTAACCCTAATATGTTAATACATGATTAAATCACCCTAACATACATGCATGAAAACAAGTATGGCCCAATGCTCCAATAATAATATTTAGACCAATAAAATATGACACATGTGATAATTTGATTAAGAGAAATAATGTGCATAGAAGGACTAGGTGTCCATAATTGAGAATATTGATACATAATTCGAATAAATAAGGAATTTATGAATTTAATGAGTTATATAATGAACATAAATAAATTTGTGCACAATACTAATATATAATCCTTTTGGTGGTAATGTGATGATATGGGACACAATTGAAAGAATGATAATAATACAGATGAAATAATATGTTAACTAAAATAATAATGGGCCACAAATGTTAATTATATTAGTGTTAAATAATAATGGATCACAAATGATAATAATCATTGCACTGGTCTAGGATCTAGTGTTTCCCACCTTGTGGGACTAGGCCACAGGGACTTGGTCCTCCATCACTCCCTAGCAATGCTCTGAAGAGAGGGGAAGATCTCGAGCTGTGTATTTCCCATGACGCCCTCATATTGGTTTTGTTTAGTCGTGTCGACAAAGGGGTATTTTTGACTTCTCACTCTCATTTTCTTTCCTTGAATGTGGGTCTCAATGGTTGCCCACCTGGCTAAGTTGGCCTCTGGTCATTGGGCCAACTTAGCAATGTTGACCCCAAACCAAATTTTATTTGCTAACGAGGACTTTTGGTATTTTTTTATTGGTCGGTCTTTCAAAATTCATATTAAATAATTTATACCTCAGAAAAAGTATAATAAAATATGATATGGAATCAGAAAAAATATAAACTATCTAATGGTGCTAGGTTTGTCGCTTAAATCTGATGTTTTGAAAAGGTAATTTTAATGGATTTTCTTAAATAAGCAATAACTTGCAACATTCATAACTCATAATTTATAAATTAGAAAAATAAAGTAAAACATATTTTGAAATCAAAAAAATATAATCTAAAATATGGCATGATTTTGATAACCAAATTCACTAATATTTAAAAGGCAATTTTTAGGGTTATGAATAATTAATGTAACCCTAACCCTAATTCTATATAAAATGTTCAATAGGTGTTTGAAGATCTAGTCTTGGACCTAGGACTAACTTTGGACTTGTTTAGACTCTAAAGTGAGGTATGATTGCATCCCACGTTATTTCTATATTGAGCAATTTCTAATTTTTCTCTCTTAATGTATGTTTGCATTCCCTAATATTCCTTTTGAGAAATTCACCTATTTTGTTCTTTCTCTTGGTCATATGGTCAATACCCTACACAATATTCTTTCTTTTGGAAATTATGGTTCATGTGAACTACTTTTTTTTTTGTGAACTACTTTATTTGGTATTGATCTTGTGATCATGTTTGGACATTCTCTTGGTCTCTTTCTTGTGCTTTGTTCATGATGTAACTCAATTTTTTGATATGTGCCCACTTTAAGGTGGATGTTCATGATGGTCATTTTTGTGGGGACTACTTTGTAAAATCTAACTATGCCATCTACTTACCTCTACATTAAACATGCTATGTGACTCACTAGCTCTAGAGTAGTGTAATTGCATTAGTTTTTTGGGTAGTATGCCCATGTTATTATTTTTGGGATGGAGGTGGTGGTGCCCCATACTCAGGTTTCAAGTTTGTAAGGCTTTACCCACCTTTTATCTATATTGGGAGTTTAGTAGTACATCATTATCTATTAGGTTTCAAGTTTGTGGGGCTTGGCCGCCTTTGTCTTTATAGTGTTCTAGTGTTATGCTTATCTCACATGTATGCGGGTTGATGATTATGGGGTGTTTTCCCTACATATGTGCTAGTATGGCACAAATTTGTTTGTTTTATTTTATGGCAAGTATCTCTTTTATTGTGATTCATTTCTTTTATTCCTGATTAGGTAGTCCTTATCTTTTTCTATGGGAAGCTTTGTTTACTTGAAGTCCTTTACTATATAAATTTCTCAATCCTATTTTAGTATGTACATACCAACTTTTGTTGATGTCACCTATTTTTCTCTTCTTGTTGGGGTATGCTTCCAACGCTAGATGTAGGTCAAGGAGAACATGGCAATTAACATGGACTTAGCTTAAGGAGTTGAAGCTTAAAGACAATCTTGACATGGTTTAGATTTCCCTCTACTAGATCCTTATGAGGTAATATTCCTATAAACCCTATGTGGGAGATTATGATGTACCTTTTGAAAAATTGATTACAGTCATCACTTTTATTCCACTGCTATACTGTTTGGTCTTTTAAATACCATTATTTAGATTTGAAATTTTTACACCTATCTCAACATACATTTCGAGTATGTTTGGAATGGATGTGTTATTCTTCAAATTTTAGTAGGGAGAGGATCCCCTCTGGGTCCCACTCCTTATAAAAATAGTCTTCGCTGATTCAATTCTTACGATTCATAAATATATATATGCCTATTATTTACATAGTCAAGATGATACGTGAATCGGATAATGAATATGATAAGGGTGATAGTGGGAGATAATCACTCCCAAAATATAAGAAGCAAACACTAATAGAGTGGCCAAAATAATATAATAAGGTGAAGGAAGCCCATTTCTGAGACAATCACGATAGAACCCATTGCAGGGGAAAATCGTATAGAGTCCATTGTCAGAATAAGGAGTGGAACAACAAATTGGATGGAATACTATGGGATGGAAATATAAAGTTATAGTTCAATACTTATAATTATTTGATCTTGTACTTCTGTATCAGTTGTATGGGCTCCAACATGGATATCCACCAAGATGTAAACTTGATGAGCACAAAGGATTTATCTAGTTCATTCTAAGGATAACTAATACTTTCTCATTTATAAAAATAATGAAACTCTTTATGAGAGGTATTTTATTGTCTACTCTTGTAAAATATACCATTGTTTGAACCTATTTATGTTGATTTATTTTTTATTATAAATTTGGATCCAAAAAATATTGGATAATAGTCCATTCCTATCTGATCCACCTTTAATGAAGATAATGAGAGGAGAGTCTTGTTACATGATATATGGCCTTTATACTTAACTAGTAAATGCACGTACTATGCACGTGACTTCCAAAATATGATTTTTAAAATTTTGAAACAAATTAAATTATTTTTTTTGTAATCATATTGGTTAGTTTGTAATAATTTCTATACTGAGAAATGAAGAGTAGAGACCATTTTATTTGAATTTTTTTGTAGATATGTCCACTTTATCTTTGAATTGTATCCTATTATATTAGAGTTCCTACTATTTGGTTGATTGGGTAGTGATATTCTCATTTTATTATCTATTACAAATATATGACAATTATAATTAAATGTCATAGTTTGCA